>BSBM01001104.1:0-600000 GCA_027924585.1 Larix kaempferi
CTTGGGGAACATGAGCACATTTTTAGGGAAGTTGCCCCCTGCAACAGCTAGTAAGTGAGTGCAGATGCTGCCACTTGTCAATTGCCTTCTACAACAGTTTCATTCCTCCTAGTGGGTCAGTGAACACTCTTCAACAGTCCTCTTTCGATGAGTGTCTCCTATTTTAATTTATTAAATAATAATAATATTCAATTACAGTAATCCTTGACCACCCTTGGTCATAAAACTTTACAATAAGTTTTAAAGTAATGTTTTTCCAAAAACATAAAATATTTAAAGTACTAGGTAGGTTACACTCATATTAAAAAAATAGGATGCCAAATTGGATGTGGAATCCAAAACTTCTTATGAAGTTTGGTTCATGGAAGACACCCCATACTGCACTTTCTCCTTCAAAGGTTCCGCCAATTCCACTTTCTAAATATGAATATAATGTTATTGGTTTCTTTGTTAAATGTTTCTCTGGATTTATTGCTAGATATAGTTGTAAATATTATTTGCCATTTAGTTATCCCTATGATACTAGTAAGTAGGGAAATGATGCAAACTTTTATAATAGTCGTAAAATTATTAAGACTGATAAACTCATGTTTGGTGGTTGGTCTAGTTTTCAATTTGGAAAACCGACATTTTGACGATATGTAACTTTTTCCAATATTAATATACAAATAGCTAGCTTACAAAAAAAATTAATAATAAATATGTATCTTGTTATTAAAATACATTTCAATAACATATCGTCCTTTAGTAATAAATTTTCCTTTTATTTTAAATGCATTTCACTAACAATTTTCCCTTCTATTTGATACATATTTGTTTTATATTTAATGTGAATCTACCCAAATCTAAATGGTTTCTTATACTCTTGTTTTCTTTTTTATTAAGACAAATATGCACACTATATTATCCTTTTATGTTGAAATATTTTCAAAAAGATAATATGTTAAATGGAATTTAATAATAGCTATGTAACATATTTGCTTTATGTTATCAAAATTCATTTTAATAATATATTTTCCCTCAATAACAATTTTACCTTTTATTTAAAATGTATTTCAATAATAGATTTGTCTTCTATTTCAAATGCATTTCAATAAGCATATATGATCAAATTTGGGTGCTTTTTTATTACTCTTGTTCCTTTTTAATTCACACAAAGGCACACACTTGGTTGTCCTTTTATGTTGTAAGATTTTCAAAAAGACAAACATTTCAAATGCATTTCAATAATAGATTTATGTTTTATTTAATGCGTATCTAACAATTCACGGTGATGACATAATGGAACCAATAATTAAGTTCATGTTTCAAAATCAGCTTGAAACAATGAATTAAGGTGAATTGTAAGTAAAATCAACCAACTAGATAGGTTGTCATTAAATTGAAAGTCACATAAATAGTCATTTTTTAAATTATAAAATGAACTACTTACTCATTCCGAGGCTATTACACCATTATGCTTAATGAAAGTAGTTTCTTATTACTATTGTTGCTTTCTAATTACGATAAAAATGCACACTTGGTTGTTCTTTTATGTTGTAAGATTTTGAAAAAGATAATACTTCAAATGAGTTTCAATAACATATGCCTTTTATTGTCTTCTATTTAACATAGATCATACACTTCAATGTAATGCACATTGTTTATCAAAGGACAATGATAAGATGATGAAATCGATAATTAAATTCGTGCTTCAAAACTTAGCTTAAAATTTAACAAACGAAAATAACTTATAACTAAAATTAACAACCCAGCTAAAGCAAACAACCCATACAAACTTTACAAACTTAAATTACCATTCATTATTTGGTTTAAACTTAAATCTATAATAAATCAAAAATATATAATTCTCCAAAATATTATTTGGTTTAAACTTAAATCTATAATAAATCAAAAATATATAATTCTCCAAAATATTATATAGTCCACAAATACATAATATATATTTGAAATTAAATACAAATCTAAAAACATATACTAAAAAATAAAACTCTTTATTTAACTCCATAAATCCATCTGCATTACCCATAAAATCAAAGACAGTGTATAAAGATAAGTGTGCATATGAAAGACATGGGAATCTATGTCGCATCATCCACATGCACATTCTCCTGGCAATTGTTCTAGAAGACAAATGCATTTACATGTAAGAGAATTTAATTCAAAGACTAAAGATGAAATGGCAAATAATGCCAATTTAGACATATATAAACTAAATAAATTTATTTTAATGATGAAAAAGTACGTTATAAAAAATTATAATAGCTTTAAACTTAATCATCAAATAATAAAATGATTAAAATAATAAAATATGTGAATCTGAATGTAACCAATTAATTGGGATTTTAACCGAAGAAAAAAATATATAATTGAAAAATGAATGGTGTGTTTAGACAATACCATTTATTATAAGGAAACCAAATAATAATGGAGTAGTCTATTTATTTTTGAATTCATAAATAGATTTTAACACCCTCAAATGCTCCCATGGCACCCAAATTATGCAATTTCCATAACTAATATATGTGATTCTAAGATGTTTTAAAGATTTCCAAGGGGAATATGAACAAAATTAGAAAGAAAATATGCTCAGAAAAGTTGAAAGCTTAGAATATTTAGACTACGTCAATAATAATCATTAAACAATCAATCAATATAACCATTAAACATTCCAATTAAATAAATGTCCAACTAATATAAGTCATTAAAGTTTATTTTTTGTTTAAAATTACAACTAAATAAAAAAATCAACAAAATCACATTATTATACTACTTATGTAATTATTGTTTAACTTGTTGTTGTCTTCCTTTTTCTATATTAATTTTAAGTGATTCCTTTTGTTCATAATTATATCATTGCACCGAGTGAAACGAGGTGCTCTACAGCCCAGTATGGGGGAGATGTTGTAACGTGTATGTAGCGTTACATCTAATAAAACGTAAAAAGTAATTTTTTTAATTAAAAAATAATTAAAAAAATTAATGTCGGCTCATAAAATAAAAAATTATGGAAAGTATTTTAAAAAAATCCATGTTGGTTCATAAAATAAAATATTATGAAAAGTAATTAAAAAATAGATGTTCGTTTATAAAATAAAAAACTTAAAACTTAAACCCAGATCTATAAATCAAGAGAGATCAAATTTCTTGAGTTTAAATTTAAAAAAAGAAATACACCTCAAGAAATTAGATCCCTCTTGGTGCTTGATAAATACGAGTTTAAGATGAATCTATGCTGGTATATTTTTTTACAAGAAAAAAAACATTTCCTTGCTATTCAAACAATATATTGGATGAAACCCAAAAATATAAAAAATGAACCAAACCCAAATTACATGTAACATCATAAAATGTACAAAGAAAAAACGGTTTTAACAAAAATAATTATTGAAAAAATAAACATGGTATTATATTTATTATTCACAAAGGCACATAGAAAGTGTTGAGAAAATATCCTTCATAAAAAAAAAAAAATTGAGAAAATATCACGTAGCAAGTATATAAACCACAAAAACTTCAAATTTGAATATATCATGTTATGGCCTTTCACAAAAATTTCAAATTTGAATATATCTCCTTCCAATAGAAGCATGTTATGGCCTTTCACACTTCTAACATTTTTGGCTTCTATTAAACGACCTTGAGCTTTGGGATTTGTAGGTCAAGGTGAAATGTTTTCCTATTGAAATATAGAATTGTTCTAATTGATCCAGACCTTCCAACGTACAAATTTTGGCATGTCTAGCCATGCTCTCTTCAAATTGGTTTATTTAAAAGTGTCCTTTAAATTATTTGTACCAATTGGTGAATATGTCTTTCGAGGAGGGGGTAGAATCATTCTTTATTCTATTTCTTTGAAAGAAAGATTCCATATCTATATAATATAAGGAAATTTAAAAAACAATTTTTTTTTCTTCATAATGTATATATGGATGATTACACCATCATTTTGAAAATTTCCAGAGGTCAATAATTTAGTATGGATTATTTTATTTTATTTTTCTCGGAAAAATTCGTAACTTTATTATCAGAAGATACAAAATTACATTCTGCAGATATATGGAGAGTGTAAACTGCTCCATACATTGTCACATATAAGTGGATACAGTAAAAGAACTCGGGAACAAACCCTCATTGCCCAGAAAAAGAAATATAGCAGAAGAAAAAATAGAAAAAACTTCCATCAAGACGGCAAACCACAAGCTCCAGAGAATGGGAGCCCCACACATGTTAGCCTCCAAGATCCCTAGGCAACAAGATCCTCAGCAAAGAAAAACGTATGTCTCCTTCGAAAGAATGGATCCATCAAAGCTGAAACCCTCATCAGGGGAAGCAGCAACGCCCAGCAAACCCCGGATGAAAACACAGCCAGACAAGATCCCAAAGAAAGCCAGGAGCAGACCGCCAAAGAATGCCGAGATTCCCAGGAACCAAAAAAATCTCAGACGCCTCCACCGAGAGCACCCACCAGCCATCACGAACCCTGAGCAAGGTGCCACAAAACCCCCGCCAGCCTCCAAGAACCCTTGACAACAGTAAACTTAGCAAGACGACTTCAGTTTCCGTCATAACCGAAACCTTCAACAGAAGAAACAGTAGATCCTTATCTATGGACGAGCATCAAACACAATGGATGTCCCAAACCGGCGAACAATCAGCCAACAACCCCTGATGAAGAAAACGGCCAGACAAAAAGAACACCGCCGTAGCAAAGCCTCCACTGACACCGACCACCAGGAACAGCAAAACGGCTCCGCCATTGTCAGGACCTTTGAAGCCCGCATAGATTTTGGAGCAGACCGCCATTAGGAGTCCCTGAAGCCAGAATCCCTGCGATGCCTCCACCAATCGCCGTCCGTCAGGAAACCTGCAAAAAAATAGCAGCTATGTACAGGGAAGGAGGGGCGGCTGGGCCAAGCCCTGGTCACCCAAGCTACAGTAAAAAAAGACTCTCAAAATGCTAGGGTTTCGCTCAGTCGGCGTGCAGCCCAATATGATCATCATTTAGTATGGATTATTATCCAACATAATGTATTTATCTTTTGCAACCCTTCTCCAATCCAATGAGCTTCCATATTCTTGAACAGGGAGGAAGAGAAAGCTTTATGGGTTGTACATTATATTTGATTTTGACTTTGTATTCACTACCATTAGAACCCCATCCTTTTCTATTTGGAATTGTATATCCAATTGGGGCACAACCTCTGAGATGGAAAATAAAAGTAGGACCAAGGGAAGCTGAATGAGATGGAGGGAAAAGAAGTACCTAGTCCAGCAATATTGAACTATCCTTTGACCACAACGAAATACAAAAATAGTTTTGAGGCCTTAGCTATCCATCCATAATTTCATCCCTAGAGGCTCTTGATTTTTCCCAATATGGGGATTCCCCATATTCCATTGTTTCAAATGCTGATTGATTTTCCACTCGTAGGGATCCCAATTAGTTTTGATTGAATTAAATGTATTATTGATTTTCATAACTTTCATATCAGTGACCCCCCTCTGCTACCTTCTGTTTGATTATCTAGGCATCTTTTTCCTATTGCCCCAAAAGTATTTCTTAAGTAAAACTTGCTTCCACATTTCTAGTTTCCCTATTATCGATTGCTAGATGACCTCAGCTCTAAGAGAATTGTTCATAAGTATTTGATATTTTAATCTAGGGCCTCACTACTACATTTGGATACAAATTCCAAAATCGTTTCTAATGTTTTATTGTCACAAAAGTGATGAAATATAGAAAATCAAAGCATAAAAAACAATTCGTCGAAAAAACATCGAAATATTTTTTCATCAGAAAAATCGTTGTTTTTTTATGACACATTACTACCATATGTCATTTTTTCATCCTTTTGTGCTCTCTCTTTACGTTGTAATTTTGACATTTCGGTGATAATTTTTTTGTCTCAAGACCAACATTGTTGCATTTGTTACAGCATGTGGATCGTTGATAAGGTGCTGGAAGATTGATGGGAAATATCTTTAAAAAAAATGAGTCATCTAAATTGATGAGCATGAGAAGTTCCCTCTTTCTTCAACCTCATTTCCAAGATATGATTGATGCTTCAATCTGCCAGATGACAATAGTCAAGCTCACTTCTCACGCTCAATATTACTAGTGCAAGAGCAAGTACTATAAATGATATGGGTATGACTTGGATTTGAAAGCTTCCTCAATTCCTTGATTCAATCTTGCATTTTTTAGAGATATGTATTCATCCATAGATAAATATTTATGTTATGATGAATATTACTATTAATTGCACAAACAATAAAAACATGAGGAAATTCCTAATTTAAGTAAGAATATATCTTCTTCCAATAGAAGCATATTATGGCCTTTCACACTTCTAACATTTACGGCTTCTATTAAAAGTCCTTGAGCTTTGGCATTTGTAGGTCAAGGTGAAATGTTTTTCTATTGAAATATAGAATTGTTTGGAGTGATATAGACCTTCCAACATACAATTTTTGGCATGTCTAGCCATTCTCTCTTCAAATTGGTTTATTTAAAAGTTTCCTTTATATTATTTGTGCCAATTGGTGAATATGTCTTTCAGGGAGGGGTAGAATCATTCTTTGTTCTATTTCTTTAAAAGAAAGATTCCATACCTATATGATATAAGTGTTAGGATATTTAGACACTTAGGAGTTAGTTAAGATCAACTTGTGTAATATATCCGTTAGGGATAGTGTGTTTCTTTAGTATGCATTAGTATGCATTTGTAAATACTTAATCCGACGGTCACAATATGTTTCCGACATAAAGTGATCCGACGGCTCAACTTCTCTTAGATCAAACCTAACCTTGATCCGTGGCCTAACACCCGATTGGTCCATGATCTCTATTTAAAGAGCATGGAGGGTCATTGTTTAGTTGATCGATTATGAGAAGCTCATTTGTAACTTTCTTTCTTTGCATAATAAATTGTCCCGTAGAAGCTATTTGGCCGGGGCCGTGGAGTGTTTCCCTCAAGAGGGTTTAAACCACGTCAAAACATCGGTGTGTTGATCTGTGATCTGTTTGTGTGAAGTGGTTGCTCTTGGTGTTCGGTCCTTTGGTAGTACCCTGTGTACTCGAACATGGTATCAGAGCTTTTATGAAGTGCCGCTTCCGGTTATGATCTAGATCTTGAACTGCTGTTGCCGAAACTCGTAAGGGTTTCTAGTTCTGGTATTTTTGTGCATTTCCGGGCTGTGGGAGGTGTTCCATTGCGTCCGGAGCGTCGTTTCCATTGGGAAATAGTTTTCGTTTGATCGAAAACGGTTCCCGGTTGCTCCAGAAACACGTTTTTCATCAGATCTGAAGGTATAATGTTACAGTGACGCATTTTTTTATTTCGTTTTTTGAAAAGAAAAATCTCATATTTCATCTTTTTTTTTACTGTTAGATTTTTTTTTTGGTTCGGTTTGTTGCTTTTCCGTCTGCGTATGCTCTTTGCCGTGCACCTTGAGCGATCTCGGCAAATCAGAAACAGAAAGGAAAAGGGTTTTTCTCGGCTGCGTATGCTCTTTGCCGTGCACCTTGCGCGATCTCGGCAAATCAGAAACAGAGAGAAAACGTAAACTTTCCGGGCAAGCTAACAAGATCTAACTCCACAAGTGTGGAAAAGTTTTTTTGTTTCGATTTGTGGTCTGTTTTGCAGGAAAAAGAGCAAGCACGCACACCGAGCAAGAAGAGTAAAAAAAAAAAAAAAAAAAAAAAAAACCCCCTTCCTCATTTCCATATTTTACATACCTTTTAAACTAGCTCACTTGGTTCAAAGTTGCTTTATTCCTTAATAGGTCTTGAGTTCAAGTCTTAGGAAGTTACTTTTAAAAAGAAAAGTGCATACAATTTCTATTTTCAAGTTACTTTATTGTAAAAGTGCATCTCACTCAAATAATAAAAAATAAAAATACAAGTGAGTCACTTAAGTTTTTTTTTATTGTTGCACTATTTAAAAGTAAATCATTGTAAAAGTGAAATCACTTATTTTACAAAAGTGATTCACTTAAAGCAACTTTTTTGTAAAGTGATTGTCAAAAGGTTCATCTTGGGAAGAGGGGGGTTCTTTTTTTTTGCTGGACATTCTGTAGCTGCCACGTCACTATTGGGGACATCTTCAACAGTTTCTTTGTTGAAGCATAACTTCATCATACAGAGTCAGTTTTTAGTGCCGTTTTTTTTGAAACCGCCTATTTTTTCGAGCTCTTCACATCCAGACTATTGGTTTCTGCTTTTACAGCCATTAATTTACAAATATGGCCGCCCATTGTGATATTCTACTTAACAGTTCCAACTATTTCTCATGGAAATCTCGTATGGAGGATGTTCTACGAAGTAGGGGACTTTTCAGAATTACCACAGGGAAAGAAAAAGAACCCACTGATGATGATAAGAAAATAAAATGGGCAAATAGATGTGATGAAGCTCGTGGATTGATTGGGATGTCAATCTCTACTGATTTGCGATTCCACATATCTGGAATTGATGAACCTAATACTGCTTGGGACAAGTTGGAAACTGTGTTTGGTAAACACAATGAAATTCGAGGTCACCAACTCGAAAATGAGTTGATTTCTTTAAATCCAAGTGACTTTTCATGCATTCAAGATTATTTATCTAAGTACAAAACTCTCAAGCTTTTATGTGCAGAATGTAAGATTGAGAGGGAAGACAAACAGTGCATTTATCATATTCTTTCCAAACTTGGACCTGCATATTCTGTTTTTGTATCTACATTTTACTCCATGAAAGCATCATTGAATGCAGCTAGCTATCAAGAGCCTAGTCTTGAATCCTTTTGTGATTCTTTGATTAGGGAACAAGATAAACTCATTCATCTTGGAATAATAAACAATGCAGATACATCTGGGAAAGCATTATTGTCCCAACAGAAAGAAAAGTCCAAGCCTCCCAAGAAACAAAATTTTCGCAATAATAAGTCAAACAAGGGTCCAAAACCCTCTCAGTCAGCTCCTTCTTTAAAAAATGACAAAGGATCCAAGCAAAAAGGCAAGAAGACTGAGCGTCATTGCAACTATTGCGGGAAAGATAATCATGATGAATCTAAGTGTTTCAAGAAGATGGCAGCCTTGGAAGCAGCAATGAAGAAGCACCACATCAGCCTAGATTCGCCATCAGAATCTACCTCTCATGGACATGCACTTTGTGCTTCTGGTTATTCTTATAATGCATCTTCTTCTTCTACTTCAAATGAATGGCTCATTGATTCTGGAGCATCTTATCATATGGCTAAGGATCAAGCCATCTTTTCTACTATGCATGAATGTAACACCAAACAAATATTTGTTGGTGATGATAGATCTCTAAGTGTTGTAGGAGCTGGAACAGTTCCAGTAGATAATGGTCATTTTAGTGATGTACTATGTGTTCCAAGAATTTCCTGCAATTTGTTATCAGTCTATCAGATCACTCATTCTGGTGAAGGTAAAACTGTGACCTTTACACCTCACCAAGTTGTAATCAAGGATTTTAAAGATCCTCAACAGGTTCTAGCTACCGGAATTGTTGATGATATTACCAGGTTGTACAAGTTTAACAACTTTGGGTCATCACCTTTCCCTTCAGTTTTTGTTGCTCATAGTGATAACTTGAGCAAACTTTGGCATGAGCGATTTGGTCACTTAAATTATCGCTCATTGCAACAACTATGTAAAGAAAATATGGTGACAGGTCTTCCGATGGTATCTTGCAGAGATGGTGTTTGTTCCGGTTGTGTACTTGGAAAACATCATCGGGACAGTTTTGACAAACGTGCCTCTTGGCACGCCTCGGTTCCCTTGGAGCTTGTGCATAGTGACTTATGTGGTCCTCTTCCATCTGCTTCCTTTTCTGGTTTCAAGTATTTCTTAACTTTCATTGATGATTACACCAGACGCACTTGGGTTTATTTCCTAAAACTTAAGAGCGAAGTATTTAACATGTTCTTGGCCTACAAGGCCCTTGTTGAAAAACAATCTGGTCATCAAATTATTAAGTTAAGATCTGACAATGGAGGAGAATATGTTAACAAACAGTTCACTACTTTCTGCACTGAACAAGGCATCCAACAACAGCACACTGTTCCATATACACCACAACAAAATGGTGTAGCTGAGCGGAAGAACCGCACTTTAAAAGAAATGGCTAATTGTATGATCCAATCTAAGGGACTAAGTCTTCAATTTTGGGCTGAAGCCATAAATTGTGCAAATTACATAGTTAATCGCACCCCCACAAAAGCATTACAAGGTATAACACCGGAAGAAGCATGGAGTAAAATTAAACCTGATGTAAGTCACTTTCGTGTGTTTGGTAGTGAAGCATGGGCTCACATTCCGGATGAAAAACGGAAAGCATTGCAGCCTAAAAGTGAAAAGTGCATATTTGTTGGATATTCTGAAGATGTAAAAGGTTATAGACTTCTTCAACCACATTCTCATGCTATAATCATTAGAAGAGATGTTAAATTTGATGAAAATATCTTGGCCTGCGAGCCTAACTCGGCGAGTGTGCCATCTTTGGCCTGCGAGCCTGATTCGGCGTTTGTGCCTTCTTCTTCTTCTTCCAACTTCCTTGACAGGTTTCCAACTCCAGTTTCTGATGATGACAGTGAGGATGAAAATCCACCTCCGCCTGCTCATGTTCCTCCAGTTGCACCAGCACAAGTGCTTCCTCGATGGGTCCGTTCAACATGTGAAGCAGCTGGTGATCTTGCCGGTGATCCTAGAGATCAACGTCGAACACGTTCTCAGTTTCAGCGAGCCTCTTCTCTTTTGGCTCAAGTTTCCGAGAATCATGATCCAGAAACTTTTGCAGAAGCTTCAGGGAATCCAGATTGGGATGCAGCCATGGATGAAGAATATCGTTCCTTAATGGCGAACGATACTTGGGATCTTGTACCTCTTCCAAAAGGAAGAAAACTTGTCAGATGTAAATGGGTCTACAGAACTAAGTATGCATCAGATGGAAGTGTTGAAAGACTTAAGGCAAGGTTAGTTGCCAAAGGTTTTTCCCAAGTTGAAGGGATTGACTACAATGAAACCTTTGCTCCCGTCGCCAAAATGAACTCCATCCGCCTTGTTCTTTCCCTTGCAGCCTTACACAATTGGGAAGTCCATCAAATGGATGTCAAGTCTGCCTTCTTACATGGTGATTTACAGGAGGAAATTTACATGGAACAACCTCCTGGCTATGTTCAGAATAACTCTAGCCTTGTCTGCCGCCTTAAGAAATCCTTATATGGCCTTAAGCAAGCTCCTAGAGCTTGGTATGCCAAAATGGATAACTTTCTCCTTGACACTGGTTTTTCTAGATGCCATTCTGACCCCAATGTCTATACCAAGAAAGTAGAAAACCATCTCATCATACTTGTTCTATATGTTGATGACCTTATTCTTACTGGTAGTGACCCTAAGCTTATAACCCATGTGAAATCCAGTCTTAAACAAACCTTTGAAATGTCAGACTTAGGACATTTGCATTATTTTCTTGGTCTCCAAGTTCTGCAAACCAAAGAAGGAATCTTTCTTTCTCAGTCTAAGTATGCTTGTGACCTTCTTCGTCGCTTTCACATGGAAGATTGTACACCAGCCCCTTCTCCCTTCCAGTCTGGAGTCAAACTTTCTGCCACTTGTACTTCACCAGAAGTAGATGCCACCTTGTATCGTCAGCTTGTTGGTTGTCTTTTATACTTGACTCATTCCCGTCCTGACCTTTCCTTTGCCGTTGGTCGAGTTGCCCGTTATATGCAGACACCTCATGAAAGTCACTGGAAAGCAGCTAAAAGAATACTTCGATATATTCGAGGTACAGTTCAGTTTGGGATTCATTACAGTACAGGGGGGAAACCTTTGTTGGTTGGTTTCACTGATTCAGATTGGGCCGGCGATCCTGATGATCGAAAGTCTACTGCAGGTTATGTTTTCAGTCTGGGATCTGGACCTATTACTTGGGCTTGTAAGAAACAACAAGCTCTTGCTCTTTCTTCAGCAGAGGCAGAATATCGAGCAGCAGTTAATGCCAGTCAGGAAGCTTTATGGCTTCGACAGATCCTTTCAGAGTTTGGATTCGAGCAGCAGCAGCCTACTCCACTTTGGTGCGATAATCAAAGTGCCATCAAGCTTGCCAAAGATCCAGTTCTACATCAACGCAGCAAACACATTGAGCTACACATGCACTTCATCAGAAATCTTGTTCATGATCGTGTTCTTGAAGTGCTCTTTTGCCCTACAGATGATCAAGTTGCAGACATCTTCACCAAGTCTCTTACAGAAGCGAAGTTTTCTAAACTTCGATCTATGTTAGGAGTTCAGGAACTTGTCATTAAGGGGGGATAGGCTCTAATGCCTCCTTCCTTCTCCTAATAGTGTCACTTTTGTAAATCCTTCAATCCTATCCCAAGTTGTTCTTAAGGGGGGATGTTAGGATATTTAGACACTTAGGAGTTAGTTAAGATCAACTTGTGTAATATATCCGTTAGGGATAGTGTGTTTCTTTAGTATGCATTAGTATGCATTTGTAAATACTTAATCCGACGGTCACAATATGTTTCCGACATAAAGTGATCCGACGGCTCAACTTCTCTTAGATCAAACCTAACCTTGATCCGTGGCCTAACACCCGATTGGTCCATGATCTCTATTTAAAGAGCATGGAGGGTCATTGTTTAGTTGATCGATTATGAGAAGCTCATTTGTAACTTTCTTTCTTTGCATAATAAATTGTCCCGTAGAAGCTATTTGGCCGGGGCCGTGGAGTGTTTCCCTCAAGAGGGTTTAAACCACGTCAAAACATCGGTGTGTTGATCTGTGATCTGTTTGTGTGAAGTGGTTGCTCTTGGTGTTCGGTCCTTTGGTAGTACCCTGTGTACTCGAACAATAAGGGAATTTAAAAAACAACTATTTTTGTGTTTCTTTTTCTATTTCCATAATGCACATATGGATGACCCCATTACACCATGCTTTTGAAGATTTCCGGAGGTCAATTGAATTCCAAAATTGTTTTTAATGTTTTGTTGTCACAAAAGTGACGAAATAAAGAAAATCAAAGCATAAAAAAAAATTGTCAAAAAAACATCGAAATATTTTTTCACCAGAAAAATCGATGTTTTTTTATGACGCATTACTACCATATGTCATTTTTGAATCCTTTTGTGCTCTCTCTTTACGTCGTAATTTTGACATTTCAGCGATAATATTTTTAGAGGTCAATTGAATCTTCTTCCAATAGAAGCATGTTTTTTCGACGAATTTTTTTTTATGCTTTGATTTTCTATATTTCATAACTTTTGTGACAAAAAAACATTAGAAACAATTTTGGAATTCAATTGACCTCTGAAAATATTTAAAAGCATGGTGTATTGGGTTCATCCATATGTGCATTATGAAAACCAGAGAAAGAAACACCAAAAAAGAAGCCATAAATGTTAGAAGTGTGAAAGGTGGCCTTTCAAAAATAGAATCCATAAATTAGAGTCATGGAAGAAAAGAGAAATTAGACTAACAAAACTTAAAAGTAATTCTATAAGCAAAATATTTAGTATGACTCAATTCATCCATTACACATGGTATCAAAGTGAAAATTATAATTCTTAATGAATATATAACTTCCAAGCTATATCTAGAGAACTCAAAAGTCTGGGAGGAAGTCTAATAATATAAATTATTATGGAATTTACCAAACCAAACTTGTTATTTCTACTAATTTTTTTAATAAAAATATGTGTTAAAAAAGGTATGGATGAATAATAAACTTGAAGCTATATTGACTTAGTAATATTAATGGGTGTTGGGAATTGAACCCTAACCACCTTGCACGGTAAGGGCCACACATAGGCTACACCTATTATTTTCATTATTTTTTAATAGGAGAGAAACCCATTTACTAAAAATTAAGACACAAATTTTATGTACCGAAGGTATCTTTGCAATCGCAACGATCATTAAGGATAAAAATAGAAAAAAGATGTAATTTTAAATATTTTAAAAAAATGACAATACAATGAATTTTTGTTAGAAACATCAAAAAACAACATCGGAATTTGCACCCAAACGTAGTAGTGGCCTTCATTGTTCCTTGGATCCTTGACCACATTCCATTTGATTAGATGAAATTTCTTGGTATTGGTTTTACCCCCTTCCATAGAATGGTTTTTCTCTCTTTTTCTATATGTTGCATTACTCCAATGGGTGCTAGCATAGATGAGTATTGATAGACTAGTTGCACTGATAGGATTGATTTAATGTGAGTCGTTATACATGTTGGATTCAACCACTACAAACTTGATTAATGTAGTTTTCCTTTTAGCTTGCCAATAATTCCTTAGTAGACTACTGTTGTGGGATTTCCAATAGGAATTGGAATTCCCAAGTATTTGAATGAGGTCCAAGCTTATGAATATGGAAACATTAAAATTTTGGAAATAGCTTGTAAATTACTATCACTCATACTCCAACCATAAATTAGACATTTACCATTATTTTCCTTCCTCTTAGAGGCATCTAAGAATTCATCTAGAACTAGCTTGAAGAGGGAGGATATAATAGTGGATGCATCCCCTAAAACCAGGGTTATATTGTCCACAAATTGGGAATAGTGAATTCATTTCACCCCCAAGAAAAAGGGTGATTCCTTGAAGACTACCAGGAAGTCTTTAATATTCAAATCCTTCTACTAAGGGAATCAACCATAACAATATAGAGATGTACAGATAGTGGAAAAACATGTTAGAGGGCCCTATTGCTTTAAATAAATTGGTGGGCCTTCCATTTACCAAATATCAAGGAGTCCATGGTGATCCATTGCAAGATTTAATCCAATGAACAAATGAATCATCAAAACCAAACCTTTGAAGAACAACAAAAAGGAAGGAATGTCTTACTCAGTCAAAGGCATTATCCATGTCTAATTTGATTATCTTTTGTTCTCCTTGTTTTCCCTACTAGAATGTATTGCTTCCTAAACCAATATTATATTGTCAATGATCTATATCTTCTGCATAAAACCACCTTGGTTGTTAGAGAGAATTTTAGAAGAAAAAAAATTAGCAAGTTTTTCATTATATTTGTCAAAATATTATATGAAGAATTGCACAAGGATATAGGGAAAATTTTAGAAAAGATGGATGGGTTAATTTCTTTTGGGATGAATGAAAGGAAGGAGATATTGGTGCTTCCACCCTAGATTGAACTTTTTTTGTGTTTAGGACAACATATGCTTCATATATTTCTTGATGATATGCTAACATATGTGATAAAAATGAATAGGAAAAATATATGTACTCGGGGCCTTGTCCAAAGCTAATGCCCAAATGCATTTAATGATATCATATTCCTCTATTTATTTATAGATCTCCTCATTTTCTTCTTTAGTAACTAGATTATGAATATTGGTAAGAATTTCCTATACCAAGCTTGGGTTTTCCTCTTCTTCTTCAATGTTGATATGTAAATTGTCGTGGATATTCCACTTGAACAATTTATCACAATGGATCTTACAACTTAATTCATTGTGTTAGCTTAATTGCATAGAATGATAAATAAAAATAGAGCTAAAAGGAAAATAACTAGAGAATAACACACCCACACAAATAACACAAGATATACAATGGGAAAACCCACAACGGATCTTAAAACATAATTCGTCACTATGGATATTACAACTTAATTCATTGTGTTAGTTTAATTCCACATAATGATAAATAAAATTAGATTTGAAAGGAAAATACCTAGAGAAAAATAACACATCCACACAAATAACACAACATATGCCCTGGGAAAACCCATTATGGGAAATAAACCTAGCGAAAAGTGATGAGTATGATTTACTTTTTTCTTTTCCAAAATGCAATACAAATACAAAGAAAGTGGTACTCATTATGGAGTTACCTCTGACACTGTGGCCTGCACAACTACTACATGATCTCCTACTTTCTCTATTATGCTCAAGATTCCAGTCCCGTACTATTTCTTAGCTATGGAACAATGAAATAACGTCATAAAAAATGGAACCCCTTCTCCTCCTAACGACATGGTACTTAACATAGCCTGGTAGTCATCTAAGGTTAGTTTTAGGGTTTGTACATCCCTCAACTCTCAATTAGGGTTAAGGTTTTAGACCATCTAGAATGTACTTGAAATTCCACACATGAATAGCTCACATGTATGGGTAATGAGAGATGATGTGGAATCCACTTGGTACCATGATGGTCAACTGGATATGTCAACTTGTGGGAGGCATAACTTCCTCATATAAACTCTAATTGAGGAAATTCTTGAACCAATGGAAAGGTCTCAAAGTGTAGAATAGCATCATAGGTTGTGATATATGCTCACAAACGTTTGAACCCATAAAAAATCATTCAATCCCTCAAATAGTCATAAGAAGGTTCTAGACCCCAAACCTACAAAATCAGGCATGCCCCTAAAATTGGCCCCACAAGCCAATTCATCCCATTGTTCCACCCAAAAAGAACCAAAAGAGATGAAAAATTATATATTGATCAAATTTATATCATACCTCCTCATTTTTGGATTTTTTTGGCTCCCCAAATATTTTACTAAATTAGGTGAGGAAATGTTTCCTCTACCTTCTCCTTGGAGTACCATTTATCCTTTCCTAGAAGTTGTACTTCCAACCCAATCTGCCAAAGATCATACTACCCATGTCTAGTAGTTCTAGACTTCTTCTACAAAATTGTGTCTTCTTCCAACTCTACTTGAGAATCAAGTGTTAATTATTCCATGGTAGATAGGACATGTTCCTCCTCCTGATCCATGGAAGGCTCATAGAGTATCAAATTTTCCACATTCACTACTGAGTAAATCTGCATGTATGGGGGTAGATTGAGTTTGTAGGCATTGTCTCCCACCTTCTCCAATACCTCAAAAGTGCCATACCATAGAGCCTTGATCTTCTTACCAATACCTTGTAGTATTTCCTTGTTCAATTATAACCAAACTCTATTTCCCACTTTGAATGACTTCTCAACCCGTTGTTGGTCATGTTTGGTCTTGTACTTGTCCTATGACTTATTCAATGTATCCTGTACTTGCAAATGGATTTTCTTGATCTTATCAATGAAATTTTCAGTTGTTAATGCTTTATTTGCAATGTCTTCCCTCACTCTCCCTTGTTGTCCATAAACAACATCTAGAGGTGAAGGTGGAAAATATCCAAAACAAGTTTAAAAAGGGGGACCTACCAATGGAAGTATGAACTACTCTATTATATGAGTGATGAATATAGATCATATTTCCATCCCAAGTCTTTGGATGCTTTTGATTGTAACCCCTCAAAATATATACCAAATTCATGTTGACTACTTCTATCTGCCCATATGTTTGTGGATGGAATGTTGTATATCTCTTCAACTTAGTGTCCATTTTCTCCCAAAGTGTAGTACAAAAGGCACTGATAAATATAGTATCCCTATTTGAAATGATCCTCCTTGGTATCCCAAAGTGCACCTAGACCTACTCAAAGAACACGTGTGTTGCTTCTTGTCCTTTGATGATTTGTTTATAAGGCATAAGAATGCACATCTTGTTGAATTTGTCAACTACCACAAATAAATAGTCATGTCCCTTCCTAGTAGTTGGTAACACAACCAAAAAATCCATGTAAATGCTTTCCCAAGGTCGAGTGGTTACATGTAAGGGATGGTATAGACCTTGCTTTCTATTACTGGACTTGTTGGTACAACAAAGTATGCCTAATATATCATGCTACATCTTCTTTAATCTTGAGCCAATACACATACATTTGTAAGTTAGCAATTGTCTTCTGAACGCCAAAATGCCTTGCAACTTTGGAGGTGTGTGCCTCTTTGATAAGTTGCAATCTTTCACCTTTAGGGATGTAGAGCTTGTCTATATTGTAGAGTAACCCATTATGGAGATGATAGTCAGCCTTACTATCACCTTCTTCTACATGAAATTGGTCATGTAGTTGTTGAAACACCTCCTTGAAGTCCTCATCTTCTATGTATCCTTCCTTGTATGCATCGTGGGTAAAAGGTTCCATGTGCATAAGAGTCCCTAAAGTTGTAATGTTTTATGTGGGTGGCATTGAAAGTATGTCTACCAACTTATTAATGTTTCCATTCTTATACTTGATGACTAGATGAAACTATTGCAAACACCCCATCCACTTGTAATTTCTAATTTGATGTAGCTTACTCTGAGCTTGTGAATATTATAGTGGTTGGTGATCTACGTGGATAATTGTTTTCTTTCCCATCAAATAGTGCTTCCACTTCTTAACATCTTGAACCATGCCATAGATTTCTTTATCATGGGTATGGTAGTTCAAGACTCCCCCGTGAAACATTTCACAATGATATCATATCGGCTTACCTCCTTACATAAAAAATGCTCCCATGGCATACCACTTGCATCTTTCTCCACTTCAAAAGGATTCTGCAAGTTAGGAAATGTGAGAATTGGTTATTGACTTGTCTTTTGTTTCAACTTGTCGAAAGCTTTCTACTTATTATTTCCCCATCGGAAACTCTTACCACTCGTTGTTATAGCGTGGAGTAGTGCAGCTAGCATTGAAAAGGAAGCGATAAAATTTCATAGGTACTTTGATTTCCCAACAAAGCTCTTAAATTCAGTGGCATAAGAAGGTATTGGCCATTTTATAATGGCCTCCATCTTTGTAGGATCTATCTTGAGTTCCCCTCCACTGATCGCATACCCTAAATACACCAATGATTGTTGAGAAAACTCACATTTCTTGAGATTATCCAACAGTTGATGCTTTTTCAGAGTCTCTCACACCTGCATGAGATGTGAAATGTGCTCCTCCCAAGTAGAGATATAAACCAATATATCATCCAAATATAGTATAACAAATGAATCTAAATGTAGGTGCAAAACATCATTCAATGGTCTCATAAATGTAGTTGGTGTTGTACATAAACCAAACGGCATGGAAAACCACTCATATGAACATTATCTTGTCTTAAAGGAAGTCTTGCGGGTCTCTTCTTCTTTGACACTTACCTAGT
This sequence comes from Larix kaempferi, assembly GCA_027924585.1. Taxonomy (NCBI): domain Eukaryota; kingdom Viridiplantae; phylum Streptophyta; class Pinopsida; order Pinales; family Pinaceae; genus Larix; species Larix kaempferi. The sequence continues at coordinate 19,002 of BSBM01001104.1, forward strand.
GATATCTTGATTTAGGATCCAACTTGGTGAAGTACTTGGCACACTGCAACTAGTATAGCAAATCATAAATATTGGACAGAGGGTATCAATTCTTAAGTTTAATCTTGTTCAAATATATGTAATTGATACAAATCCACCAAGTTCCATCCTACTCAGGTACAATGATGATAGGTGATCTACAAGATGAGGTGCTTGGTCAAATCACCCCTTGCTCCAGCAACTACTGCAACTACTTCTTCACTTCATTTTCTTTTGGAACAGATTGTCTAGACATCCCAATATTTGGTAATGGGGAGTTAAGAAACAAGTATATATCATGATATAGTTCCCTCTTAGTTGGTCTTTAGGATCCTAGAACACTCCTCTATACGCCCATAGTAACTCCTCCAACTGATGTTTTTTCTATCTAGTACATCCCTCCAAGGATGCCTTTACTCTTACCAATTTATCACCTAACTAATTCTCTCGTAAGAAAAGAAAAACATATTTCTTGCTTGCACTAATCAAATTTTTGGCTTGGTTTTCACTTACTAATGATATTTTTGATTTACCTTTATGTGCATTGATGATGAACGGCTTTACATCCTTGATCAGAGGATACTATTTTTCCCTCCTCATGAAGACTGCATCCCTCATACACATGTAGGGCCTTCAAAACACTACACCACACATGTCAAGGGGTACTACATCTAATTCCACTTCATCAACAAGATCCGCACCTACAACAAATTTGATATTACACAGTTTTGTGACCTTAATCTTTGTATCCTTATTTACCCATCCCAATGGATAAGAGCTAGTGTGATCATGAACTTCCAAACCAAGCTTGCTGACCAGATTGGATACAATGATATTGACCTATGAACCAAAATGAAATAGAGTGTCTACCTTGGTCTCCTTGATATGTATCTTGATATGGAATATTTATGTCATCTCCTTTTCTTCCTTGTGATGGAGCCTACTCAGATTCACCTCCTTCTGTAATGAAGTGTAGACAAACTTCTCATCCACATATGAGCTACTCTCTACCTGTTTGCTCGAATCTCAGGCTAGAGGAGTCTTCTTCATGGCATCCTTCTTGCAATTCTTAGGGTTCATTTCTAGATGTAGTTTCCAACACTTTTCTTTAGTGTGGCCATCAATGTTACAATGATTATAGTGGTTTTTTGTATCCTTGCATTGGTGTTGTGAATGTAGTATTCTTATATTTTCCTTCTCGCTTCTTCTTTCCCTCCTTGAAAGTGTCTTGGTTCTCTTTCTATTTGGAACAACTTGGTTGTCCTTTCTTATGGCCAATATTCTCCAGGTACTGTGCTTGCACACAACCCTCATCAATTGTCTTGGGCTTGAAGAGCATCACTTTCTTTTGTAAACGACGTGTAGACCCCCTAGATACTTGAGGAGTACATTTGGATTCCTGGGTGAGATACCCAACATAATGGACATCTTCTTGAATTTAGTGGTGTACTCTTGCACACTCTACCCTTGCCTTTTCCCAAAGTAATGCCAACGGATCCACTAGTCCTCTACATGCCCGATATGGTAGAATTAGTACTTTATGATGGTTTTGAAATCCTCCCACTTAGTTACTAGTAGATCACCCTCCATCCTAAGTTCCTATGTGTGGATTTCCCATTAGTTTAATGCCTGGCCCTCTAATTTCAATAAGCAAATGAAATATAATGCTCCTCATCTATGTTTTAGATACTAAAATAGACCTCTAATTGTTGTAACCAATGATTCAACTTTAAATAATTGATCTCACCTTAGTATGAGTTGATATCCAATTTTGCTTCCATCTTAAATAACAGTTAGGAAAGGGTAATGGAACTTGAACTTGGATGTTTATGGACTTCATTTTTTAAAATTTATTTTAGTTTTCTTTTCATTTTATATTGGTTAAATCATCCATATCATGTGCTTTACCTTTCAATTAAATCACTAAAAATACCAAAAACATCTTGTAGATGAGCATAAGCTCATTATAATAATTGTAAGTTTAAGATCTATTTTAACAAATCGATCATTAGAATATCTAAGGCAAGTTACATATCTTACATATCACTTCCACTTAGAGTTATCTCTTTAAGATGAGGGATCTCACTCTCCTAATATGTGTATCTGCCAAGATGGGTAGTATGGAAATACAGAACCCTAATCTCTTATTCTACATGTACAATAAATAGACTCATTGATAATTGTCTTGTATTATACATTACTCTATTATTGTAATTGGGAGCCTTTTCCATTGAAGTGGCATATTAATAATATTTCTCTTCACTATTTCATTTAATATTGGACGGGTATTGTATGAATTAATGTTAGTCATAATGATATTTCAAATTTCTAGATTTTGGGTTATGTGAGAAGTGACACTCCACCATCATATTAAAAAAAAAAAAAACTTGAAAATCTTATAATAGCATTCATAACTACTACAACACTTATTCCATCAAATTTGATCTTTTGATATTGCTTTGAAGTATTACCAATATGTTCCTTATCGTCCTAAGGATTCTTGGTTGTTGGCATGTTATACTCTTATTGTGATTACACTAAAGGCTCAACGTTGGCACTAGATGTTACTATACAAATTTTGAAATTATTATTATTTATAAATATTCTTTTTCATCTCCACATGAGGTTTTGATAACATTTTAACTTTGACGAGTTGAACATGACTTTACATGAAAGTTTCACAAGGCTTAGTCATCAGTTAATATAAAAAATGTTTATGTATTCTTCCATAATGATTACCTAGCCTACCTTCACACATGTATTTCTTATATGATGACGACTTAGCCTACCTTCACAATGCATTTTATTTATAAAATATTAAGGTCATTTCTTTTTAGTTTTAAAGAAAAGTAAGAATAAAGTTTTCTTGAGCTTTTCCTGCCTTTATTTTCTTGTGTTATGATGACCTTGGCCATGCTTACAAGTTGTCAAATGGAAATCTAATAATCAAATGTCTTGATTCGGCTGGAGACTTCAGGTCAATTGCTTAGTATATCGCTTTTGCTTATCAAAGTTCATAATAATGACATGTTGAAAAAATAGTTCGTAATGATAGTATTATATGCCGTAGATAGGTATGATAGCACTCCTAAAGTTTGAACTATTTAAGTAACGATTGAAAATATGTTTCAAGGCATTGTTTCATTAATAAGGGGAAATAAATATATTTTAATGTGTTGAAAAATTAAATTGATTTTAATTAAAAAAATATTTTTATTGATGAAATTATTTTTAATTATATTGTAAATAATATAATATTTGTACATAATGATAATATAAGGTCACATCAACCACTCATGCAATTGAAATAAAATTAATTTAACTTTAAGTTTAATAATTACTTCAATAATTATAAGTAATTAAAGTTATTGTACTAAGATGTGTAAGTTATTGTGCTAAGATGTGTATTTTAAAAGGAAATGAATAAACATATGTATTTTTATGATAATAACATTATTATTTCTCACCCAATCAATCGTTATTGGTTAAGTATTTGAAAATTATTGAATGTTGTTAATTAACTTGTTGAATTAAGTGTTTTTTATTTATCTCAAGTTTAATTTAGTAATACCTTGTGGATAATTTGATGGTGCTTCACGGGGTAATTAGGGGCTTAATAGGGTAAGTGGTTGGATAAAAATTCCAAATGGAAATAGACTATGATGTATACTTGGTTTTAGCCATACCACCAACAACATGGTAGAACTAGTAGTGGTGGGCACTAATACAAATCTCTTGGGAGATTGGAATCAGACTAATGACAACACTTGGAGACTTGGGAGTGCACATTCAGTGGATCATGGGTAGCGGTGAGCATGTGGACATCTCTTAATAAATAAAGGTGAGAACAATAAAGGGTTTCTTTTCTCGAATGTAGCAAACCACCATGTCTCATATATAGAAGGAACTCAACGTGGAAGTAGATCACTTAGCAAAAGGGTTGTTCTTGAACCTAAAGGTAAGTTTACAATGGATCACAATTTACAAGGGATCTATCTACAAAGTGCTCAGATTTTTCCTTAGTCTAATGTACTTTGAATTTGAATATGCAATCACATAAAAGGTATCAAATATGCTCCAAATTTATTAATAATTCAACGCCTTTAGGGTAGGGAAACACCTTACAATTAATCATTTATTGAAGGAATCCACTAATGTTCACTTGCCTCTTTGAGGGGCAACCTCCTATGGGATCAGATCCAAATACAATAAACTCCACACATGATTCATAAAGAGGATTGCATCCTTATTTATGGATCACAAGAAAACTCTAACCATAACAACTTCCTAACTACCTAGTGGAACTTCTTTAATGAGGCCCAGTTACATTTATTCACTAATAATTATCATAGTCGACCTTATTTAATGATAACAAATATAGTGAACATATTCCACCTTACATTGAATGGCCTCCACTATTATTACTCTAATGTGCCCTTCGGCCCCCATTGCATTCCTAGGGAGGACCATAACACTCCACCATAGTGAGAATCTTATAGGCAAAGTTTCACCCATGTGCTAATTTTCCATGTTTTATTTTCCAAAAACATATTCACAAATTTTCAAACTTCTTGTTGTTGTTCCTGAAAAGAAAATGTGACGTGACCATGGGTGGGTTATTCTATCACCACGGTGTGCTTTGGAAACTCAATACAACCGTTTGAAGGATGGAGCAGTATAACCTTTTTATTATTGCAGCAGAGGGTCCCAAAAATATTGCCACCGCTCTTGTCCATTTTCTTCTAAAATGATGCACCCAAACTCCACATGATCAAAACTATTTACTATAAATATTTCCAAAATTGTTATATAAAATCCTTGGAAATTTAAATATTTTTACAAAAATATCACCAAACATTTTATGGTTGGAAATTTAAGAATGAGTGAGATTTGCCAAGGTTTCTACACTTTAAGAAAATTATGGATCCTTAAAATTTTCCCTACTTCACCCCCTTTAGAATAGCATTGCCCTTAATGCTTTATTTGAGGAGGTACAACCATAAGCCAGGATCCCGTGGATGGTTGTTGACCCCAATGTTGAAGTAGGCCAAGGAACTAGGGTCCCATGTACAAGTATTAGCCACCATTCCAAAGCAGTCCAACAAGCTCCACCCTAAGCCTTGGTCCCATATATGAGTGTGGACTACCATCTTGAAGTAGCTAGTGTCCCATGTGCAAGGACTAATTGCAATGTTGAAGTAATCCAAAAGAATCATCCATAAACATAAGTCCCATGTCTTAGTGCTCAAGATAACACCCAAATGATGAAGCATAAGCTCCATGAATCGATGAGTGTTATGCTTCAAATCCTCCTCGTGGTCATGTGGATCAGAATAAGTATACCTATCTAAAGCAAACAAATCCTCCATGTAGTAGTAAGAGGATGACTCTAAATGGAACTCTACTATTGTAGAAGAAGCATGCTGGTAGGCACCATATGTTGTTGTATTTTATCCATGAGGTTATATTTATATGGTGGATAAGAATCATTAAAAAGAATATGTGAGTAGTTATCTTCCCAAAAATTACAACTATCATATACCAATCCTCATAAGCATCTTCTAAATCATACTATGCAAATCTTGATTGGTTATAGTCTTCAATGATGAAAGAATATGTGCTATCAAGAATACATTTCTCCTCAAATTTACTAATTGTCTTCTTCATATCTTTAAAATTGCACACATATCTTGTAAAGTTTTTGTCACCCACATTTGTTCCTCCCATGGCATGTTACACTGCCTTTCCATTCTTCAATTTCATAAGGGTCTAAGGGCATAATTTTGCAAGGAATCCACTCTTGTTCACTTGCATCTTCAAGGGAGCAACCTCCTATGAGCTAAGCTCCAATTACAATATATTCCATACATCATTCATAAAGAGGACTCCATCTTTATTTATAGATCACAAGAAAACACTAACTATAACAATCTCCTAACTACCTAGTGGACCTTCTTTAATGAGGCGCCATTACATTTATTCACTAATAATAGCGAGCCTTATTTAATAATAAAAAACTCAGTGTACCTACTCCACGTTACATTGAATGGTCACCACTATTATTACTCTAATGAGCCCTTTGGCCCCCCATTACATCCTTAGAGAAGATCTTAGAACTAGAATAATGGAAATTTGTTTTTATTTTTTCCAACGGAAAAATCACCTTCCTGCTATTCCGAAGAATCAAGGAAAGATTGAAATACAATCATTACAATAGGGCTCAACAAGAGCATCATGTCACTTACAAGAATTGAACTTGGGTGGGGAGGGTAACAATCTTTCCTCCCAACTACCCAACCTACAACCAATGGACAGGAAATTTGTTTTTATTACATAAATGGATAGTTCCTTTGGAAATATTTTTTGTGTTTTTTTTATATAACATTGGATAGCTAAACAAATCTGAGCTCTATGAAGCTAAATAATTCATGGTTTTTTTAATGATATTTTATGAACATTCTGAAACCTTTCCAAACTAAATATGCATAAATACTCAAAACTAACTATGTATATTTTTTTTATCAATAACATGAATAAACATTTAAAAAAATACAATGAAATGTTTCTTTAAAAAGAAGAGGATTTGGATCGATATTTAGACAATAACCATATCATAATGCATGGATGTCCATGAAGGTTAAAAAGTTAAATACTAAATGAATAAAAATAAATATATACTTCATAATTCATAACTAATAATAAAAAATATCGAAAAGCAATCAAAGACGAATCCATCTTCAATCGTAATCATATATATTATATGATATGTCATGTTGTGTATAATGCTAACATTATATAGTTTTTTTAAGTAAATATTGTTTTGACAACTTTCTCAATATAAACTACTTCCAAACCATTAATGTTAAGAGTGAATATTAATGGTCACATATTCTAAATGAAGACAAACATGCGAAACAAGTTTAAGTCATGGCACAAAATATTAACTTCCTTTGAATAATGGTCTCCACTATCTTTAAATAATGGTCTCCTTTATCTTTATTGTTCAAATCAGGCTTACTTTTTATAACAACTACAATTACTTCCAAACCATTAACAACACTCGATGCTAATGGAAACATTACTAGTACATATTCTTATGAACACAACCCCCATGTGAAACGATTTTGAGTTATGACACAAAATTTTGACCTGATTTAAATTATAACTTCCACTACTTATGTGAGTCACAATAAGCCTATTTTGGATAGCAACTTCAATATAATTATCTAAACAAACAAATAGTCACATGATGAAGACATATTCTTAATGAAGAAAACTATACCCTAAAAAAATAGACAAAAACAAAGTCACATGATGAACACATATTCCTAATGAAGACAACCATTCAAGACAAGTTTGAGTCATGACACAAAGTATTAAGTTCCTTTAAATAATGGGGTCCACTACCTTTGTTGTTCGAATCAAGGTAACTACAATTACTTTCAAACCATTAACACTCAATATTAATAGTCACATTACTATCATATATTCAAACCATTAACACTCAATATTAATAGTCACATTACTATCATATATTCTTCTAAACATGGATTCCAAGTCAAACAAATTTGAAATATGATACAAAATATTTACTTGCTTTTAATGGCCTCTTTTTAGTTTAGGAACAAATCATTAATACTTAATATTAATATATTAATAGTCACATTATTATTATATATGTGAAACAAATTTGAACTATAACCAGTATAGATCTATCTTAAAGGGAATCTATCAAGCGTCAAGAGGGATCAAATTTCTCAAAATGCAAACTCTTTTTCAGAGTCTAAATGTTGACGAAGCGTTTTAATTTATCTAATTTCTGTAATTTTATATATATACCGTTGTAAATGTTTTAAATAGCCGACATATTATTTTATTATTTTTTAAAATGGATACGTGTCAACTCTAGGATGAACATAGAAGGAGTTACACATCTCTCCCTATTAGACTGTAGAATGCACCTCTTTGACATAATAAGTATTAACTTACTTTAAATAATTACCTCTTTTATTTATATTATTAAAACAAACCTATTTTGAATAAAAACTATATATTATTATCATCTTAAAAATAAAATAAAATAACCACCCTTACCAAACTTGAATAAACCAAAACTTACCTTAAGAATGACACACAAACATGCATGTTAGATGAAATGTTGTTATTTTGTATTGAAAACTCACACTTTGACTTCGTCATATTCTCAAATTGTTGACTTAAAAATGGTCATAAAAAGTGTAACCTAACACAACTAGGTTCCTCTCTTCTCTGGTTGAATGTTCCAACCTTCTATCAATTTTCCATCATCTCATCATAATGGATGTGAACTAGTTCAACTATGGTACAAATAAACGAATGAAATTAAACTAAAAGAGGATATGTATCCATGTATGATAGTGTTAATTATGAATTATTTTTTAAGTGAGATGGTATTAAACATAGATTATAGATAAATGTATTCATTATAAAAAAAAATTGTAAAACAAAACCTATACTTAGTATTTAGATTCATGCCCTCCTCCTTAGTTTCTTGCGTGGTAGGGCCTTTTTCTTTCACATAAGACCCCTCATAACAAAGTATGTCACTCTTTAAAAACTATATTTTTATCCTTTTAAAACTATCCCTTTTATCTTTTTGATATGGGTATCTTCGGAATGAAATATTCACTATTCAAATTGTGAATATATATGTATATATATATAATTTGAGGGAAGAAAATATGATAGAATGCCACATATTCCAATTAGTAAGTTTTTTGAAGCTTGAGATGTGGAAGGGACTTGCAATGCCTTATGCTCTAGGTAAAGGTTTTGTGACGACTTAGGTAATGAATAGGGTCTTGCTATCTGTAATGTAAGGAAGTGATTACTAAAATATTTTTAAGGATTCAAATAATGTATTTATATTAATATTTTAAGGGATTGTTTGGATTGAAAATGTATATATATATGTATATAAAAAAAATAAAAATATTATATGATATTAAATTTTGTGTTTTTTTTTGTGATTTTTAATAATTTAATTATATTTTATGTAAAAAATAAATGAATTTTTAAACTAATTAATAGATTTTTTAAAATAATTAATTAGCGAAATTCCATCTTTAAAAGAGGTTGTATGTACACTAGAGTTTTTAAATATTCGACTGACATGAAAGGAATAAAGTCATCTTGTAGCACAAAACCATGGACCTTTAAACACGTGTTAGAATGATCTCTAATTAGTTGCCAGCTCTAAACCATGTTGACTAACAAAATCCTTGCTACTAGGCTATCACCACCCATCCTGTAAGCACATTTGATATGATATTACTTGGACAAATTGGGTGCAATTTTCAACCTGTGTCTACCACTTAGAATATATATATATATATATATATAACAAAAATGGATACATTTTGTATTAAAAGAAACTACAACAGAACTGGATAGTGAGATAATACAAAAAGAGAGTTGATCTTAGTCCAAAAAATATTGTTCTATCCTATCAATAGGATCTAAGCTATGAAGCTCCAAGGTATTGCTCATAAAACTGATCAAATGATTGCTACTAGAGTATATTCTAAAATATACTCATAAATATAAAACAAATTTACAAAACATTAACGTATATAACTCATAAAAAAACATGCTTGCTCGTAGCATAATCCTGGGCCATATTGGAAGGATGAGATCCCTGCTTGTCAAATTCCATGTTCTCCATTAATCAATGCATTGTATCCTCTTCCTTGAACTCCACAAGGAATGAACCCACATAAATATTCATATTGGAGATTGATGATATAGAGCACTTGTTGAGAGTTATGTCCATGGAATTTAACATAGCACATTCTTCATCTAAAACTTGTATTTTCCTCTTTTGTTGAACCAAGTTATCCATTATAATTGCATTATATGAAACATGTTGGTGCTCCAATTCATGAACTTCGGAAGTGACATAGAATATATAAGTCTTGTTCCCATTTATGAATTCCTCATGGCATGAAAGAACCTTGTGTATTTCTTGAATGGTTCTTTGATAGGAGTGATGACTCCGATCGTCCATAATTTAATGAACACTAAATGATGGCCCAAGTCTTTGAAGGAATTGCTTGTATAATCGTTCAACCAAAACAATTTCCAACGCCTGCTAAAGGGTGGGTTTGACCCATTTGGGGATATGCCAATTCTTTTATGACTAAATAATATAGAAGGGATGAGTCCTAGGCTTAATAGAGGAATCCTTTCTCCCAATTTACAATGCCAAAACCATGAAAAAACACAGTGAAGAGGGCTAATATGAACTAGAGGCAAGAAAAAAAACCCAAGCCCAAAATCAAAATCACAAAACCAAGCATAGTCACAAATCCAAAGAAGTCAAATGTCACTCAAATATCTGAAGAGAGAATCAATGATCCCAAATTCTTCAACAGTTCCAATCAAAGAGCATGATAAGAACAAGCATAGAGCCCAAAGACATGGTCACTTGGCCCTAAAGGATGCCAATACTCCTAAAGCTGTAAATGAACACAGTAAATACGACTGATCTAAACTATAGCAAGCATAAAACCCAATCCTGAAGCCAAAACCACTAAGATAAAAAAAAAAAATCGTGAAGCCAATGATCTAGAATGTCACTAGAATAATTGAAGAGATAACCGATAGACTCAAATTATTCAATAGTTCCAATCAAAGAGAAATATAAGAATAAATAGAAAACCCAGAAACTTGGCCACTAGGCCCTAATGGATACCAATACTCCAAAGATTGAAGCCAAAGATGGATGTCAACAACAACAAAAACAATTAACCAAAGAAATTGATGGAGGCTTACTTGAAATCATTAGAGAGACTAACATAATTCACCTTGAGCCCAACCAACATCGATTCTTTGCTTAGTTGTGCAACCCAAAATCCCACCTACATCCATGAAAGGGGTCTCCATGGCTTCAAAATTCAAGAGAGCTGATAAATCTAGCATGTGTGGAGGTAGAGCTCAACTAAATGCCTCATCGCTCCTCCCACATATACCATACTCTTTATTAGATGTGTTCACTTCTTGAGTTTGATTTTCATGCAATTGAGGATGGTGGGTATAAACCTAGGGAATGAGAGAAAATTACCCCACCTCGTTTTGTTTTAGCAAACCTTCAGCCACCCTTGAGGTAATATTGGCATACAAATCGGATTCCTTATTGAGATTCCTCGAGATATGAAAGAATTGTATTCTCTTAAACCTATGCAACTCTTTTCTTTATTCTAGCAATGATTATGGTGAGCTTATCATTGTTTGGAGGATGGTGGTTGTTCATGAATTGATGATGATAGAGGAATCCCCAAAGAAAATTAATTTTCTAATGTTTAAAGAATTAGAAACCTTAATTCATTATAGAAGAGCATAAGCCTCTGCCTAGTTATTTTATCTTGTACCTAATCCTCATTTGAAACTAAGTTCTTGAGTTCCTCGAGGATAAAAAATGATCCCCCTGCACCTACCACCCATGAATCCACCACTTAGATTTAGTAACTATGTCGGAGCATATTTTTATGATCCACATGTGCTTATTGGCCCTTTTATGTATTAATTGTACCTTGAGGTGCATAATTTATATATATACTCAAGAAATCCCTATAGACATTAACAATTCAATGTTGATTACATTGAGAGAAGTAAAATTCTCTACAAGCTGAGTGGTGGGAGGTGCTCATTACTTCATGTTTATTTTTGCAATACTTTAATCCACATACAAAAGATTGTTTATATTACCTTGAATCTAATTATTTCCAATAATATATTAACTTCGAATCTAGCAAGCACTTGAAATTGATTAATTTGATCTTTAGGGGTAATATTGTTCTATGGAATGTGAACATTATCCCAAAGGTTTTTCTTAAGATCAAGAGTCAATGTTATTATAGTTTCCCTTCTTTCCGAAGCAAATGTTGCTCTAAAAACATTTTCCATAGTAAACTACTTTCAAACTACTCACTCTCAGTGCTGACAATAGCATAACTAACACATATTCTTAATAAACATGGTCTATGTAAAACAAATTTAGGTTATGATCCAAAATATCAACTTTTTTTAAAATAATGCTCTATCACTCACAACAAGTATTGTGTCATTTTGTAAATATTTATTAACATATCACTAAGAGTAAATATACCGTAAAGTAGAATTTGAATTAGACTTGAGAAAATAACATCTTTTTCTCACAACCACTAAAAATACAGCTAATTAACCTCAACCTTAAATCGGTAAATATAAACAAATTTAAACTATAAAATCAAATAATTTGAAAAAAAACGTCAAATCCAAAACCCAAAGAAAATGTTGCTAATAGTTTTCTCTATCCATTAATGAGCTATTAAGCACTTCTAGTCAAATTCTATTGTCATGTACATTTTTATTTATTTTGTGTGTTTGCTTGTTTCACCTATTACAAGTCTATTTTGAATTCTATGTATGTTCTATTCCCTGCAAGGAGGTTTGTTGTATCCCGCTTTCGAGTTGGTGCAGCTGCCTTTAAGCCCTCGTACTACCGCGGTGACAGTTCTACATGCCGCTGGACAGATCGTTCTCACATCCAACAATAAGGTTGGCCCCGACCCAGGTTTACCATTCCGAGTAACCTCACCCAATGATCTACTCCAGCTCTATCTCTGTTGTGTGAGGGGTCAGGTTTCCCTGGTTCTCTCTCTCTCTATATATATATAAAATACTATGTCATGTACTTGACATAACAATTTTCGTAAGTGTACATGTTTTTATTTTACCTATAAATTAATATATAATTAAATATTAAAAAACACAATTTTATATTTAATAAAAATGAATTTCAAACTTATATTTTTATTTTAAAACAATTTTATATTTAGTTTTTCAAAATTAAAATGAAAATATATATAAAAAGCTTTAAACCATGTTAAAGCTTTCACTAAATTGAGTAGCCTTTTAGCTTTTTAAAGTTTGAGTAAAATCATCCAAACATTGTTTTGTAGAAATCAACACTCCTAAAGAAAACAGGCCTTACATCATCACTGATCTAATCAAAACTGAGATAAGAAAATATATGAGATTATATCCATGAATGAAGAATAGTTGAAAAAATAGAGCTTCTAGCTTGTTCTTGGACCCTCGGAATTCTTTCCTACAAGCTAATTGTTTTCTCAAGCTTGCTTCCTTCGAGAGCATATCAACTTTTTGGTTGAATTCTCTAACACATGAGAAAAGGTGATTGAGTTATAATGAGCCATTTGAGAGAAGGTGATTGAAGTATAATGAGTCAGTTGAGCTTTACCATGTCGAATAGTGGTGCTAATAAAAGGATTTATAATTTTGCGTTTATGATTGGTAATTTCAAATCTTTATGTGTTTAAAGATGATCATATTCTAATAATTAAAAAAAAAACTGGCATTGGTATAGTTTTTCATTTGACATCAAAACTAGTTTTGTCATTATTTGTAAATTGTATATATCAGTTATAGAAGTAAATGTGTTGTGAGAATAAACAATACATGGTTTTTATCAATCTTTGTATGTTTTAAAATGTAGCAGTTTTTTTATTATTATTATTAATATGTGTGGAATTAAGTTTGATTGAGTTGAAACTTGCAAGTGATTAACTTTAGTGATGATTTAACTAGGAAATAATGGAGGATTTTAAGAGGGAACTTATGCTAAAATTGTCCTTGGACTTGGAGTAAGTCTATAAACTGTTTCAGATTCATTGACTATAGTTGGGCTTGCTAGGGTCCTCAAAAGATCACAAGAATCTATCATTTGGTAGGAGTGGTAGCCTATCCAGGGGTGTTAATGACCCTAGAATAAACATTGACCAGGTTTTCCATGAATTCTAATGACCTCGGGGATCATTGCTTTAAATGTAGTAGTCACTAGATGAGGTTGGATGTGAATGGTTTTCTCCTAATTCAACATAAAATCACAAAGTTTTAAAATTAATTGTAATAGCGATGGCTTAATTGGCTGAAACGTTTTTAAGAATTCAAAAATATATATTGATTCTCTTCAAAATCCTCTTTCTTAAGAATTGTGTTGATGGGATCCAAAAATAAAAATAAAATACTCTATGAGAATGCTTATACTTGACGCCACTAGTCATGTGTTTTTTTTGTCTAAAGCAAGAAAAACTTATAATATTTGGGGCTATTGGCACCATGTACATTGATACAATCTCAAGACCCTTGCATGCAATCTCATTATGTGTAGATAAAACATGGCCACTTGAAATAACCCATTGGTAAGGGAATCGACTTCCACTTTTGCTAGATGTCTCTGGATCTTGGGTCATTAACTTATTTCCTTACGTTCAAACAAGACATGTGCTTAACTAATCAAAAGTTGTTTTAGGTTATACTCCAAGACCAAAATGCAATTTTTTCCTAAATAGTATCCATAAGAAGGTCAGTATCTTACACTGTCATCACTAAAATTATAACAATGAGGTCATATGCCTTCAAATAACATCTAACCTTAATCCCGTACATAAATCCAAATACTAAACCTAATTATTATTTAACACCATAGCAAAAAGAATATTAATTAATCATATATTAAGCCACCATTTTATTTTTATTTTTCCACCGGGGCTCACTAAAACCTTTATTTAAAATCCCAAACTAGTATAACACCTAGAAAAAATGTTAATAAAATCTATCAACGAGCAAAAAGAGAAAACATATACTCTTCTTAATGCTTACGCTTCTAATTGTGTGTTAACCTCTTATATTTATATAAACTCTCAAAATATTATAACATCGGAAAAATTGTTATTAAAATATTTACATAAAGAAAAATTGTTAAATCTTGCAATTATATATATATATATATAGAGAGAGAGAGAGAGAGAGATTCGAATATATCAATATTTTGTTTAATTTACATTTTATTAGCAAGAATGAGAAATAGTATTTATATATTAAAACATAAGATGTAGATCGCCCCAAGGGCTACAATAAGGAATTCAAAAAAGAGGGCCGAGCAGGATAATTCCATACAATCCTTGGCCCTAGTCTACTCTATCTTATAAAAAAAAATTAATTGATTTCGGGAAATTATTCTACTTCCTCTAATTGTGTAAACTTTGATAAACTGACCACATATATAACGACAAAAAAACATAGCAAAAAACTTAAACAAAGACAAGGAACTTCATTCCTGAATCTGGTCTTCTTCTGCATGTCGGCTGAACGGTGGAAACTTCACAATAGGGTCTAATATTCCCTTTGTATATCCCATTAATATCAGTCTGCATTTCTTCCAAGATTTCCTTTAGCCGAACAAAATGAGCCTCATTCCTTTCGTTTTCCTTCATTCTCCGTTCCTGGAGAAAGCGCTTCAAGTATGCAATAACTAATCGTATCACCTCATGCCTGGAACTCAGCATCCTCTCCATCTCCTACAATCCGCGCTTGATGTCCTTTACTTCACCAACTTGAACCCAATACCCTCCTTCAATGTCATCCACATGAGAGTCAATACCTGTAATATCCACACAAATTCTCATGTTTTCATCCAGGACCACTTTTGAAAACTCAAGTACACATATCATCATCTTTCTATAGTCTACCATAACATTTTTCAAGTCCAGAATCTCTTCTAAAACCTTCTCCATGGTTTTTTCCTCCGTAGAAGAGAGCGCGTAAAAAATTTTCTCCATTGCACTATTGCTTCCTTCAAATATAAAGTCCTCTTGGATTTCAAACCTATCTCTTGTATTATTTCTCATGGAGACATTCAAATAGCAAAGGAGAGTCTAGACACTACCTAAATAAACAAGTTCAGACGTGTGCGAGGGATCCTCCATATTCGGGCACTTAACCATCACGTGGGAGCCCAAGCTATCAACTCGAACAAGGGAGGCGGTGATTAAGGAAAATTGGTAGGAGCATGCAATGCTCATACCCACCTACCACTACCATGGGCCATCTGTCATATCCTGCATTAAACCGAAATTACGGATGTCGCCTCCATCCCATATCCACATACAGCAAGGCATGGAGAAGTGGGACAATAAGACTATGGTTGGAAACAATTTTTCCATTTGAAAATAGGCCTTGAATTATTAATCAACAATTTACCTTGCCTCAGCTAAGATCCAATGATGGCAAGTCTATTGGCTTCTTTGTTGTTCTGGTGTTTTACGTGAAATAATTTGATTTTTGAAATGTTCGGAAGGGAATCTAGAATTCTTTTTTGAAATTTCCCCGCCTCCTTCTCTTTGCCAGATTGGATGCTTTGCATCGATTGGATGACAATCCATGTTGGCTTACAAACTGATCTAGAGGTTTCCAATGTAGACCCAAGTTCTTCGCGGTTTCACTTAACCAACAAAACCCCTTCTCACTAGCCCTTTCGGCAACAACCTGCGAATAGGATGAGGTCTCACCCGAGGTGTAGGTATGGGGGTACTGCGGAATTAGGTTTCCAAAGTGATGTGATGAGTTGTTCGGACAGGACTACTGCGCAGTGCGCTACGGACTTGCGCTGCGGACTGAGACTGTGTGACGATAGACTGCGTCGCGGTCAACCAGCACATCCAAGGACTGCGCGGCTCGAGTAGAACTTGCTTGACAGGATAACGCAACTGATTTATGCGCTTCCTCCACAAACTTAACCAATATTAATGAGTTCCTTCTGACACTTAATCGTTCATCGACTTCCTTAGTTTATTTAGCTTTATAACAAATGCAAGCAGACGAAACATACAACACTGTGCACTTCTGGTGTTGCGCCTCAAAAGAGTTACACAACCAAGATTCTACATGTACATGTGATTATTCAATAAGCTGATACTTTCACAAACTTGGAATACTGCACATCCATCATTCATCCATTCCCGTAATACTTAGCATATTATTCCCATCTTTCTTCTATGACGAATACATATAAAAGCATTAACATAACAGTTGATAAATGAAGATTCAAGCATCCATTTGTAAGCAAACAAACAAGTGCAAAATATGAACAATCACACTACACAGGATTTAACGTGGTTCACCCCCCGGATGGAGGCTACGTCCACAAGAACTGTTGTTATATTAGTCTTTAGGAAGGGTACAACAGTTCTTTGGTCTGCGCACTCAGTTGCAAACTCTCTTCTCTCTCGATAGGTCTCTGCGCACTCAGATGCAGAGCCTTTACAATGAAGATTACCGTCAAAATGATAACAACCAGATATATTCAATAACCCAACATGAGAGATTCAACAACCCAACAACCCTTTCCCATACAAAATGTGCCTTATTTATAGATCATGCCCGTAGGTCATGTCTTTACAATTCGAAGGCAAAAACCCTTAGGTTTTCAATTTAATTAACTAACTTCATATTCGTGTATTTGACTTTGGTCTTAATCTCATTGTGTGAAGTGGTGTTGAAATTTAATATGTTCATTCCTACTCGTCAAATACAAAAATATGAAGTTCCAATATATATATATATAGGGTAATCTAGGGTAATCTGCAACTGGGGCAAGGCTCGTATTTGTGTGACACGTGGTATATTCCCATCCGCTACCACTATATGCCTAGGTGCATCCACACAACACCCAATAAACACAACCTCAGCATGGGGCACAAGCTAGCCAAGGTTTGAACCTGTGACGTCTCAAGGAGTGCCTTAACAATACACTCTATCGCCACTTGGTCTACACCCTTGGGGGCCAAAGTTCCAAATTTTTATTGTAATTATCAAGACCTAATAATTTGCAATCGTCTTATGAAATGGTAGAAATACATTTCGTTGACTTGTATTTGGTTTGGAAACAATGTTGTAAATTATGTGATATCTTATGTCCCCATATACAACCAAATAATAAAGTTTGACATCTTTAATGACCTTGAGCTTGACTCTAACCATAAACCTTTAACCTTACCTCTAAACTTTTCCAGACACATAAGCCTCATAATATCCTGAATTTTAATAACCAAAAGCACTTGATCTTCAGTAAAAATAAAACTAATCTTTTTTTTTAAATTATTTAAATAATGAATTAAATCTACTATTAAATTAGAACAATATTGAACATCGTTATCATAATTTTACCACAACCCTCTCTACTTCCATTACTAAGTTCTTTATATAAGGTGTCATGTAAAAAGTACAATAGAATGATCAACCTTTGGTATGATAAAGAGTGAAAGCATGCTAAAATGTCATTAGGGAACTTTATAATCTAGCAAAATATATACGTACAAATCCCTAATTAAAAGGAAAAAAGTTGTACTATAGAAATTTGAAGGATAATTCTAAGTCGTAAAACTAAATAAAGAAAATATGATTCCCTTTAGGGACTGAAATTCCTACCTTAAAAAGCTTTACAAATCACGAGAAGTCATGGACAACATTCAAACCCTCTCTACAATGGAATAATTTTTTTTCTTTAGAAAACATGGAGTTTGGGGTTAAGCAACTCGCAAAAGGGAAAGATAAGGACATCAAAGGACACTGAGCATAAATCTTAAAAATATGTGGGCCTATCCTTAACCCTCACATCCACAAGCTCTTCAATTTTGCAGTTAAGTAGGGTTTCTCTAAATCCTGGACTCAAAGCCTCATTGTTCCCATTTCTAAGAGTGGAGATAAAAGCAATCCCTCTAATTATAGGACCATTATGATTAGCCCTCTTTTAGCCAAGTTTTATGAAATTATTCTAGAAAAGACGATCAACATATGGCTAGAAAGTCACGGAAAAAGAGCTAAATGCCAAGCCAGATTTAAGAGTTATCATTCAACTATGGACCACCTTGTTATGCTTAGGACCATTGCAAATGAGTGCTGCAATAATAAAACCAATATTTTGTGTTGCTTTTTTAAATTTAGAAAATTATTTTACACAAATCTTATATTTGGACTAGACTAGAAGAGCTAAAAGTTCCTTCTAAGTTGATAATTGTGATAATGTTGCACGAGAATGCTATTGCCAAGTTTAGCATCATTGAGCACTAATCATAAGAAATTAATTGTAATATAGGAGGCAAGAAAGGTTGTGCCTTATCCCCCACCCTTTTTGGTCTATATATTGAAAAATTAAAGGGTTGTTTGGAAGAAGCAAGTTGTGTTTGCACTACTCTTGTTGGTGTAATCATCATCCTTCTTTTTCACATTGATGATACTATTCTTATGGCAGGAAGTCCCTATATTGATCTTGACAAGCAACTAAAAATTCTCAATAATCTTTTCTCTAGTACGAGAATGCCTATAGACATTGATAAAAAAAAGGTCATGATAATCAAATCCATAATGATCACTTACGTTGATCTCATGTATGGCAACAACAACTTGGAGGAAGTGACTTCATAAAAATATCTCAAAATTGACCATCATCACAAGCTTAACTGGAACTATAGCATTGTGAAAATGATAAATAGAGGATGGACAACATATTATGGACTTGAAAATAGTTGTAAATAAGTAGTCGTTTGGATTCATGATAAGAAGAAACTGCTCTTTAATACTCTCAAAACTCCTATTATCTTATATATGTGTAAAGTTTGGTGTTGCGACATCTCTAGAGAATTATGGAGAAGGGTAGAGAAAATCCAAAATCACTATTGATAGCATGAAGATGACTAGGTAACTAATGTAGAAGAACAAGATAACCAATATAGGAGAGAAGATGCTTCCTAACATTGCTTCAAATTCTAGTCAAAACCACATACAACTTAAGTGAGATGCGTATAAAAATGCTAAGTCTTGGATAAACCATTGGGGAGTCGGGGAAGAGGTCATTGTAGAATAGTGATAATATTAAAAATATTATTACATCTAAATTTAAGGAGAAGTTGTGGTGTGATGGAGGGATAAGAGAAAATCAAGACACTATAAGGAGGTGACCAATCCTAATCTAGAAGATTGAAGAATTAGAGGATAAGAGAAAACTAAGGTTATATAAGAAGGTGATCAATCCTAATCTAGAAGATAAAAAATATCTCTTTGTTTTTAATTAGTGTAAAGGAAAAAAACAACATTATTAAATTAAGAACAAACTCTCACAAACTCCATAGTGAAACATGGCATTAGACAATTCCAAAGAGGTTGTGGCATGAAAGAGTTTTCCAACTTTGTGACACTAAGAGGGTTGAAGATGAAAATCATTTCTCTTAGAATGCCTTGTATACATCCACATTAGATCGCAATTTCAAAATATTTGCTACAAAACTAATTTTCCTAACCTTTCAACTCATCACAACTATGGTAATATAGGAATGCTTCTCTTTAAGCTTTTCAACCACAAGAGTATAATTATAAAGAAAACCAAGCAATTCCTTACCCTTTCTTTCTAAGGTTTAATAGACCAAAGTTAGTTTTAGTGGACGTCGATAACCATAATTATCATCAATTTGCATTTACATAAATTAATAACCTATTGATTTTAATTTTACAAAAAAATATAGATCGTGAATTTTTTTAAAACTATCCAAAGTTAAGTAAAATCATGAAATCAAAAACTCATTATCAACATAAATATAAATAAAAAATAAACCAAGCTACATTATAAAAGAAAAACTATTATTACAATTTTAATATTTTTTTTGTAAGCTAATAGATTCTATAATAATATGCCCACAGGGCATAGAATAGACAATGAATGGATGTATTGTTAGGCACTCCTTGTGTTAGGTCATTGGTTCGAAACTCCGTAGGTACTAGCTTACAAAAAAAAATCTATAATAATATAAAAAAGAGTAGAAAAACCTGCATTGGTCCATACCAATGCAGGTATGGACCAATACATCCATTAAATATTTAGATCTGGTCCATACATGAGTTTGGGAAACATAAATACTTGTATTTAGCATAATAATCCAAGCCCTGAAGAAGCTATCTGGACTTGCTAGGAAAATGATAAACAAGTATGTAAGACTGAGTGAATTCAAAATAAACCAACTATTCAAACTAAACTTAAATCTAATCAACATCAGTAACATGAATAACCTAGGATTCCATTGCTTAAGCTTGTTATGGCTGTTGAGATTTAGGTACCATTTTTAAGACCATTACATTGGTTGTTTTGGCTAGCATATTAAGTTTGGCTCGAAGCTGGAGATGGATTTAATCATGGTGAAACAATTTTGGTTCAAATTCTCAATTTGGACTTGCATCTGATCCAGTTGAAGAAGGTTTTCCTTCTTCTCTTCTTGCCCATCCATCATGGCCATGCCTATCATAGTCTTAAAATGCCAGAACAAGATGATTGTTTTTGAGTGTTTGGTTTCTCGGGTACGTGAAGTGCTGCTGTCCTTGAACTAGGTTTGCATCTCCTCGCATTCTTCCTCAACTTCTGGGGTATCTTGCTCGGACTTCACCAAATCCTCAACCCTTCTAATTTTATTTATTTATTTATTTATTTATTTTTTTCCTTAGGGACATGATGGTAGTAACATGATTCAACTTCCTCCACTCCACCTTAGACCTGGAGCATATGCTGATAACCCAGCTTTGTCTTACCAACCTCTTAGGTTTGACAACGAGTGCCTCCCATATGAACTGCACCCCCTACTTTATTTATGTCTTCCTCAAGGAACCGCTACTACGTCTCCTTCCAACCGACGATGACTTCATCGTCCCCTTGAGATTTTAGGGTGGTCGAAGTATATTTTCAACAATCCAGGTCCTCTATAGAACTAGCCAAAGGGGGGTAATTGTGAATGAAACATTGGTTGGATTTACCTAGAGAATTACCTATATATCATGGGCTACAATTCACATCGTCATGATGCTTATAAGTTGCTCATCCTGCTTGAAATCTTGTTGGTACTCATTGGTCTCAACAATGGATGCATGGTGTCCCATGAGAGCTAGTTTGTCCATCTCCCACGTGATCTGATGATTCTCCATCATGCTAAGAGCCTTCGTTACCTCGTTGTTTGTCCTTCCCGCGCTAGTAGACCAAGGTGGGATGTCTAGTTCGCTCGAGGGAACCGTTCTCTTAGAATGCAATATCGTATTATGCATGGGAGTGGGAGGGGGATTTCGTTCTAGCTGGCCATGTGACCTAGTGCATGCCAAGTGCTTAACTTCCATCCCAAGGTTCATTAATTATATTATCCTAACAATGATCTTAACACCGGGTTTGGGAAAAAATTTAATATAAATTGTGTACAATATATAAGTCAATAAAATTTTATAAATTGAAATTACTTTGTATATATTCACAATCAAAATTAAAAGTAGATAATATGTATTTGATCAAAATATTTGTAAAATAATATCCAAAATCAAATTATTTTCCCAAATAATATATGATATCGTAATATTGAGTAAATCTAAGACATAAAACTATAATAATTATTCATAATTATAAATAATATATTTAAATTTGATAATCACAAAAAAAGTAATTGGTAATTCAAAGATATTAACAATGAAAAATATATGTTTTTTTTAATTAATTATATTAAATAATCCACTTATTCATTACAAAAAAGTTTCATATAAAATAATTTAGAAATAGTTTTTCTATTCGAACTTTGCATTGCGCACATCAAATACACTTTTCTCACTTCCACACATAGTACTCTAGCCTTGAGTTCCCAATATTTAAATTTTTAATTTCTCTTTCTTTGTGCCCACAAATTGATTTTGTTTTACAATTTCTCTTTCTTTGCTCCCACATATTGATTTTCTTAATGAATTGATTTAAAATTTCAACTTTTAAAACATATATACACTCATAACTTTTAAGTAAATTTTTATTTAATATATATTAAATAAGAGTTTACCATAGAAGAAGAAAGCCATAAACAAGAAGAGTATTAAACAATTAAAATTATAAATATGATAATAATTGTAATAATCTAATGTTGAGGTTACAACTAAGCTAATCAATAAGGGATCTCCTCTACACCCTATTTGTGTAGTGATTTGATTGCTAAAGTCTACAGAGGTGCACAAACCCTACCTTCACTAGATTTGGACTTATGACATCCTAGGAGGAAACACATGTCCTTAATTGTGAGGCTCACTCATATTCTTAAACAACTCTCTCTCTCTCTCTCTCTAGTGCTGGAAACTTCCCATAAATTTTTGCTTAGAAGAAAAAAAATCTCTATTTAAATTCAATATTGTTATAATAAAAATTAAATCTCACAAGCTTCATAGTGAAATAGGTGTTGGACAATTCTTCAAATACATAATTTGTCATCTTTGTGACATTGAAGATAAAAATCACTTTCTCGTAAAATATCTTGTTTACTTTATCTTTTCAGTATCCTTATGGCGTCATCTAGTGGAGGTGTCACTATGTGGATTTCTCAAGATAATAAAAGTGGGACATCCATTAATCCCTATGACCATGTGTCTTTTGTTCCTCTTGAGATTGAGTCAAATAAACCCCTATGGTTAAAAGACTGTTGGGGTCTATCACATGACTTTTTTGTAGAAAAAACATAGGCCTGGGGTTTTTGGAGGAGAACATTAAAGTTCATAGACAACGGGATGTTGGGGAGTATGGACCAATTTCTAGGTGAAAGACGATCAAAATAAAACCCTGGGAGGTTTGCTTGGCATTAGATGAGGATGTCTCGCTTAATGTTGTTTTTGCTATGTCGAGTTCAGCCTTGGTTAGTCATTTTATTGGCCGAAGGATGATTCTGTCTACCTTAAAACTTCAGAGTAAGGATAATTTGATAGAATGTCTTGGTTATCCATCGAGGGTTTAATCTTTGGCTCGGGGGTGGCTAGGCGTGGTCCTTGGTAGTTTGGATGATGCAAAACTTCTAAATGGTGTTTGGTTTTGAGACTCGACTCTATTAAAGTTTCAGAGGTGGATTCCTTTTTTTATGCCAAATGTTCCAAGCCTTTTATTCAGGCTATTTGGGTCAAACTTCCTGGTCTACCACCGAAACTATGGTATCCTAAAATTTTCAGAAGGATTGATTATTCTCTAGGATCTTATGTCTTAGTTGAGCTTTTAGAAAACTAGAAATATGACCATTGCGCAATTTTTGGTTGAGATTGATTTAAGGGAGGGTTTGATGGCATAACTGAACATTTTTGTTGGTGGACATTTTGTTTCACAGAAGCTTGATTATGTTGGCATCCCATTTATATGCAATAGATGTCACTCTCTGGAACATCCTATACAAGACTATCGCCACCCTATCCATAAGGGTTTCCGGAAAAAGAAGCTGGGACTATCTCCCATTGAAAAGAACTTTGGACAACCTCAACTATATTTGGGAAACGATTTTAGGTCTACGACTTTTGTTTCGAGGATTGGGGATGTAAACCCTATGAATAAGGACCACATACATGACCCTAAAGAGAGACTGAGCAATCTATTGAAGAACCATAGCATATAGGCTTCATTGTATTGGAGCATAAGCAGTCTACCTTGGCATCTAGTTTGATTTCGAATGACTCGGGTAAGTTTGGGATTACTTTTTCTCCCCATAGAAGCTTTTCTCGTGCTCATTTACTAAATTATTAGGGTATATCTGAAAAATACTTTGGTTGTGTAAATTTTGGGTGAAGGCTTGGTAGGTTGTTTTGTAAGTTTGTTGTGGGGAGGACTACTTGTGACTTTTCTTCTGATTTTTCATTTACCAACCGGAAACCTTATGTGTCAAATGAGTATGAAGCTTCTATGGGGCCATCCCTTCTCTCTTTAGAAAAGGAGGAAGGATTTTCGTCTAGGGATTTTGGAAGGTCCCCTGAAGAGTCAACCTCTTGTTTACCCAAGAGTGTTCTTGAGGCTCCTTTTGAGCCTTTTGACGTCGTAGAGAGGATACTACCACCTCTCTCTATAAACTATGTTTATTGTTCCTATTCTCTATCTGGATCAAACGTTCTTGGGTTTTCAAAAGTAGATCCCCAAGCCTATAGGGATGTGCCAGTACTTGTGGTATTTTCTTTGTTTTTTGATAGGTTGGTTAGTCTTTCTATCCCTATTAGAATTTTTTTTCTTTTTCAGATTGGCCCTGGCAAGAGTCCCTGGAGTATGTAGGGAGGACTTTTAGCTTAAATTCAGAGCATACCTGATTTAGATGGATATCGGTGGCCACCCACCTATTCCACTAGCTCAAAACAGTTTCCCATTTTGCCAATTTTCTAGTAATTGTTTTACAGTTTTTCGGGTCCCAAACTTCCGGGGCCGTTTTGAGGCCCTAAACGATGTTTTTTGGGAAACATCATTTTGACAAAGGCATTATTATCCTTAGTGTATTCCTCGGATAGATCTTTCCAACGGGCTACTGAGCGCCCCAAATGGAGATCGTATGCAAAAGTTATGACCCCGGGAAGTTGATTGTTCCACTAACCACCTTGGGGCTGCAAACTTTATGACGGTTCATCTTCTAGGGTTAGGTTTTTGGATGTTTGGGATTCTTTCCCTCATGCTTATGATAAATAGGCCCTTTCGGCCTCTCTTTGTATTCATCTTGGCACGAATGAGCACATCAGCCACATCTCTTCTCAGAGATAACTACTACCATTCTAGCTGTTGTATTTACAGTCTGTTCTATTTCCAATATTTAATAGAATATGTGTTTACTGTATCGTTGTGTTTCTTGCCATATATCTGTGTATGTGAATATATATCTCTGTACATGCTTTCTTTTGTTTTGTTCCCACACAAATCCAGATCAATACCTCTACTGGTGTTTCTAAGAGCCTTTCCTGGATTGGAGGATGTCAGATCTACTTGAGTGGTTTGAGGTGTTTTTTGGGGGATGTTGATTTGGTTCGGGGCAAAGAGGTTAATGGTTCTTTCCTGGCTGTGTTGCTAAAAAATGGTTTGAAAGGGTCCATTCCTCTTGTGAAGTTGTTCTCATAAGTTTTTATAGATCTACAGCCTTTCATAGGAAATGATTTTATTAAGAGTAAGTCGGATGGCCCTAACATTTTTGGACCTTAATCAGATAAGGATAAGGAGATGGCGATATATCATGATTTTCAGGTAGTAGGGAGCATCCCTGGGACACCTGGGTCTTCTAGGTATTTTTTAATATCTCGCAATGTCTCATTTCCAAAGCATGGAAGTGGGATTTAGGGTGGACTTTCAAAGGACTTCTTGATGGAAAATAATAGACTCAGGGGAAGAAGATCAATTATGGCATCTTCTTGGGCCCAGGTTGCTCATGATGTTCGAGAAGGATGCCAAAATACCATTCATGGGACTCTTAGAGTAAGGTATCCATGCTCTTTGGTTACCTAATTATTTTTATGTCCCTAAATGTAATAGGGTTAGGGATTTCCTCCAAAAAGTTGGCCCATAAAAGACTTATTTTGTCAAATAATCCATCTATCATTCTGCTGCAAGAATCTTTAGCTATCGGTTTGGAAATTGTGGAGGATCTAAAGAAGCTATAGCCAGGTTGGGATTGCATCAACATTGATGTTGTTGGTGGGTCCGGAGAATTGGTTACAGGATGGAATAAAAATTAGATGTTGTGTTTAAATTACTGGTCCGTAAAGTCAGGCATAGGGACTGTGCTTTTTTCTTGAGAGTTTGGTCACACCTTCAGTTTTATTAATATTTATGGGCCATATGTGCATAGAGTTGCTTATTGGGAAATTATATTTAATTCTGGATTGTTAAATGGTGATAGAGTTATTCTTGGAGGTGATTTAAATTTCTCTTTGGGGGAGGGAGAGATTTAGGGTCCAAATGCCTAAAAGGACTCACTCACTGACTATTTCTTCAGAAGTTTGGATGAGCACTCTCTTTTTGACATCTTTCCTTTCAATATCAAACCCACTTGGAGGAATAATACAATTAGGGATGACAGTATTGCAAAGAGAATTGGTAGGTTTCTTGTGAATGAGGGTCTCCTACATATTCTAGTTAGTATCAGAAAGTGGGTGGGAGAAGGCGGAGAATCTGACCATTTCCCTACTTTTATGTAGATCAATATAGATCTTCAAAAACCTCCTAGTTCATTTAAATTTAATGCTTGTTGGTTGGATAAAGAGAACTATCAGAATTTGGTCAAGAGTAGTTGGATCAAATATGACTTTAACATAGCGGAATTTGCTGGTATCCAATTTCTGAATAACCAAAAGAGGATTGAGAAAAGGACGATCTCTTGGGCTACAGAGAGAAAACTAAAGCTAGACCAAGATCTAAGAAGGATTGAAAATACCCTAGATTCTTTTCATGACCAAAACAAAGAGGGTTTTCTAACCATTAATCGAAAGAGAGGAATTGTAGACCTGGAGATTATGAGAACAAATATATTGGATGAGAAGGAAGCGGCCTGACACCTTAAGAGTAGGGTGCTATGGATTCAGAAGGGGAATGACACCACAAAATTATTTCACAATTTTGTCAAACACAGGTACAATACAAACTCGATATGGAATATTGAAGAGCCTGATGGTTCACATGTCACACCGGTTTTCGAAAGTTGGAAAAATCTGACCTGTGGAACACTTCAAGAACCTTTACAAAGAAGATGATAGGGCTACTATTGATCAAATGCTCACGTCTATTTCTTTTTTCCACAGCTTTGTCAATGAGGAACATAACCTAGAGATTATGGAGGAAGTTAGTCTGGATGAGCTCAAAAAAGCAATTAAATCTATGCAGAGAGATAAAAGCTCAGGTCTAGAAGGATGGATGGTGGATTTTTTCAAAGGCTTCATGGAACTGTTTGAAGAGGACTTACTAGTAGTGGTGGAGGAATCCAAAATTAATGGAAAAATACTAGTTCCTTTCAATGCAACTTTCATAGCGCTCATTCCAAAGGTGGAACATATGACTAAATGGGAAGAGTTTAGACCCATATCTCTATGAAACTCTGTTTACAAATTGATAGTTAAAATCATAGCCAATAGATTAAAGGACATTTTAGCTTATGGGATCTCTAAAGAACAATTTGATTTTATTAAAGGGAGACAGATTCATGATGCCATTGGTATTGTGCAAGAGGTGATGCACTCAACCAAATGAAATAAGACTCCTATGGACATTATCAAAGTTGATATCACAATGACATATGACCGAGTAAACTAGTTATATCTCAGGTTAGTCATGTTACAAGTTGGGTTCAATCTTCTACTTGTTAATTGGGTGTTCTCTTGTGTCCAATTAGTGTTCTTTGCTCTAAAAATCAATGGATCAATTTCTCATTTTTTCAGACCCAATCATGGTCTTAGATAGGGGTGTCCTATGTCACTTCTTATTTTCATTATGATGATGGAAG
This sequence comes from Larix kaempferi, assembly GCA_027924585.1. NCBI lineage: Eukaryota > Viridiplantae > Streptophyta > Pinopsida > Pinales > Pinaceae > Larix > Larix kaempferi. The sequence goes on from BSBM01001104.1 coordinate 47,168, forward strand.
GCATCAGCTAGGCTACTTCACAGGCCCGCGATAATGGTGTTCTCAGAGGGTTTAAGATTGTAGGTAATATCTATATCACTCACCTTTTTTTCGTAGATGATATCCTTCTTTTTTATGGTTTTAGGCGGGAAATTTCTAACCTTAAAGCTATGTTGTATCTCTTTTTTTATGCCTCGGGTATGATCATAAATAGTAGGAAATTGATAGTCTCTACTATCAATTTACCTCAAAGATCTTTAGATTTGATCATATCCTTTTTTATCACATTGTTGAGTATCTAAAAGATGGTTTAAACTATTTGGGATTCATTCTGAATCCTAATGACTTTTGAGAAGAGATTGGGTGTGGCTAGTTGGAAAATTCGAGAGAACACTTCACTTATGGTGCAACAAATGGTTGTCTAGAGGAGGCATGTTCATTCTGTTGAAATCTGTTCTTGAAGGATTCCCTGTCTATTGGTCCTCTTTAGCATGTATTCTTGTTGGAATTATGGAATAAATTCAGAAATTATCTTATCAGTTCTTGTGGAAGGGGTCCCTGGAGGAATGGTCTTATGCATGGGACTCTCGGGATAAGTTAGCTCTCCCAAAGGACCAAGGAGGGTGGGGGTTAAAACACCCAAGATGCTTTCCAATGCTCTTGTTGCCAAAGAAATCTGGAGAATTATAAAAGGAGAAGGTATGTGGGAAAAAGTGGTTTCCAGGAAATATATCTATCCCTTAACTGTTGAAGAATATATTAGGAGTCCTGACAAATCTCCAAGAGGCCCATCTTCTATGTGGAGGGCTCTCATACAGGTTTCTGAAGTGATTGGCTACGGCTTATAAGCTACTAGACCAACTGATCACCTTTCTCCACAATCATAACATAGTAGATTCTTGAATCATATTGTTTATGGCTTGAACCAAATCTCATTGTCTCATAATTGGAAAGGGGATGAGGATTTGCTTTTGGAAGGGGAAAATAGCCTTATCTGGGCTCGTTTCATAATGGATCTTCAGGTCTCTCATATATTTCTTAATGATTTGGATGATGAGTTGGTGTGGTTCAAGAAAAATCATGGGGGAACATATACCCCCAGTGCGGGTTATCGTGCCATCAGGGAAGAAGGAGACCATCCACAACTTTTATGGTGGAACTCTGTGATTTGGAGTTTAAAATGTCCTTTGAAGATGAAGTTGTTCTTATGGATGGCCTTGCACAAAGTTGTTCCTGTTTGGGACATAATGATTAAACATTTCTTGATTGGCCCTAGTAGATGCCCTTTGTGCATCTATAATGAAGAATCTCTGGAGCATCTGTTCATCCATTGTCCATATATTGTAAAGATTTGGGACCATCTCACGAAGGTTTAAGTGATCAACTTCATATGGTATGGTCTGAGTATTTCAGATGCTCTGCAACATTGGATTGACCAAAAGGATTGTTCTGAACACTATGCTCTTTCTGCTATTATCATTTGGTTTGTATGGATTGCCAGGAATAGGGCAATTTTTTATGAGCTCTTCCATGCCCTGGCTTTTTATGGTAGCAACTGTTTATCCACTCCGAGTATTTTCCCTCAATCTAAAGCTCCTGTTAGGTGCAAAAATTTGATGGAAGTGGATATTGACAAATCTAGAAGATGGGTTTTTTGTTACGGAGCATCTCAAGGAAATCTCCTTAAAGGGGGGGCTGGAGAGGCTGTTTTCTTTTCTGATAACCATTGGTATAAATTTGTTGTTGGTTTGGGATTGGTCACAAACAATACAACGAAAATGATGGCTCTGAAGTTGACCTTCATGACTGCTCTAAAGTATGGTGTACATGATTTTCAAGTGTTTGGTGATTCACAGCTGGTGGTGGGATGGATGAAGCATAGAAAGCCTCCTAAAGGTATCCATCTTCTTTCCATTTATGAGAAGTTGCTCAAAATTATGGAAAGGTTCCAAAATATTAGCTTTCACCATATCTATAAAGAAAATAATGTTTTAGCATACCGACTCTCAAAATTGGGCTTAAGGGTGCTTGATGGGATGTGGCATCAATGGGAGCAAGTTGATGATAACCAGATGAAACATGATCTGGGACCTTTTCAGTATTAATGCTGGTCTTTACCAGCGGGGGGGCATTATATCCGTGTGTAATTTTTTTCTGTTAAAACTTCTTTTATCTGTTTTGAAGAACATTTTGTATGATCTCCCTAATAGGGGCTATGGATGATGGATCTTCCTACAATGATAAATAATTTTTCTTCTCAATGATGTATGGTTGTTACTCCCTTATACAATCATTTTTTTATGCTGGTTTTTTAATTGTAATGAAGACTAATTTTTGTAGCTTTTTATATTTCTATGCTGAGGAGTATAAGGATAGTAATGAATTTTATGTTTATGTAGAAGATGCTCTATTTCAATTAATAGAATGCGAGTTTTTTTCAAGGATAACAAATCTTCTTTACATCCACATAAAATCACAATTTCAAAATATTTGTTATAATACCCACTTTTTTAACTTTTTAATTCATCGAATTAATTATGATTTAAGAAGGTTTCTCTTAAAAAATTTAAAGTATTTTTTTTAATAAACAAACTTTATAATTTTAAAATCTAATAAAACAAAATTAGCCACCGTTATCAACATTATCTACATACATTTTCCTTTTAATATTCTTTACCTTTTATAATAATAAATTAATTTTACATTTTCCTTTTAATATTCTTTCCCTTTTATAATAATAATATATATATATATTTTTATTATGAACTTTGTGAAATGGTCATGGTTTTATACCTTATATGTTGTAAGATTTTTAAATTAATTTTATTTGTACAAATTCCAAAACCTTGATATTAAGATTTCCCTTTTCTATGGTTTACAATATTCAATGATTTTTTTTATGATTTTTATTAAAATAATAGCATTAAATTATTACTTTTATTTGTTTTTAATTGTTGGAGGCTATTTTACATAATTATCATGACCTTTGCTTTTTGAAAAGACTAAAATAGTTTGAAGAGAATATAACCACTCTTTTTTTTGAGAGAAGGATATTTTTTAAGATATCTACGTGTCAACTTTGAATTAATACCGCATATGATTCTTAGAATTTCATGAAGCTATGATAGTAGGTATGATCTACAGACCTAAATTGGTCTTCATTGAACAACCCTACTCTAGGTCAAATATGGAGCATGTATGATCTACACACCTAACAACCCATTAAGTTATGACTTTGATCACCATACATTATTTTGATGACTTTGATTAGAACAAATGATTTTGAGAATTTTATTAAGCTCGAAGTCAATTACGGAGTGAATTTTATGAAGCTCTAGGTCAATTGTGGAGTAGGTGTGGTCTACATACCTTTAACTTTTTTTTAAGGGAACACGTCATAACTTTGATCTACTACCTTTTACTCAGAATGAATTTTATGACGCTCTAGGTCAATCGTGGAGTAGGTGTGGTCTACATACCTTAACTCTTTTTTGTGGGAAAAATTTGGATGGTGTCACATGGAATAAGAATAATGAGATATTTTATAGAGATATTCTACAAAGTGGGAGTATTTTTTATTTTTATTTTTTTAAATAGGAAAAAAAAGTGTATAATGTTTAGAGTTATCGTAGTTTTTTTTCTCCCTTTTTTTAAATAGAAAAGAATTATGATATTTAAGGTTACTATTATATATTTTTACTATTTTTATATATAATTGTTTTGTAATGTGTAAATTTTATTTATTTATTTATAATAATGTGTAAGATTTTTAAGTTTTAAGTGGTTTCTTAAAAATTTCCATTTTAAGTATTCTAGGTATGGATAGATCACATCCCATAACACATATGGGATAAATAAATTTCCACTTCTCTTATATAAAGAATAGTAATAAGAGAATTTACTTCATGATGTAGGTGGGATAATTCTTTTTTATAATACAAAGAGTTATGAAGAGTCTTCTTTGATAGATACAACCAACAACTCCACAGTAGTCATAATTTTACATTTCAACATCCCTCTTAATGATTACTAGGGAGAAATAATACAAATGGAGGAAGATGACATTACATTAACATCTCCCTTGATGGCAACTTCTAGAATTCCCAATAAGATGCGAATATAAACACATTTCTCCTTATGGATTTGATGAAGATGACAATCGCTTCTCACTGATCATGAAATTGCATCTGAACCAGTACGATGAACTCTATAGAACACCACAATAGTGTATATAAACCTTTGATGGCCAATGTAACAGAAATGTGGCTAGCAAACAATCACCACAACCATAGCCCAATTGATAGTTGAATGAACCTTGCAATATACCTCATAATGAATACAAGAACCTCAAATGGCCTAGATACATTAAAAAATGTGCCACGAATGCAGTCTTTACAACCAAGCTGAAAAAGATGCAAGAACTCTATAATATACCTCATCATGAATACAAGAACACCAAATGGCCTATACATCCAAAAATGTTTCCAATAGACAATCTTCACAAACCAACTTATTCTTATGTGAGGATGCCATATATTATAAGAGTGAAAGTCATATGAAAAATAATGAAAATTGAGACTTCATGTGGATGTTTTCCCATTTTAGATTTTTCCACACATATATGTACTCTCTCTTTTCTCTTTTCCTCTATTATTACTTGATTATTTGGTGTTTATATTGATAGAAAATTAGACTAATTAAATTTTGGTTAATAATTTACATATTAGTTAATTTATTGTTTTATATTTAAAGAATACAATCATTTAATATCATATTCAAAAACCAAAAAACATTAATATATAATTATATATAAATACAACTTAATTGATTTTAATAATTTTAAAATTATATTCCAAAACCAAAAAAACATTAATATATGATTATATATAAATACAAGTTAATTGTTTTTAGTAATTTATTGGTGGTCCCTATAAGTTATAATAAACTTGAAAACTATTAAAATTCATATTCTACAATGAAATACAAAAAACAATTTAACTACTAATATCCACAAAATACGAATATCCTATCCAAAACATCCCAACTTTAACTACTCATAGAAGAACCTAAATACTAATAATCCATAAAACCTAAATACTAATAATCCAATGCAATAGGTTTTGTAACCTCATAAAATTATAATAATTTAAAAAATAATTTGTATGTTCTATCTTACATTCGACGCAATTTATTTGTTTCTTTTAATATGAAAAAAAATATTTTGTACGATCGTACACTTGATCACACTTTTCATATTATTTGAATTTTTTATTATTATCATTTTTATTCTGTACAATAAAGAATATCACCCACCAAAGTGGTTTCCACCACCTCACATTTCCTCCACCAAACAACAAATGTTAAAAAATAGAAAAAAGGTTGACATGTGATCAACGGCTCTTTTACAGTCACCGTCCTCCTCTTCAGCACGGGAGTATTTTAGTGACTTCTCTGCAAAAGCTCTGAAGTGCGCACAGGCTTTCATTTAATGTATGTTGGCGTGCAGAGGATTCGATCCGTGTATCGCTCGGAGCCACAGAAGCTCGAAAACCCCAAATTCTAAGGTTTTCACGTTGAGAAAAGAGCGTACAGAGTTCAGTCTTTTGCGATTCGAATGCAAATGCTCTGTTATTTTCTTGATTTTCAAAATAAACTGCAAAAAACCCAATATCTTGAAGCTGGCGGCCATGGCGAGGGACTGAGAAAAGGAAAGAGAAATGAAGATAAAATGGCCATGTTATGTGCACTGGTGCTTTGTGGTTCTTTTTGCGGCCACTATAGTTGCAGCTGATGATACAATAATTCCAGGGTCTGAGCTTACAGGAAACCGGACAATTATCTCCAAGAACAGCAAATTCGAGTTGGGGTTTTTCAATCTGAATGACGCAGATAAATGGTATGTGGGCATTTGGTATACTGGAATCCCACTAAAAACCTACGTCTGGGTTGCTAACCGGGAAACCCCCGTCGGCGCTTCCGCGGCTCTGAAGTTCACGGAACACGGACGGCTGATGGTGGTGGATGCCGACAATGCCACCGTCTGGGAGACGGTAAACCGCGGTAGCGCGTCTTCCCGGGCTGTAATTCTGGACTCCGGTAATCTGGTTTTGATGGAGAGCCGTAATGGCGGTGTTTTGTGGGAGAGCTTCGAGAATCCGGCGGACACGTGGCTTCCGGGGATGAAGATCCGGTACCGGCAAAGCCTCACGTCGTGGAAAACGCCGACCGATCCGGCACCCGGCGATTTCAGCCTGCAGTTGACTCTAACTTCTGGTGTTGCTACGTCTAGCGAATTCCTGCTAGTTTGGCGGAACTCCGTGCAATACTGGACCAGCGGCAAATGGGATGGCAATAGCTTTTTGTACGTTCCGGAGATGACCGTCAAATATATCTACAATTTCACGTTTGTCAATCCAAATTCATCTGACGGGTATTTTACTTATACAGAATTGCCCCATAGTGAAATGTCTAGATTTGCAGTAGATGTGTTTGGAGAGATTAAGCAGTATACTTGGAATTATCAGACAAATAACTGGAATATGTTTTGGAGGAAGCCCCTTGATACATGTAGTGTTTATGGGCTCTGTGGGCCTAACGGGATTTGTAGTGATAGTAGTGATGATTTACACTATTGTCACTGCTTGGAGGGATTCAAACCCAGGATCCCCCAGGCTTGGGATTCTCAGGATTGGTCTGGGGGTTGCATTAGGAGTAGTTCATTGCAGTGCAAAACTGATAAGTTTTATGAATTAAGTAATGTTGATTTTAATAGGAGTAGTTATCTTTTGGTCCCTGGAGTGTTGATTGAATCCTGTGAAAATTTTTGTTTAGACAATTGCTCGTGTACCGGGTATACATATATGGGGGATTTGAAGGAGTGTAGGCTGTTGTGGGGTGATCTGTGGAGTCTCAGAAATTATTCTGCTGAAGACGAGGATGATGGTGTTGCTTATAGTAATTTTGGTAGTAGGAATAGTACATTGTTGTATATTCGGGTGGCTGCCTGTGATTTGCCAGAGCATGATTTGTCCAGGAGGAAGGTGAACCCCAGGGTGCTGATTGGGGTTTTTTCTGGTCTTGGGGTTTTTGTGGTGATTGTCACCCTTAATTTTTATTGCTGGAAGCGCTGGAAATTGGCTAAGAGTTATGCTGCAGACGAGGGTTTTGGTGCGACGATGCTTACCATTTTTGCATATAAAGAACTCCAGATTGCGACCAGGAATTTTTCTGAGAAGCTGGGGAGTGGAGGTTTTGGGTCTGTTTATAAGGGTACCCTGGCAGGGTCGATTCCAATTGCTGTCAAGAAATTGGAGAGGCCTGAAGGTGGTGAAAAGCAGTTCAGGATGGAGGTAAGCACTATTGGGATGATTCAGCATGTAAATCTTGTTCGTCTTAGGGGATTCTGTTCTGAGGGTGATCGGAGACTGTTGGTCTATGATTACATGCCTAATGGGTCTTTGAATGCATTTTTGTTCAAAGAACAACCGAATTTTCTGGACTGGAAGACCCGGTTTCAAATTGCACTAGGTACGGCAAGGGCAATTGCATACTTGCACGAAGAATGCAGGGATTGTATCATCCATTGCGATGTCAAGCCAGAGAACATTCTTCTGGATGAAGATTTTAATGCCAAAGTCTCGGATTTTGGGTTGGCAAAACTTGTTGGCAGGGATTTTAGCCGTGTTTTAACGACAATGCGTGGTACTAGAGGCTATTTGGCTCCGGAATGGATATCTGGGCTGCCAATTACAGCCAAGGCCGATGTATACAGCTTTGGAATGACACTCCTAGAGATCATGGGAAGTCGCAGAAACATTGAAACAAGCAATGTGGAATCCGAAAAATGGTTTTTTCCACCCTGGGCAGCGAAGCAAGTTAGCTTGGGAAACGTTATGGAGCTTTTAGATGACCGCCTTGGGAAGGACATTGATGTAGAAGAGGTTAGGAGGACAGCCATGGTGGCTATATGGTGCATTCAGGATGATGAGGATTCAAGGCCTACAATGGGCACAATTGTAAAGATGCTAGAGGGAATTGTTGATGTTTCGACTCCCCCAATACCCAGAACTCTACAATCTCTCATGGATGAAAATACTGAGGTTCAAGCGATGACTGTGGATTCTGATTTTTCATCATTTGTTTCTTCTCCTTCTTCTATTGTGGTTGTTAATTCTTCCAAAGATACTGAAGATTGTTCAATAGCTTCCCAAGATTGAAAGTGTGGAGAGGAGTTTGTTGTTTTGTCCCTGGAAATCTACAGAGAGAAAACCTCAGTACTCCTGATGCAGGGGGTTGCATTGTATTCTCCTAGTTTTTGCAATACAATTCAAAATACAAGTTTATTTCTTTTAGTGTGCTGTTTAGAATGAATGATTGCCTGTTCTATTGTAGAAACAGGCACAATATATTCAAACCAGAAAATATCAGTGAGTGATGTTGTGACATTGGCAATGTTTCCTTGACATTGATTTGGGAAACATAAATATACCAATTTTTTTTCAAATGTCGGTTTTGTATGATTATTACAGAGCAACGAGCAAAACTGGCAATAGTTAAAAGGCAAAGGTTTTGTATGTATCTCACAGAACAATGGGCAAAACTGGCAATAGTTGAAAGGAAAGGAAAAATGGCAGTTATTGCTCTACAAAATACTTTAAGACGGATACCAAAACGACAATAAGTACATGTCTTCGGACCATAACTCAAAACATATTTCTAGTTGAAATTTGATGCATCATATAAGCTCTATTAGCGGGACAAGAACTTAAGTTGAATGGACGCCAGCTCTTTCAAGTTAAAACAGTTTATGTGTTAGCAACACATCTAGCTTGTAACTGACAGACACTTTGCAAGAAACTTCATGTGTCTCTGTGGTCCTTGCTGCATTGTCTGCATATGCAAAGATATTAATTTGGTAATTCATGGTGCATGTTATTCCGTCTGTTGTAGCTAAGTAGATTATCTGTCTTTACTGGTTCTTGTGTAGTTGTATACTGAATATTTCTGTTATAGGAATTCTCTCATTTACGAGTCCAGAAATTGAGTCCAGTGTTTTACGAGTTATTGTTGTATAATCACACATTGCCAGGGAAAAGACGAGCATTTGCTAAAATACACAGGTCCTTTTATTTAGGAAGTTTAGGTATCTCAAAGATGTTACCAGGAGGTCCAGACAGCACTAGATAATGATGCTTCCGGTAATGATTTCCTATTGCGTCTGAGCCACCTCATTGAATTCATTGAAATTGAGCTAATAAAATTTGCTGTGAATAAAAATTCACTCATACCCATCTTAAATATTTATCTATCCTGTCCAGGTTGAATATAGCAAAAAGTATAGAAGAAAGAAACAAGAAGGAAGCTGCTCAAGCATTCTTGGGGAAGAACTGCCAAAGGCATATCCCAGTAGTTTCTCCCGTGGACTCGGGGTATAACAGGCAAGGCCAGGATAGCAATTTCTACTATATCAAGAACATTTTGATTGTTGCTCGGCAGAATGTCAGTTGCAAAGGCATATCTTGGATGGTAGCAATATCTTTATATGCTGTTCATGGTTCATTTTGTTCTCCATATATACATGCAAAGTTGGAAATGTAGACTCAAATGATCAGCAATAACAGTCTACAAATTTGAATTTCCCCAGCACTATGCTTCCCAGGTTTCCTGATGAGTCATAAAGCATATATTATATCCTGAGACATTTTCTGCCAATAAAATTCCAGTTTTCAATGCCTTTTCTTTGTATGAAATCTTTGACAATCTGAGAAATAGACATTTTTTATCAACTTCCCCATTATGGAAACATACTCGTAGATATCCAAATTGAAGTCATCAACTTATCTCAAAGTGGGATATCCCCATCATCAAAAGTATAGACAACCCTAATGTACCAAATAAAACATCTAAATACTTGATCACTATCACTCTCAGAAGATATTCAGGCTTTGGAATACTGCAAACAGACCTCTGTAACCTGTTGCAGGTTATTTAAACATAATGTCAAAGATAATCTTTTAAAATGGTCAATGATTGAGAGACTAATCAATTCTGATTAGATAGTTAATTGAACCTGTGATACCAGGTATAAGACAGATCACTGAAGAAAACATTGTCAAATTTTTCTGTTTTAACAATCAACTTTGTCAAGATTATTCAACCGGGACCCTATCTGAAAGTTGAAACATTAGAATGTGGTTCTTCTCAACCGGATTACATAATTTCACTTATACCATATATAAATTTAAAACTGAAGATTGAGAATATGTACAGTAGTCAATCATGTTTAAGCAGCCTATGTACTGATATAGATTATGGGGCTGAGAGAATATATCTATACTTGGGATGATGTTAAACCCTATTACAACATATCAGTGAAATTTGTAAAAATAGAGAGAAAAAGAGCAGCAGATGAAAATGTTTAGCTGTTCATTTCAGTGCATGTGGTAAAACATATGAAAGTTGAAACCCTTTGCTTATTACAGTACTATTTAATGTTGCAAATCTTTACAATATAGCAAAGCAGGCTAGATGTTGTAACCTTGAAAAAGATGAAGGCAGAGATGTTTTAATTCCCATGTTAGGGCTTTGTTTCACAACTATATCATTGTTTAAAACTCTTTGACATGCAATGCTATACTTGGACTCGTAAAAGAAGTCATATATCATCATTACATCAGTAATTCATATCCCTGTAAAGACATTTCTCAAAGAGATCCCACAAAGAAATCCACCAATGTTGAAGTTGTATGAAAGATTTAGCATAAAACACTGCCTAGGCTTAAAAAATTGAGCTAACTAGTAGCATAGTCATTCCTCTCGTTTCAACCAACACCCAGGGCCCTGGCTCCCCTTACAAACCTTCTGAAGACAGAGTATCAATTGTTGTATTTAATTCTTTAAAGATATGCACGCAGGAAATTCTTTGAAGACAAATTTCGTCATTTTCCACTGCTCAAAGATCGGATTTAGAACCAAGCTTTCCAGCCTAAAAAGGCCTCTCATCCAATTAATTACAACGATAGGGTCACCTAGAACTTACAACTTCAATACATTGTTTTCAACAATAATTTTTAATACCAATCTCAGAGCCATTAGTTCTACAAATTCATTGGATCCAATACCCCCAGAGCAAATTTGAACTTGATAAAATGTGATTCGAACATAAAAAAAGAATACCCCCAACACCACAAATCGCCAGTGTTCCTTGTCTAGCTCCACTAAAGAAACCCCCCATGAACCTAAATTGTCTGTAGATACTGTTATCTAAAAAATAGCACTTTTCCACGATTGAAGATAAGTGGATCCAAATGAAGTATGTGGACCCAAATAAGATAAGTGGATCCAATGTTCCGATCAATAACTCTTCAAGGAGGTACACCTAATGTCACCTTAATGTAACTCCCTTTCTCTTTAGGCCTTGCTCCTTGGGGCACGGGAGGCTCCTTGAAATGAGGTAAGAATAGGCCTGTAACAAAGACAATTGAAAGTACTTCTATCCCTACAAGACCTTCCCACTGTCAGTAGACCAGTGCCAAATGGAGTCAATGAAAGAAGTAGAATGAACCCTTAGACTTGGAAGGTTTGGAGCAATAATGAATATGTAACTGGTTGATGTTATTTTATGTCGTAAAAACTAGCAATACAAAACACGAGATATCTCACAAACTAATGGTCAAAATTTCACAAAATTTATGTTTTGATAACCAGCAAGGCAGGGTGCATCAGTTCCCCCTAGGGCGCCCCTCTTTTGATGGATGAGAGAGGTGATTTGATGCTGATTTATGCTTTAGGTCTGTAATTTTCCGCAGTGAAGGTGAACCAAAACATCTCTTGGCCTCAAATACCCCTAGGTTCCCTCGTGTAACTTAGAATTTGACCCAAACTTCCTCAAACCCCTAAGGTTTGAATTTTCCTTCGAGACAAACTTGCAATAACAAAATAACCAGATCTGCAACAAACCCTAATGGATGATGTCACCTAACCCTAGGATGACGTCACCTCCTTTAGGGCACTTTAGGGCTAAAATTTGACTTTTTTGCATTTTTTTCTAACATTTTTTTGGATTCTTTTCGATATTTTATCTAAGTTTGAAATTTATTGCTGCAATTGAATATATCATAAAATCAGAATTACAACAACTAGGGCACAAAAAAAAAATATTCTTGGATTTTTGCACATATATATATGCTTTTTCACAATATTAGATTTTTTGGTTTTTTTTGCAATATATGGTACATAATTTTGATAAAAGAGATTTCGAGTGAAGATGATGGAAATGAAGACCTGAGTTTCTTCCTTGCAAGGCCAGAGAGGAATCGTGGTTAGCATTTCTCTCAAGAATTCATAATCCAATTATGATGAATTATAGCAAAACCAATTAGGGCAAACAGAGGTGCTAAAGGCCTAACAAGAGAGACCCTCTAAGGAGAGATGTCTTATTTACAAGACAATGTTATAATGCATAAAAAACCCTAATTAATTCTTACCTTGGATGTTTTCGACAGTGCAAGACAAGAGAACTAGAGATCTTACCACAAAGGAAGAGCAAAGGAGAAGATAGTAACCCTCTCAAGAATTCTTTCCCTTAGACAAGCCTTGCAAGCTTAAATATCAACCTTCAAACACCAATAAAATACCACATTGAAGCTTCTAGATGCCAAGAAGAGAGGTGCACACCACTTAGCCAAGATGACAAGTAGAAAAAAAGAAATAGCTTTATTTGATCCCATGATATTAGTTAAAATGAGGAGTTGCCTTATTTATATGTGACTTAGGCCAACTTAACCTCCTTTACAAGACAACCAACCTAAAATGTCTAAAATAACTTGAAATGTTTTTTCAACGAGTTATTTTAGGGTTTGTCACCCACAAGTCGGAGATTAAACCTCATACAACATAAAATAATGATCAAATATGATGAATTGCTGCAACTTGGATGAAATGTCGAGCCTAGGAGGAGGGTTTCATGCCTCATCTAACCCTAACATTGTGTATTTTCCCTCAACACCCTCCTCCTTTAGGAAGTACAACCTCTTCAATTTGACTTGCTTGAGCCAAGAGGAGAGTCAATACATAATAAAAATAGGTTTAAGTGGGTATAATGAAGTGTGCTAAGACAGACAGTGACAACCCTTACACGAATAATCATCTCTACAAAGCATAAAAAACAAGTGTGGCTAGGAGCCCCTAAGTAATGTGTCCTGATGGCATCATACCAAGAAGCATCAAACACCAACCCCAAGCATAAATGCCCTGCATGACGGGGGATGTCACGTCCCCGGTCACCTCGGTGCCCTTTAGAGGAAATGGGAGACAACCCTTGAATCACCTGCTAATTTTTTTTTCTTCTTTTCCCAAGCAATTCAAAGGTTCCGCAGCTTTGCACCCGCAATGGTCTCGATTTGCAATCCGCAATTCACAATCCGCAAGCCGCAATGCGGAATTCGGAAAAGAGGAACCACAAACTCACAATTTTATCGAACATTTCTCCTACTTTCGCAATCCACAATCTGCCTTGCGGGATTCAAAAAGTCAGAACTACGATTTCCAACTTCAACGAAAACACGCCTTCGACTTCCGTAATCCGCAATTCGCCTTGCGGGATTCGGAAGTCGGAACCAAAAATTCGAACTCTCCAGAAATCTTCACTTCTGACTTCCGCAATCCGCAATGTGGAACTCAGAAATCGGAACGCCCATTCCATTGCTCCAGAAAACTTCATTTTCGACTTCCGTAATCCGCCTTGCGGGATTCGGAAAGGCGAAAGACCAAATTCACGACTCCGGAATATTTTACCTTTCCAACTTCCACAATTCACAGTTCACCTGCAGAACTCGGAACTCCCATTTTTCAACCCGTCGAAAACGCCCATCTGAATTCCGCAATTCGCAATCCGCATGTGGGGTCGAAAGTCGGAGGCCCCACTGCACAACTTCTCCAGCCCATAACTTCTTCATCCTAAGTCCAAATTGGGAAAATCCGGTACCGTTGGAAATCTCTTGGAGAGCACTATGCAGCTGCAGGGTCTTCATCCACACGCGAGGACTCTGTTCCTGCCCTTATTCCACTCCAAAATATTACCTTAAGCTCCATCTATGCCTCTTTACCACTCCGTGAAGAAGCTCTTCTCTATTCTGCCATGTCCCCTCCCCTTCATCAGATCCACGGGGGTCATGAACACCATGGGGGGAGTGTCTCTTTCTCTCCCAATCCCGGTTGGAGTATTCTGCACATTTACCAGACTTAGCCCTAATTCATCAATGGATAATTTAAAGACATTACACCCATGGAAATGCAAATGTGTAGAAGTATAATAAGTCACTTATGTATGCAATTCATACACCAATGAAAATAAGGGGATGAAACATTATCTACACACATAGAATGGAATACATCAACCTATTTCTTCCAGGAAGATTGGTGATCTAAAATGCTGAGACTTATCCCTACTCCTCAAGCCTAAATACATATGGGTGCTAACATGATATAAATATGCAAAGGTGCAGAAGTATGGCAATGACATGCACATCGGAATAAAAACATAATGCATATGCATTCACTCTTATCACTCATTTGGATCAAATCATACATTCTGACATAAATAAATACACATGCACAGATGTAGAATAGACATCATTCAAGGCACAAGGAACACTTATCTTCTCCTAGAAATCTCCAAGCAAACTGGCTATGGACTGTAATGTTCCAACCCAACCATAGGTCTCTGCCCAACCCGTATTATTTCAGCACTCAGAGACCACCCCTGAGCTGGGGCCATGTATCCACTAAAGAGTCCCACTCAGGTTCACTCACAGCTTGGCTCACAATCAATCAGGGTCATCAACACATAGCTAGCTTTGTCAAGCAAGTGGGGAAAGTAGGTAAGGTTTTCTAGGTCAATAGATTCCTCCATAGGGCTATGGGTATATCCTGTTGAAATATTGTAACTTCAAAGAATATTCTATTTGTAGTTTATTATTATTCATCCGTAGATGTTTTATTCCTCCGTTGAGATGTTATTATTATATTTAATAATGTAAATTCATTGACGTAAATCCTCCCTTGTAAGTTGGGGCAATAGATCCCCTAAGAGTCATTTGTAATGGGGTGTTTAAGTCCCCTAGAGGGGTCGACCCAGTCAGCAAAGAGAATAAACTATTGAGGCTGACTTGTCAAGTGTAAAAGTCAAGTGAATGTAAAGTATAAATAGAGGAGGTGTATTCCTCATTTGAACACACACTCTCTCACTTGTGAACTCGCATAGGAGAGAGAGATCTGCGAACGAGGAGAAGGAGCTCTTGTTTGGGGATTTCATCTTTTTATTTTGATCATCTATATTGAGGAAGTTTTGCTTGGTTTTCTACCCCATGAGGGTTTTCCAGGATAAATCTGTGTCTATCTTGTGATTATGTTTCTTTCAGTGATCCGTATTATGGTCTTGTTGTGAATTCTATGCTAAACTAAACATGGTATCAGAGCTAGCCTGAATAGGACATCTTTCACAAGGTGAAAATCTCTCTCCTCTTTCTCCGGTGAGAAATTAGGGTTTCTGCAAAAGTTGGAATTTTTGGAATCTGATTGCATGGATAGATGCACCTCTCCAAGAGAGAAATTTTGACCCTTAGATCGAAGTTTTTGAGTGGGTAGAACCCCGGGATAAGTCAAACCTTAGTTTGACTTTTGGACCAGAAAAACCAGAAAACCAATGAACTAGAAAACTGCTGCAGGTCCGAATTTCGTTGGTCAAGTTTGAAGGGTGAAAAGTTGGAGTTTCCAGAAACCAAGTGTACCAATCAACTCGCCTCAGTCAAGCACATCTCCTGGTAAGGTCAGTTTTGCATTTTGAGAATTTTCAATTTTTGATGACCTCCTAGATAAGATGGCCCCAAGCACTAAGCTTGAGGATAAGCTAAAAGGCATAGAGAATTTTCGGGCATGGAAATATAGGATTGGCCTCATTCTTGAAGAGAATGATCTTTTCCAATACATCAAAGATGAAGTTGCAGAACCCGAGGAAGATGAAGCTAAAGAAAAGCACAAGAAAGACCCGATTAGGGCAAAGAATCATTGTTGATTCTATCAAAGACCACTTGATCCCTCAAGTATCATCAAAGAAGACCCCAAAAGAAATGTATGATGCCCTAGACAGGATGTATGAAGGAATGAACATCAACAAGAAGATGAACTTGAGATCTCAATTGAAGAGCACCAAGATGAGTCAAGGAGAATCCATTCAAGATTACTTCACAAGGGTCTCCCAGTTCAAGGAACAACTAGAAGCCATTGGAGACTCCCTTGATGAAGATGAATTAGTCATGACTTCTCTCAATGGTCTCACTAGACCTTGGGATTCATTCATCCAGACCATGTGTGCCAGAAAGGAAAGCAAGAATTTTGACATTGCATGGAAAGATTGCATTCAAGAGGAGGCTAGAGTAGTCAATAGAGAATCCCTACTTAAAGAAGATAATCAAGCATTAGCCACCCATACCAAGAGAAGAAGAAGTCAATCCAACTTCAATAAGGAAAACCACAAGGAGTCTCAACCTCCCAAAAGGTTTCAAAAGAAAAGAAGAACCAATTCAGAAAAAACCACTCTTCATTCCAGTGCTTCAATTGTCACAAAATAGGACATATTGCTAGAAATTGTCCATCAAAGAATAGAGAACATAAGAATGGTTTCCCCCACAAAATACATCAAGCACATCTAGCATAAAATGATAGTGAAGAAGAAGACGAAGAAAGACCTCAAAGAAAAAGAGCTAAGGTAGAAGAAGAAGATGTAGAGGGGTATGTTCTATTCTCTGCACTCTCTGGGTCTGTAACACTTGGAGAAGATACATGGCTTATTGATAGTGGTGCCTCCAAGCACATGACAGAAAAAAGAAAACCTTATCAATACTTGAAGAAATGACCTCTACTCAAAAGGTATCATTAGGATATGACTATCAATATCCCATCAAAGCAATTGGTGAAGCAAGCTACAAGCTTGATTCTGGAACCCCCATGAAGATGAAGGAATTTTTATATGTACCAGGATTGAAGAAGAACTTACTTTCTATCTCAACATTAGACAAGAAAGGATATAGGGTTGCATTCATGGATGGACAAGTACTCATGTGGTCCAAAGGAAAATCATTTGAGGATGCAATTGTCATTGGTGAAGAAGAAGGAGACCTATATAAACTCAAGGGACATTCAGAAGTAGCCCTTGTTCATGAAGCAACTATCCCAAGTGAGCTATGGCATAGAAATATTGCTCACATCAACTACAAAGCACTACTTCATGTGAGAAAAGTAGTAACAGGACTACTATATTTGAAGGTTGATCATGAAGACATTTGCAAAGGATGTGCAAAAGGGAAGAATATCAAGAATTCATTTCCAAAGAGTGAAACAAAGACTAAAGGTACTTTTGGAATTGATCCATTCAGATGTATGTAGTCCAATTCCATCCACATCTTTGAGTGGCTATGAATATTACATTACATTTATTGATGATTATTCAAGAAAGAGTTGGATATATTTCCTAAAAGGAAAAGTATTTGGAAAATTCAAGGAATTCAAATCCTTGATAGAAAATCATTCAGAAAGGAGAATCAAAACACTCATAATAGATAATGGTGGAAAATACACTTCAAAGGATTTTGAAGTATTTTGTAAAGAAGCTGGAATCAAGAGGGAACTAACCACTCCCTACAATCCTCAACAAAATGGTGTTGTGGAAAGAAATAATAGAACCATTATGGAAGTAGTGAAGACAATCATACATGATCAAGATCTTCCTATGCATCTATGGGTTGAAGCCGCAAGGACGACAATTTATGTACAAAATAGATTGTCTCATAGTGCCCTTGGATTCAAGACCCCAGAAGAAATGTTCACAGGAAATAAGCCTGAGGTAAGCCACCTCAAGATATTTGGGTGCCCTGTATATGTTCACATACTAAAAGAGAAGAGAACTAAGTTGGACCCTTCCGGAAAGAAGGGAATATTTGTTGGGTATTGTGAAGCATCTAAGGCATTCAGAATATACATCCCAGGATTCCATCACATGGAAATTAGTAGAGATGCAACATTTGATAAAGAAGTTGCTCTCAAAAGATCCAGGAAGTGTCAGTATGAAGAAGTATATGAAGAAGATATACCTCCTAGAAATACAGAAGCTACTCCCTTCCTTGAAGAGGAAACACCACAAGACCATGATATGCTAGAACCTCAAGAGCCCCCACCTCTGAACATATCACGGAAAAGAAAGCTGGCATGGGCAAGAAATATTATACAAGGAGCAGAAAATTATGGAGCTCCAGAAGGCTCCACAAGAGTGAGCAAGAAACCAAAGCCATTTTCCATCTATGTGGCTTTGATATGTGATCTTGTAAATCAAGAACTTACCAGTTATGGAGAAAAGTTCAGAAGAAAGAATGGGTAGAAGCAATGACGAAGGAGTATCAATCAATAATGAAGAATGATGTTTGGGATGTAGTTCCCAAACCAAAAGACAAGAGTGTGGTATCCTCCAAGTGGATATACAAGATAAAGCATGTTGCCGATGGTAGCATTGAAAAGTATAAGGCAAGGTTTGTGGCCAGGGGATTCTCTCAGAAAGAGAGAATTGACTATGAAGAAACATTTGCACCAGTTGCAAGGTACACTTACATTAGAATCATCATGGCACTTGCATCCATGATGAAGTGGAGCTTACACCAGATGGATGTGAATACAACCTTCCTGAATGGTGTAATCGAGGAATAAGTGTACATAGAACAACCACAAGGATTTGAAGTTGGAGATAGAAGAACTCACGTATACAAGTTGAAGAAAGCTCTGTACGGATTGAAACAAGCTTCTAGAGCTTGGTATGGAATAATTGATAGCTTCTAAATTGATAACAACAATTAGTGTAAGGTTGTGTCTACACTATTTCAACTATTTTACTAAGAAATGGTGAGTTCCTATGTCAGCAACATGAAAAGATTATCACAAGTTTCCAAAGATTTATATTCATTCATCAAAACTCATTAAGATCTAAAAGCCATTTGAGAATTAAATTCATACATGATAAGAAAAATTCAAACTCTTAGATGGTAGAAACTTGAATCCATTCATATTAGAACAAGGAAGAAGTACATCCTTACCAATGATCTTGGTGTGAATTCCTCCTCCATTGCCATGAGCTTCCCTTCCTTCACCCTTTCTTTTGAAGAATTTGAGCTCTTTCTCCTCCTTCAGAATCTCTCCAACATGCCTTTTCCCTTCTCATCCCCTTTCACCATGCCTCCCATGTCTTTCTTATGTAGAATTGGGAAATGGGCCTTCAAACCTTTCTTCTCCATGTGGGATTGCTTATTTTCTTTATTTTAGATTATTTTCAACTGAAAACCCACTTTTCAATAGTTTTTAGGGTTTTTGTACCATTTAGAATTATTTTAAATTAATGCATTTCTTAGAGAGGATTCGTCTCTGAATGAACTTGTGTCATGTCTTCCTGCTGCAGGTGCATGGTAAACATATGCCTCTTCTGTCACATGACTAGGAGTGTTAATTTGATTGTTAACAGATGCCAACTAATGTGTGAGGTCCGAAGCAGAGCTAAGGGCCGAAATACATTACTAAAATTTGCATTCTGTACACTGATACTCTTTATCGTTCAAAGCAAGGATAAGGGAAGGAAAGCTCACGGGCGCAGGATTGAGGATCACACCTGCAAAACATAGCAATTTTTCAAATATATAATATCTTCCTGAGACGGGCATACCTATGCTCAACAGTAAATAAGCATGGCCACGAACAATACACAGTGGATCCATGTCAAAAGAATTTTTTTTTAAAATGTAAACATGCACTTTGATGAGTGCGAGAACAAAGTCTTTAGTGAACTTCTGACATGGCAGTCTAATCTTGCGCAACTCGGCCAGTGCATCGATGAGTGATACAACTGTTTTTCCCAAGGTCTTCAATACAAACTGACGATAGTATGAGTTTATATCATGCGAATAAGTGATCCGATGTCGAGCATAATACAACACCATCTAATTACTGGTCATTGATGTATACCGTTAACAGATGCAAAGAGACCCACCGATAATGATGATGGACTCTAAGATACTGAGTATAAACTAGCAAGTGTGAATAGATGTTCTGAAGTCGAACACTTGTAGAATCAAACAATCAGGGGTCCTTGATGTATATCCACTGTCATTTGTGAGGAAACCTGCCACTAATGACTGCAAGATCCAAGGTACTCTGGGGTTTCTAGATCCATGTCCTAGATGATGATTTGATGTCGATAGGAATAGATCCATCGGAAGGAGGGCATTGATGCATCCCACATCAATCGATACGAAACAAAGATCAATAGTTTGATATAATTTGGTAGAACTGCAAGATCCAACATTGTATACTGACACAAGGAAGGCCGACATGATTGGTCAGGAATATTTGAGGAATGACCGACTCGGTTTGGACTTCCCTTGAACACATAACACGATGCATAATGGACACTTGGAAACATTTGACTTTGAGTAACCGACCTTAATGAAATCCGCTAATGCCAGATGCATTAACGAAAGCTCCATTGGTGACAGGAAGGATAACCCATCGGTGGAGATCTGTTCAAAATACTGGTACAATTTCCTAAGGAAAATGTAAATGGTCTACTGATAGCGGATACAAAATGATGTGCCGTGTTCAAGGGAGACAAGGACTGACTGTTGCCATTTTCTTCAAGGTTTATAATATGAAGTGATTCAAGTCTCTCCCTTTTTGGATTTTTGTGTTTTTTAATTTTTATGCTTTTTCAAAAAACGAATAAAGAATGTTATGATACATAGGAGGGAACGAGTGTTGCATGGGCGTACACCTATTTTTCAAGGGCATGGGTTAGGCCAAGGCAAAGATCCATCTTGCTAACAAGGGCTAACCTAGTTGTGCACACTCTTACAGTTGTTCCCTCCTAGGGTAGCCTATCTGAAGCAGGATTATGTGTCGACGGACGGTGAAGTAATACCATGTGACTGAAGTTATCCAATTTGGTGAAATGGCCAAGTAAGAATGGTTCAATGAGGTTTACTTCAACTTGTGTCTTGTGAAAAATGCCAAAATCATAGCTCATCATGAATCATGGTCTGTCTCAATTACCTGAATCAAATAGTTTGAACTGTCAAAGTCTTCAAGCCTGAAATCAAAAACCATTTCACTAGCCAATAGTTTAGTTAGACACTGGTTTAGATGTGCATTTAATATCTAAAAAGATATCTAAAATTGAGGAATTATGCATCTTTCTATCATTCAAAAGGATACGGTTTGTACATGTATGAATAAAAGATAAGTAAAAATACTCATGATTTACTATATTTGTTCGTTGTGCAGCCGATGTATGAGAGGAAGCATCCCCTTTCAGCTTGAATTCCTAGAAGCTATGAACCTTTAGTCTTTGATCTGCCAGTAGTGGGTTAGTTTTGATGTCAAAATAGAAAATTTTGAAACAGTTTCTCATGTTTTCGAGTTTTTCCAAAAAAAAAAAATTGGGTGTTATCCGTAAGAAAAAGAATCAAAAAGAGAAATAGTATTTATACTATTCTTTTTGGTGTGTGCAAAATTTACACGCTTTTTGGGTTATGATGTAAGCTAGATTATTTCGGTTTCACTTATGTCTTTAAATGATGTGTTCAATTAAATTGGCCATGAAATAATGTACATGCTTGCTTTTTGGTATGATGTTAATGACTTAGATGCCAATCAAGTACATAGTTGGCTAAAGAATTAGCCAAACTATTCAGACTTCTAGCAACGTGTATGTACTTAATAAATTCGAATTGACGCTCTAAAAGACATACTCGTAGAAACTTTCTAAACAGTGTAGGATGTCGAACCTAATACTGACCATTTAACTGGGATACAACTAATTCTGGGTCCATTTTGACAATTATTCGTCGGATGTCAAGGGTGATAGCCTCAATAAGAAGCTCAATGACTACGCTATATTCTGCAACATTGTTGGCTGCATATCCGAGAAAAATGCCTCCTGAACTAAGAACTTCGTTATTAGGTGTGAAAACGACCCATGCGGCGGAAGCAACGTTCCGAGAACTACGACTCGCACCGTCCGCATATCCCAAATATGTGAAAGATTCTTGTGCCATCTGCCAAAGTGACAATGCCAAGCAAGATAAGTGTGTGCCCAAAATAACTAATGTACAAAAGTTTATACAAAGAATACAACATAATACAACAAATGGTACGAGCCATCAGTGCCTACGCGAAGTATTTCTTCAAATAGAGACCATTTATGATCTCTGACATGGGTTCCCCATCAAAATTGACCAATTCATAAGCTCTCTTTTTTAACACAGTTTTGACAATAAGTGGGCCAAACCATTTAGGTACAAATTCCCCTCTCCTATTTTATCCTGGTCTTGGTCATAAACTAAAACCAGATCGCCTTCAGAAAAGACTCGGAGACGGATGGACTTGTCATATTGTGTTTTAACCCTCTTCTTGTGTGCTTCTATATTTAGAGAGGCTTCTCTTCTAGTTTCATCAAGAGAATGGAGATGGAGAAGCCTTTCCTCTTCTGCAGAAGTGTTAGGTAGGAGTTCGACAACTATCTTTAATGATGGGATTTCACATTCAATCGGAAACACAACTTCCTCTCCATAAACTAGTTGGAAAGGAGTGAATCCAGTTGTGGTTTTAGCGGTTGTTCGATAATCCCAAAGAGCAGTAAACAACATCAAGTGCCAATTATTCTTGTTTTTGTTAATAGTCCTCTGTAACATAGTTTTCAAAACCTTGTTGATGGCTTCTACTTGTCCGTTAGCTTGAGGGTAATATGGTGAGGAAAAGTCCTGCCGCAATCCTAACCGGTTTGTAAGTTCATCCATACAGGAATTCCTAGAATGAATTTTTTTGTCAGTAGTGATCTCTTTGGGTACACCAAACCTTGCTATCACATGATTGAATAGAAAGTATGCTGCAGTTTTATCCGTGCAATTGAATGTAGCATCGCCTCAGCCCACTTGGTAAAGTAGTCCACTGTTGCTATGATGTAGTGGTGGCCATCCGCTGAAGGTGGGTCGACCATCATATAATCAATGGCCCATTTTGAAAATGGACCCACGGTTACTACAAGGTGTAAAGTAGAAGGATGTGTGCCCATTTTTCTTGTGTAAATTTGGCAAGGGTGACACTTTTTGATAGCATTAATGCAATCTTTGAAAATTGTAGGACAAAAGTATCCTGCACGCAAGATCTTCTGGACAGTTTCCAACCCAGAAAGATGATTGCCACATGCCCCAGCATGGCAATCATTCAACACTTGTTCAACTTCCTCATGTACTAAACAACGTCTTAATATCATGTCTATTCCTCGATGGTACAGAGTATCCCCGATGATGAGGTATCTTCGAGCTCGGTGTCGAATACGACGTCGTTCAATACTAGAAAACTGAGGATCGATCCTTTGGGTTTGAAGATAGATAATGAATGCTCCATACCAAGGATCAGAAGTTGCAATGAGGAATAAATGTTCATCTGCCCAAGATTCAACAGATACAGTGTCCTCCTTCTCAATGGGTAACTCAGACATTAACTCAGCAAATGCTAGCAATTTCTTGGCTTTGGCATTTTTGAATTCGAGGTCGAACTCTTGTAAAATTACTATCCATTTTGAGTATTTGCCACCAATGATATGGTGGGACAAGATGTGTCTCTTGGGGTTCATTTCAGCCACTATGGTTGTTTTTCTTGGAAGTATGTAATGTCTAAGTCGTTGGATAGCATGGACTGCTGCCAAGGCTAACTTCTCGACCTAAGAATATCTCAATTCGGGACCTACAAGGCCCTTACTAAGATAGTAAATAACATGTTCTTGAGATGATTCGTCTTCTTGTGCTAAGACCATTCCAATGGTGGAAGGAGATGCAGCCAAATATAGCAGAAAATCTCTATTGTAGTTCGATGGACTAAGCACCGGGCCTGAGACCAAAGCTTTCTTTATTTCATTAAATGAACGTTGAGCTTGGTCATTCCATATGAATATTGCATCTTGTTTTAAGAGACGCATGAAACCTTTAGCTTTTTCAGCAAAATTCTTGACAAATCTCCTCAAGTAGTTAGCTTTCCCTTGAAGACTTTGAAGTTGAGTGATTGTTTTCAGGGAAGGCAACTGAAGTATTGCCTCAACCTTGATGGGATCAACCATGATCCCTTTTTTGGACACTACGAACCCAAGTAACCTCCCAGAGTCCACACAAAACATACATTTATGTGGATTTAACTTAATGTTGTACATGCGGCAACGCTCAAAGGTGGCTTGTAAATGTGCACCATGTTCAACTCTCTTTTTAGATTTAGCTGCCAAATCATCAAGGTAAACTTCAACGATATCCTTAATATCGTGAAATGCGTATGACATAGCTCTTTGAAAAGTAGCTCCGACGTTTTTAAGGCCGAATGGCATTTTTCGATATGCAAAAGTCCCCCAAGGACATATAAAAGATGTTTTATGTTGGTCTTCCTTTTTAATCTGGATTTGGTTGTAACCGGAGAAACCGTCCATAAACGAAAATATTTCACTCCCAGCACATTCATCGATGATCCGATCAATGAAGGGTGTGGGATAGTTATCCTCAGGACAAGCTAAGTTTAGATCTCTAAAATCGGTACAAACCTGTTGTTGATGCAATATCCCCCCAAAATTTTGCAAAAATATTGGGGCCCCTCTTCCTACACTTTTGTATTGATTTTTCTTTCTCTTTCTTTTGAAGCTTATCCTGCTCTAACTTGGCAAAACTTTAACACTTGTTTCCCAAAGAAGTTTTCTAAAAAATTTTCCAAGGCAAAGTCACCTTCCGCCTTTAGCGCAAGTTTTAACCATAAATCTCCCGTCTTCGGCGCAAGTTTCGATCATAAGACGGTCAACTCTATTGGCCATAAATCTCCCGTCTTTGGCGCCAATCGCAAACCTAACTTTGCCTCTTCGGCGCAAGTTTGAACTCTATTTTTTTCGCTTTCGGTGCTTGAGTCAACTTTGATCTGCGCGCTTTTGGGCGGGTTTCCAAGGTCTATTATGGCCGCCTGCGACGCAAGATTAAATCCTAAATTGGCCCCTCGTGGCGCAAGTCCTAAGACTAATTCGGCTGACATTGGCGCAGGTCGTAGATCTATTTTGGACGCCTTTTAGGTGCAAGCTTTATCCATAGCCCAGCCGGCCATGGCGCAAAATTTAACTCTAAATCTGCCGATGCAAAAGCTCTTTTGCTCCTTTTGGTTTGGTCCAAATTAGCGCATTTTTTTTACATAGGCGCAAGTGTTATGTCTAAAACCCCGCCGATGCGAAATAATTATCCCTAAAAGCGCCGCTTCCATCACTGCGCCTCGTTGTTCGATGTAGCTTCCGGGTCGCGGTTTTAAGTTTAAGCACGCCACTTGTTGCGCCATTTCTAGCCCCAGAAACCCCGACGGAGCTTTATCTCCGGTACAACCCATCACCGCGGATTTTTGGCACAAAATCACCGCTATTTGCGCAGAAGCTTAGCATTGTGATCGCCTCTATAGCGCTTCCGATATTTTTGGGGACATGCGCATATACGAAATTGGTGAAGCCATTAATATCACCCTATGCAGAGTTAAGTGCCATTCAGCTTAAGCCTCGTGCTCACCAACTCGCCAGCCTATCGTCCGTGAAGACATTAATGCTTCCCCTATACAAACACATTGAACGGGATTTGGGAGATCATTTCACCATTGCGTTGGGAGAACATAGCTTGCCATTCGCCATTGGGTCACTGTGTGGACTGTCGCTCGTCTCGGAACGCCCGCTAGCCACCAGAAGCTACTGCAAGGTTGACAGGTGGGTGCTCTACCCCTGCCCGTTCATTTCCAGTGGAAGCCGAATGACGCTTCAAATAGTAAAGCTGTGTTCTAACACCAAACACCCTTGGACATATTGAAGGATTTCTCTTTGGCCCACACCATTAGTATTTCACATAGCCATACGTTGCAATTTTTTCAATGAACTCTTAGTTTTGTGAAAACGCACATTCTAGTTATTTCCATGAATATGCTGCTAATTGTTTTTTAATCTTTCAACTTTATGTGCAACAACATGTTTGGGAGGGGGTATCGCATTTAATAGTTGCTTTTTGAAATTCACCTGATCCCTTATTTGTGCTACCTTGCTCGTTGCAGGTTTTGACATGCTTAGGAAATCCGCCCGACGCAAAGCTAAGCTCGTGGAGTTAGATTCGGACGTAGAAATAAAACAAGAAGCCAAGCAGAAAAGGAGGCAACTGAATTGGCAAAGGTGGCAAGGCTGCAAGAAGAAGAAGTCAGAAAGGCAAAATAACAAGGTCCATCTGATCCGTGACCCATGGACTTAGATATGCCAAAGGAAGACCCACCGGGGATAGCTGACACTAAAGTTGTTCCTACTGATGAATTAACACTAACCCCGTACAACCCCAATCAACAGTGCCAAGTGGCCAACCTGGATTCCGTTTATTTTCATGAAAGGAAGAAGGCTATTATTGGTAGATCGATTAAGAAAGTGGAAATTGGGCCGGTTATATCCAGTCAGTCGAGCCACCCACACAAGCCGAAGTAGAGGAACCATCGGGAGTCGTAGAGCCGGCACAAGCGAACATCCAAGTTGAAATCAGCGGACCAGCGGAAGTTGAAAAGTCAGCAAAAGCTATTGATACATCCGGTCCTTAGTTGGTTTTAAATGAAATAAATGGACAAGCACAGCTCGAATTTATTTTGGTTACATATTTTGTAAAAGGACAGCTCTATTATTAGTTTGTCTTATTAGTCACTAGAAGACAAAAAAATTGTTCCCTCCTAGGTTTAGGGTTAGGTTTTGGGAAAAGGAAAGCATTGTAAATCTATAAATAGACAGGCATAAGAGAATGAAAGGACTTTTGACAGGCAAAGAAAAAAGGATTGCACTATGTATGGGAACTATTATCCAGATATAAAGATACAGGTGTTTGTTTTTGTCTATTGAAAGCCTGCACGGCATTTGCTTGGGATCTGTGTAAAGAGATGTGGAACTATTTCGACTCTCTTACCACTGGTTTATTGTGAGATCGTTCTAACTCATTGTGGATTACTCCATTGCTGTGAATGTTTCTCATTTTCTGTGTATTATGCTATGTACTATGAGTGGTGAAATCGTTTTAATTCATTTGAGCTATCTTGAATGTATCTCCCTTTCTACTGTAATTCAAATTTAAAATGGTTCAAACAGCTAGCTACGAGATTTTTATGTGTATCTATAGCACGCTTCTCATTCTCTTATTTTGGCTCCTCGCGAGGATAGAATAGATTTGTTTATCACAGTTTTAGATTAAGATTTGTTTCAGTTTTGCATTTAGATTAAATTAGTTTACAGCACTTGCATCTCATACATAAATTTAAAACACATAAACGGTCACTAGTACAAAATGAAAAATTAATGACTAAAATTCGACTATAAACGACTATTTTTGAGTCGGTGACTAATAGTATCCGATTTCCACTATCTTATCTCTAGTCGTATTTCACTAGTCATTAATTGGTTGACTTATTAATCATTGATTTAGTCATTGATACTCACTGATTTAGTCATTGATACTCACTGATTTAGTCATTGATTGTTACAATTAATGACCAAATATACGACTAAATAAATTACTAGATGATAACATATTAATGACTAAGCTAAATACGACTAAACGTTAGTCGCGCTATAAGATACTGGAAATTAGCTATTAATAGTCGTATATATGCGAATTAGTCGTTTTCTTAGTCACTAATTTATGATAGGGTACGAAGGAATCGAACTACCAATCTCCTGCCTATAATTAGGCAGGTGCTCTACCATTGAGCTAGCACCCTTTAAGAAGTTGTTTTTGCTCGACAATGATGATATTCAAACAAATTTTGCATGGGAACAAAATGAATGTCAAACATATTCAAAAATAATGCTTCAAGTACTAAAAGAATTCTATGATATAGCAGTTCAACTGTGACAATGATGAAAATTCAAAGAAGAATGAGCTTACAAACTACGCATGAGTACAATAATCCATGGCTGTACAAATTATCAGGAACAAAAGCAAGTTGTTGCCCTTCACAGACAGAAAAGAATGCAAGATCCAACTTGCAATAAATTTGTTTTAATTGTCTATCAATTGTTGATCTCTCGACAGCTAGAGATGTTTGCCTGTCTGAGATCCAAAATACATACAATTATCTTCAACTTCACTTCTTTAAAACCAGTTGTAGTAAAAATTATACTAGGAATTGTCTTATGACCAACAGCCACTTTTTTGAACAACATGCTGCCCTTTCATTTGTACAGTAGCAAGTCTGCTGCTATTCATGGCAAGTTGACTTGCCATCCTGCAATACAAAATAAATGGAGTTAATTCAATAGTATTTCATAGAAAATAGAAAATATAATCTCCTTAAAAGCAAGATGTCACAATGAGAACTCTATCTAGGACGCTCTATTCTGGAGTATAGGGGAAGTCATTTTGTCGAAAACCCTCTTTCAAGGCTACGCCGCATCTTAAGAAAGAATTCCATGTAAAAAGAGAAACATATCAATCTCTCTGTGGTTCAACAATTTCGTGAAAATAAGGCTTTAACTAAGCCAACCAACCAAGGAGACCCTTTTAGAAGTGAATCTCAATGCCTCAGGACTGAACCTGCTCAACATAATAGATTAGAAAATCATATTCAATGATCTATATCTTATAAAATCTCTGCTTTCTCCCGAGTGTAGGAGCATGCAACCATAACATCACCGAGAACAGAGGCTCGATAGCCATCTTTGGAAACAGGGCACTGGGTGACAAAGCAAGCGCCAAGACTTAGCTCATATAAGCCTGACCACCAAAAGCTTGTGAGCGAACTGGGTGACAAAGCAAGCGCCAAGACTTATAGTTCATATAAGCCTGACCACCAATAGCTTGTGAGCCTACCTAGGATAAACCACAGAGGAACCAACTCCAATTATTGATCATTTTTGAGTGGTAATTGGTTGTTGTGTGTAGGTTGTACCAAGACTTGAGGCGTTGCAGCTTGGAGAAGATGAAGCAAAGATCTCCATATAAGACGCGAAACAAAGACCAAGAATAATCAATCCTCCACATAGGATCCGTGTTGGTGTGTTGAGTGGGCAATCCTTTTCATGCCTTTTGAATCCAATTTGCCTTTAAAGACCCTTTATTTCCAAAAGGTAAAAGCCTAAAGGTAGTTGACAATATCCAAATATCCTTGAGAGGCCCTTTATTTCCAAAAGCTAAAAGGTATTTGATAGTATATGGTGTTCACACCTTTAGCCTGATGAAATGACAGCATAGGTACATGCAGAAAGGTTAGCCAAATCATTACATGTACAGATATGGGTCCAATAGCTATGAAACCAGGATATTCACCAAAAAGCTTAAAAAACAAAATGGAGATCATGATAGGAGTAGAGAGTTTGACAAGCTCACAATATTTTCAGAACTCTCAACAGATGCCTCCGGGGAAAACATAATCGATAATGCACGGGACATGATGCATTTATCCAAATATACACATTTCCCATCCAAATAGTTAACCGTACAGGTCAAAAATTATTAATAATTTTACAATAGAATTTGCAAGGCCATACGTTTAGAGTCTTTAGACAGAGAGAGCCAAAGGAGAGGAAATTTAATACTCATTCAAGCTATTCCAAGATAGTAAGGTATGACAGAGAATGGAGGAGAAGAGATTTTGTACTCATTGAAGCTAAGATGAGCAAGTTAAGCAGCATGATGAGTTTGTCCAGCATGTTCAAAAAAAGGAATGGCGGTAAGGATTTGAGTCTTGAGCTTCGAAGAGTTGTGCACACCATAAACCTTCAAAAAACATGCATGTTTTTGGAGGGAAAATGGCAGGCCCTAGTTGCAAACCCTAGGTATCTCGTCAGGGCCCAATATTTCTTAAAAAGAACCCTTGAACTTTTTTTAGTGCAAAGGTTTTGTCTTGTTTTCCAGAACAAGAAAGACGAGGCATTGTTGAGATTCATGAGTTGAATTCTTATCAAAAGCCCATTTGTGGTAGCCACCAAAAGCATAAAAAATAAAAACCACCTCCATCTAAGTGTTTTTTGTTCATCTGGCCATGGATCTTTGACTCACTAAACAACGCCAAGCAATTAAAAATATCCCTTGGGGATTATGTTATCTAAATTTATTTTAACTTCTTCATTTCACATCATATCTAGTTCAAACAATCCTCTCAATCCCATATATGCTCAGAGGGTAAAAGGGAAAAGAAAAATCCTCTCATTCCCATATATGCTCAGAGGGTAAAAGGGAAAAGAAAAAATCCTCTCAATCCCCTGTCAATAGATGTTCCGAGGGTAAAAGGGAAAAACAAAATCCTCTCAATCCCCAGTCAATATATGTCCACAGGGTAAAACGGAATAAACAAAATCATATACTGTATTGAAATACAATTAAACAAAAGCTAGGACTTTGCAATGAAAGGGACAAAGTGGGTATCATGAGTCATGACGATCAAGATTTTTTTTTTCACAAAAAAATCCACTTCGATGTTTTTTCAACTTCTGATTTTTTTACACGAATACAAATTTTATGTATGAAGCACCCCAACATCTCCCTGCATCCTGATTTGAAAAACATACGAACCCTGGCAACTTGGGATAATAATCATATATTGCACAAATAACATACAACACTGAAATTTGAGAGGCAAAAAATGTACAAATTGATTTCTTCCAAACTTATTGTCTCACCAAAGAAAAAACGATCCTATCTCAAAAAGCAAAAGACTGCTTATGTAATGCTAACCATTGACAACTAGAAGGATGATAAATTAATACAAAAAATTTAAAACTACAAAGACTCCACCGAATCATCTTAGTGATGAGTTTCATTTTTATACAGGAAAATGAAAGAACTGAAATGAAGATGAGGACTATTACTTCGAAGTTTCTTCAAAGAGGGCCTCGAACACATAGTGAACCGAACAACAATTAGATTCAAGTGCCAAGTAGATTGTGGCAAGTGCTACACTAGGGGATGATTCATACAAGGGTACTCCATGAATTGTGCTGAAAAATAGCTGCAGTAGATGACTAAGGATGATCAATCTTCACCTCACCACAGCAAAATACAGTATAGACGGCTATGGAAGAGCAACCTGCATCACACCATGGCAAGATACCATCATAACAGCCTCAGATCCTGTCTTATCAACCTCAATATTGTATAGATTGGCCTGCCTGATAAGCTTAATCAGGGAGGTTCCCCTGTTTGGCTGGCATTGATATCTTGACGAATATGAACCCCAGAAACAATAAAAAGATTTCACCTAGCAAATTGAGTTGATGTCTATCAGAATGCAGTAGTACAGGTCAGCTTGGTTACCTTAAGGCTTACATCAAGAAACTGGCAACCAAAAATATTTGTCATACAGACCTGCATTAACAAAATGTAGCTCTCATCTGTTTGTTCCATCCCTTTCTGAAACCCGTGATACTTGCTGAGCTTCAGTTTGGCTGTCATGTTTTCGTTTATTTCTTCTCGACTTGGAAGACTTGCCACTTTTTCCTCGGCATTTACCTGAATTATCTGGAAGGATATTGTCACCTGCAACAGATGATGTATATGATACAGGTGGTGGATCAGGCCATGGTGTGTGTTTTGTTGGAACCACGATCTCGAAGGGGCGGTCTATAATCCATCTGCAAATAAAATAATGCTCCAGTAAAGATAGTAATGAGTCACAAACCTACAAATAATTCATGTAAACCAAAAATCCATTAAAATGATAATATACTTGCATGTTTAAAATATCATAGCACCAAAAATAATGTCTATCAAATTTGCCTTCAGTGCCAAAAAAATCATCAAAGCATCAATAGTGCATTTCAAAAAACAAAATACTAATAAATTATTTTTTAGGGAACCTAGACACACTCAAATTTTGCAAGGAAATATTTGTCCAAGACTCCCAAGTCTTGAAATATGAATGTATATCCAAAGCCATGCCAAGTCTTGAAATATGAATGTATATCCAAAGCCATGCGTTCAATACTAAAATCCCAACTAGTTTCCAATTTATTTGTATTCAAATTTCAAATCTATTCCTGACAAGTATTATCTTAATTTGAAAATGCTCCTTTCATCAACACTTTGCCTAATCAGTTGAAGTATAGAATATTGTATCAAAGGTTTACACAATCCACAGGCTTTGAGATGCATGATCTATTTTAACAACGTACAACTCTTAATCAAGCCTACCACTTATTAAGTTACTTAAGCATGGGTGTTACAGTTGCAAAATGTTGCATAGCTTTCACTGTATTCTATCAATTCATCTTATAAACCTTCTTAGGCCTTACAATCTGTAGCATGACATACTAAGGACAGCCCTTCGAATGAAGAGAGGGATTCCTGAACCAACAACTAAGAACAAGGTTATATAATATATACATATATATATGGCAGTGCAGCCTAAGAAGGATATTAAATAAAAAGAAAATATCCGTACAGAGAAAATATATAGAACACTCCCCCTTGTTAGACCTAGTCACCTTGACTGCTGGAAAAAGAGTCGAAAGAAAGCTCATATGCAAAATAAACATGCATGCAACTGCATGTGTGGCCTTTTTTCTATTCTGGTAGACCTCTTTCCTGCCTTCCATTCATCACAAAAGCACTACCTTATCACTCTTGTTGAACCTCCTAATTTTGATTTCCTAGTTGCTGCCAACTTTGCATTATGGCAACTCGCTGTCTCAATCCATCAAACAACAACTTTCTTTCAAAAAGGTGTCAAACTTGTTGTTTTTTAATACCCTTTTGCCAACTTTGCATTATGGCAATTCGCTGTCTCAATCCATCAAACAAGAACTTTCTTTCAAAAAGGTGTCAAACTTGCTGTTTTTTTAATACCCTTTTACAACTGTCTATTGACTTAGCTTTCATGCTTTAAATCTCATCAAATTTGGAAATTTGTTGGCTATACATGCTACTTAGATAGACTATAAGTATATCTATAAGAAAAGACTCTGGGCTGCATGTTCTCATTGATCATTTGAATGATCCCCCCTACAATTAGAAAAGAACTACGTCATTGCTCCAATCAATATACTACTTTGCTGGAACAAGCTCATTGTATGTCATGGTTTTCCCAAGTGTATCGCTGCTCTTTAAATACTGCTGTCTCTCAGCTTGTGGACAACGAATTTAGAGACCTGTGGTCGTGATAGCAAGATGTACTGAGAGCTACTTCATTGCCAATCCCTTGTAAATTCATCCCTAAATATTGGAAGTATGCTGATATGACTTTATTGTGGTCTTCTGAGGTGAATCATTGTTTTCAACAGGGTCACCTCCAAATTTGCTGAAGTATTCACATTCAGCTGATCACATATCTGCTCAAGAACCCAGTCTACTGTAGCTGCTACCATACTTGAAAAAGTCGCCGAAAAATCGTGACTTTTTGTAAAAGTCGCGAGGTGTAACCCTTGCCGAAAAATCGGCTCGCAAAAATCGCGATTTTTTAAAAAATCGGCGACTTCCGACTTTTTCAAAAAATCGGCGCTTTTTTCGAAAAAATCGCGAGTTTATGGAAAAAATCGCCCAGGTTTTTTCACAGTTTTAAAAACTCGTTTTTTTTTTTTATAAATTTGATGGGTTTTGTACATGTAACATTGATGGCAACAATACTAAATGGTAATGTTAAATACTTTTACTTAAATTTTTAACATTACCATTAATTGTTTCAGGATGTTTGAGAGTGGTTCCAACCTCATCAGACTTCATATGCAAAAAGTAGGATTTTAGATCCCATTTAGAATTCAACAGACTTAATGGTTTTCAGGATTTCAGGATTCCAACGTTTCCAGTGGATTCTATCATGTATGTGGGTAAGGGATTGGAATTTAATGAAGTACATCAAACTCTCTATGTAACTTGATGTTGGTGGTGTCGATGCCTGATTGTTAAAGTTGTTTGAATTACACTGTCATGACCTTAATAAAAAAATGTACCCTTCAGTCAAGCAAAATCACTTATTAAGCATGGGAAGCTCTTTCTACCTTATTTTAACGCTTGGATTAAGAAGTTTGAACAAAATTGTAGGGTGTTAATTGATGTCCTTGGAGGATCAACTTCGAGATTGGAGGCAGAGGCAAAGTCTAGAGCCTAGAGGTGGGGGAACATGGTGCTATTGATAAATATGATCTCGACATAGACAATGATTTTGATGATTATGTTTTTTCAATTTTGATTTAGATATGTATTGCGCTTGGTGCCATTATGATAATATTTTGTCTCTAATGGTTTGGAATCATAGCTTGGAATCTTTAATATATATTTTTTTCATTAAAATTGTAAAATTTTATGTATTTTTTAACAGTCCGAGTCATTGAAATCAAACCACTCCGAGTTATTTGCATCCACTACATCTATATATTAGTGATTTCTTCATATTTATGTTCCAATGTGTTTATCTGATGTTATTGTTACGTTGTATGTTTAAAATTCTGAAAAAAAATGAATGTATTTTGTATTTTTTAATGTTTGCCGACTTTTTCCGACTTTTCCCGATTTTTTCGCCGATGTTGCCGAGAAATTGTTTTCGGGACCCTTGCCGACTTTTTGCCGAGTCCGACTTTTTCAACGTTGGCTGCTACTCCTTGGGCGACCTTGCTTCTCGAAATAATAGCAGAATCTTTCACAAATCTCTTCTGCAGGAAATCCAAAGTGCTGGTTTCAAATATGGAATATTGCAGGTGGGCTGTCATTTCCTTGCAATTCCCAACCAAAAATTCTCTTGCTCGTATCCCTTGTAACCCCTGTTAGGTCATGTTCTCCTTTGAATTACATGCTATCCTATCA
This sequence comes from Larix kaempferi, assembly GCA_027924585.1. Taxonomy (NCBI): domain Eukaryota; kingdom Viridiplantae; phylum Streptophyta; class Pinopsida; order Pinales; family Pinaceae; genus Larix; species Larix kaempferi. The sequence continues at coordinate 82,039 of BSBM01001104.1, forward strand.
TTACAAATTTCTTTTGACTTGATTCAGCTTCTACAAAATGTGGAATATGCCTTCTTTTCTCCTCCGAAGACTATTACAACACAATTCTTCCAGTGACTATCACTTTGGAGAACAAATCATGCTTATCAACTGATTATTTCCAATACTCAGATGAGGTAGGTTTATTCCCTGCTGCAAATTTTGACGAAGGAAGAGTTATCTTAACAGAAAACTGTTTAATTTTTTGTATCCCTTCTTATTTACAATAGCAATGTTACCCTGTTCAATCAGAACAGCAGGCATGCCTTGGGTGAAGGTTAACATGGTGTCATATAAAATAAGCAGAACATTTAATACGAGAGATAATAATGCTAGGGAAATTTCAAAATAATGATTCTAACTTCTGGTTCAGCAACTAACTTTTCTTCTAAGTTACCAGCAAACATATATGGAAATAGAAACACAATTGTAAACAGAAATGGAAATTTAAAGATAGAATCAGCAACGAGGGACATTACATAACAAACATAAAAAACAGCTGTATCTGCAGGGGGAAAAAAGAAACACTAAATCATAGAATACTCCATCGTGATTTCAGATTTACAGATTCATAACCTGGATTTCTGTCAATATAAATATGTGAATTGTTAGCATAGAATGTTTTTTCTCTTCCCACACCCCCCTCGCTTTTTTATTGGAGATCCACTGGAATATAAGGGGAAATATGCTATGTGTACAAAAACTATGTCTGAAAATAATGGTTCTAATTTCTTGTCCAGCACATAACTTTTCTGCTAAGTTACCAGCAAACAAATATGGAAACAGAAACACAATTGTAAACATAAATGGAAAATTAAAGACAGAAAGAACAATGAGGGACAATAAATAACAAACATGAAAAACAGTTGTATGCACAGAAGAAAAAATACTCCATCATAAAATACTTCATCATGATTTTAGATTTATAGCTTAATGACCTGGATTTCTTTCAATGTGTTTTTCTCATTTCCCCCCCTTTACCCCAGAAAATGAGGACATATATGATAAGATAATTTTATTAGTGTCCAATAAAATTATAAATGACCACATTCCTTGAGAGTTTTGAGGACATCTGCACATCCCTTGTGCAAACAAACATCCATGTGGCACCGGTTCTCCAAACAAAAATTCACTTACGGGTTCAACATTCACACCAGTATAGTATCCACACAGACAAAGTCTTTCAAACTCATTATTTAATAAGTACTACATTTAATTGCCTCGCCATTGTCAGATAACATAACCTTGGGCTTTAAGTCATCCTCCTTACAGCTTGAATATTCAGCGAGATTAATTGGAGATTGAACCGAAGCACACTGATTGGTGCAGACTTCAGGAGAAAATACACAGCAACTCATTCACTAAGCTCTCAACATACACGGTTCCATATACTCTCCAACACTTATTACAAACCAATAGCTCTTATCGGCATGGGTTTTTGATGACCTCTTGTCTTGCATCTTAAGGCAGCTGTTGGAGCCACAGGATCGGCTGTCGGCGTCTGTGGTATGCAAATACTGGAACAACGTGCTGACACAGGCTTCCCATAAGCTCACAATCAGGTCGCGTACACTCCTCCGTTCTCTCCTTCGCCGCTTCGAACACGTTAAGCACTTGAATTTATATTCATGCCTTGATCAATTGCAGGACTCAGATCTCCAAATGACCTCCCAGTACATTGAAACCCTAGTGATATTAGTATTAGGAAACCCTTCGGAACCCCATAAGTGCATTTCAAATCTAGGGTTTATAAGGTTTGTGCAAAACTCTGCTATGCTCAAGCAGGTTACCTTGAGTGGCATGCCAAATTTGCTGGATTCCGGCATTGAGGCCATGGCTAGGTTTTGCAAGAGTCACGATTTTCTGTAGCTAACTTTCACTTTTTCAAGGACAAAAACAAAAAAAACAACACTCCCAAAATCTTTGTCTACTACCAGAATTCCTGTAGCAAATATATTAAGTAAATGTTAAGTTCCAGAAATGAAAACCACAGTGGTATTCTAGTTTCTGAGTTTTTATTTTTCTTATAAGTCCACCCAATGCGTTCAACTATTCTCTGAAATCACTGAATAGTTGGCATGACCTGTCTATAAATGTAAAAACGCCAACTTCTCTATCATTTTAGAAAAAATTAACAGAAGACCAACTATACTAAGATTTAAGCGCAGATAAAATTAAATGAACAATGTTTTGTTGTTCAAACACCAAATTAAACTTCAGACCGTTCCGACAGCTCCCATGCACACAGACTTGCAACCTCATTCACACAGATTTTTGAGGCAGCAAGAGGAGGTCTTTGAACGTTTTTCTTTTTTTTCTTTTCTCACCGCAAACATACAAAGATTTGTATTCATCTACGCAAAAACACCTAACCTCCGTCAGTCATGTTCAATGCATACATAAACAGAGGAAAACCCTGTCTCTCTCTTGAATTTAGGAAATCAAGATCCATTTTTAGCAAAATTCCTAATTTCTCTCCAACAAACAACAGAAAATTGCTTCATGGGTTCGATCTCTCTAACAGAGAGAGATTCGATTCACCCTTCCTATCCCTAATTTGTCTCAAGCAAGTAAACAACTCATACCTATCTCATTCCGAGTGGAGTTATCAGATCCCAGCGCCGCGGCTCCGCCATTCCTCTGCCTGCTGGTATTGATTCCTCCCTTCCCCATTTTTGCTTCTCTGTGCCTAGAGTAGTGACTGGAGAATATGCCTAGAGTAGTGACTGGAGAATAGAAGGCGAAGGTTGAGTTTTGGTTTTTTTCATGCAAAAACTAAATGGCTCCAAAAACAACATTTCCTTCATTGCCTAAATGGGTTTAGTTTTGTTATTTTTCTTAATTTATGAATTATTTATTCAAATCTAGTTTTATTAATGTTGAATTATATAATAACAAGAGCCATGAGATGGCAATGTCCCTGACATTGCACTTGCATCAGCTGGTGTTTTGCAATTGGTAAGACCCTAGTTTGGTAGGAGCAATGTCAAGTAGTCAGTCATATCCAAACAAGTTGCAATATGTAGTGATAAACTATCACATGGATACTATAATATAATGCAAAACAATGCAATATTCTCCATAGCGAAAGCAATAAATGATTATGGCATATTCATAGACAATCTGCAATGTGCACTACTAAACTAGCACATTGTGTAGGGACCATATATAATCAGCTTGTTAATGTCATTTGCCATTTCATGAACATGAATCATTGACTAGCATATCAATGGGTAACAATATTCAAGTAACAATATCATTAACAAGTGTCACTAAGTTAGTTCCATAGTAGAGTCACCGCATTTACTTCTTTGAAAGCTAGATCCATTCAAGTATTTCATTTTCCATTTCATTCAGCACACATATTCATTGTATTGACAACATTCTATAATCATTACCTTCAAATATGAATAGAACCAAGTATCCTTGTGAAGACAATGAGCATTTGAATAGGTATGGAGATTCAAGTCATGAGACAATTTCAGCTCAAGGGTCATTACAATTTCATAGATAAAGAGTATGTGTCATGATTGCCTACAAAACGCTACTTGTTAGTTAGTTGCATCTGTTTTAGCATCTCTTATGCATAGATTTGATACAAATATTCAGTTACTTCAAAATATGCTACAACTATAATTTTCAAAGGTGAATGGAACCAAGTTTTGAAAGCAATATTGCTCACTAGCCATATAAAGGAAAAATCAGAGCAACTGGAGTGGGTTGTTTATTACTATGTTGTAAAAAATAAGAGAGGGGTTTGTCTTTGACACAACCAAGTCCTTCAAAAATATAGGAGGACATTAAGTGATTTTGAAGAAAGATAGTGAAACAAAAAATTAAGTCAAGATATTATATTGTAATTTGGTTTATTCGAAAATTGAATTGGGAATGTGTGACAAGCAGGTTGCCACAAAAATTAATAGAAAGCAAGGAAAAAGAAAACTACCAAGGACAAGTCATTACAAGAGAAAAAAAAGGTAAAGTAATTAAAGGACATGACCAAGAATGTCCATTTTATGTGTTGGAGTGATTCAGGGTATGTTTGTGGAAGCAATTGTCTACCAAACAGTTGAAGAGAAAATATAGATAGACAAAGTTGAATATTGATCACAGGATATGTTGTATGTATGTCTTAAAAGTTCAAACAGAAACAAGAAGATTGTAACAAGCTTTATGGTTTTTCAAAAAGGGAACAAATTAATTGTGGAATCTCTAGTGTTGTCATTTGAAAGTATGATGTAGCCAACACATTAATTTGAAAATATCTTTTAAGAACTTCAAGAATGGACAATATATGCTCGTAAGTTGCTTTCAAAAACAAATACAAGTGCATTACTAGACAAGCTAGATTCTATATTATCTCATTAAACAAATTATATGTCAGGATAAAGTGAATAGACATTAACTTTAGCTGATCAAGACATACATCAAATACTATAGCTATTAATCACTAGTTTTAAGTAAAATTAAAATTTGAAACAATTGCACATGGAAAAGAAACTACAAACTATCAATAGTGATTAAGAAAGTTTATTGCTATTTTAGTTCAAGTATTCAAAAAAACTGTGTTCGTGCATTAGGCAAAAGAGTCTTTGAATTATAAGTTCCACAAATTGTGGATTTGCACTAACACTTGAAGAGCTTTGAAACAACTACAAAATTGCAATTAGCTACTGAGGTAGCCTATAGTATGGGAAAATGTTTTTTGTTTATTCTTTCTTTGAACAAGGTGGGAAAAAAACCAAAAAAACTTGTGGCTACAAAAGTAATCAAACATTGCACATAGTCTTTTGTTATAGATTGGGTTTTTTTGCAATTTTTTTCATATGTAAAGGCATCTGACATGGTGTTAAGATTTGATATGCTAAGACAGAAAATAGCAGCATTACATTCCATTTCACAGTAATAGCATATACAGGATCACTGAAGAAACAACAAGCACAGCATAAACACAAGAGACACAGATTTATCCTGGGAAATCCTCATGGGGTAGAAAACCCAGTAAAGCTTCCTCAATATAGATGACCAGCAATATACAAATATGAAACCCTGAGACATGATCTCCTCCTCCACAATTGCAGACCTCTCCTCCACAAGTGCGCTATCCTTAAGTGAGTGAGTGTGTGGAATGAGCAATACACCTCCTCTATTTATACACAACTCTGACTTAACTTTAACACGGAACATGTAGGCTCGTATTTAACAAATGGGTTAAATACCCCACTACAACTGACTGGGCCGACCCCTCTAGGGTGGTCTAATAACCCTTTGACCCACATAACACATACAGGGCTGACCCCCACTAGGGAAGTCTAATAACCCAAGTTACCACATTCCGACGGAGGAATAAACATCTCCGGATATACAATAAGATCTTCACGGAGGAATGAAACATCTCCAGAATAATAAAGTACAAATATAATATTCTTTGAAGTTACAATATCTCAACACTCCCCCTTAACGAGAAGGATATTATAACAACATCTGCACAAGCAAGGAGTCATCAACATCATACATGATACATCTATAAATCATTGGAAGCTTTCTCAACATCATCAGTAACTCAAGCAGTTACTGGAACATCTTCAATACTGGAACATCAACATCTTCAGTACTGAGTCTTTATCTTCTACAGCACATGAACAGCTACAACAATATCATCATCTAGATCCTCGCGATCATCAGCATCGTCATCACACGATCATCATCATCGTCATCACACAATCATCAGCATCGTCATCACACGATCATCAACATCGTCATCACGATCATCAGCATCGTCATTACACGATCATCAGCATCGTCATCACACGATCATCATCATTGTCATCACACGATCATCAGCATCGTCATCACACGATCATCATCATCGTCATCCATACAGGTATCCAAAACAATACAAGTATCCACATCATTAGTACAAGTATTCATGCCAATACAAGTATACACATCATCAATACAAGTATCCATACCGATACAAGTAACCATATCATCAATACAAGTATCCATACCGATACAAGTAACCAAATCATCAATACAAGTATCCATACCGATACAAGTAACTACATCATCAATACAAGTATCCATACCGATACAAGTAACCACATCATCAATACAAGTATCCAGACCGATACAAGTAACCAAATCATCAATACAAGTATCCATACCGATACAAGTAACCATATCATCAATACAAGTATCCATACCGATACAAGTAACCACATTATAAAAAAAAATCACTTTCTCGGAGACCATCCGTCTATGGATCAATTCAGGGACCAAAGTCCGTGGATGATACAATCCCCATTTCTCGGAGACCACACGTCTACGGATCAATTCAGGGACCAAAGTCCGGGGATGATACAATCCCCACTTCTCGGAGACCACACGTCTACGGATCAATTCAGGGACCAAAGTCCGGGGATGATACAATCCCCACTTCTCGGAGACCACACGTCTACGGATCAATTCAGGGACCAAAGTCCGGGGACGATGCAATCCCCTACTTGTTCATTCAGGACTTCATTATCGGAGACCCAGTCTACGGCTCAATTCTGGGACCTCAGTCCGGGGAAGATACAATCCCCTACCTGTTCATTCAGGGCTTTATTATCGGAGACATCATGTCTACGGCTCAATTCTGGGACCTCAGTCCGGGGAAGATACAATCCCCTACCTGTTTATTCAGGACTTTATTATCGGAGACATCATGTCTACGGCTCAATTTTGGGACCTCAGTCCGGGGAAGATACAATCCCCTACCTGTTTATTCAGGACTTTATTATCGGAGACATCATGTCTACGGCTCAATTCTGGGACCTCAGTCCGGGTAAGATACAATCCCCTACCTGTTTATTCAAGACTTTATTATCGGAGACATCATGTCTACGGCTCAATTCTGGGACCTCAGTCCGGGGAAGATACAATCCCCTACCTGTTCATTCAGGACTTTATTATCGGAGACATCATGTCTACGGCTCTCTTTAGGACTGAAAGTCCAGGGATGATCCAATCCCCTCAACTGTCCACTAAGGACTTCATTCTCGGAGACCTCACGTCTACGGCTCTCTTTAGGACTGAAATTCCAGGGATGATCCAATCCCCTCAACTGTCCACTAAGGACTTCATTCTCGGAGACCTCACGTCTACAGATATCTTTAGGACTGAAAGTCCAGGGATGATCCAATCCCCTCAACTGTCCACTAAGGACTTCATTCTAGGAGACCTCACGTCTACGGATCAATTCAGGGAACCAATGTCCAGGGATGATACAATCCCTATCTGTCCACTAAGGACTTCATTTTCGGAGACCACACATCTACGGATCAATTCAGGGACCAAGGTCCAGGGATGATACAATCCCTATCTGTCCACTAAGGACTTCATTTTCGGAGACCACACGTCTACGGATCAATTCAGGGACCAAGGTCCAGGGATGATACAATCCCTATCTGCCCACTAAGGACTTCATTTTTGGAGACCACACGTCTACGGCTCTCTTGAGGATGATGTAATCCTATCATGTCCACCAAGGACTTCATTCTCGAAGACATACGTCTACGGCTCTGTTAAGGATGATGCAATCCTATCATGTCCACCAAGGACTTCATTCTCGAAGACATACGTCTACGGCTCTCTTGAGGATGATGCAATCCTATCATGTCCACCAAGGACTTCATTCTCGAAGACATACGTCTACGGCTCTCTTGAGGATGATGCAATCCTATCATGTCACCTTAGATCCTGTCTAAGGACCATCCACCAACCTCTCTGTCGGCATCACTAATATAGGTATCCTTATCATCGACCTCACTGTCGATGCAGGCAATCTCATCATGAGTTATCACATCACTCCCCCTTTCGAGGCGGGTCCTTCTGAACTATATTAAGTTTGTTTCGGAAAACTTTACTTGAGGTAGAGGTTTGGTTAGTACATTGGATTGGTAGAAGTTTGGTTAGTACATTAGTAACTTGTTACAAATTCGAACTTTAGAGTTCCTTTCTGCATCATATCTTGTTAGATCCCTATGTTCTTTGACTTATCATGGAACACTGGATTCCTTGTCATCTTGATACAACTCTATTTGTCACATAGGATCACAGTTGGTTCTGTCTTTAAGTCAAACAATCCTGAAGCCAAAATCCTTCACGACTAGCAGAGCAAGCAGCCATATATTCTGCTTGTGCTAAGAGCCAGTCTAGACTGCTTCCTGCTAAACCACAAGATCATGGTTGATCCTAGACAATAACATCCTCTCGATGTGCTCTTCCTGTCTGATACAATTTCTGCCCAATCAACATCAGTGTAGCTATATGAAGTCATGATCTCTAAGATAACATAGATCAAAGTCTATCGTATCCTTTAGGTGCCTCATCACATGCTTTGCAACTATCAGGTGAACACATCTAGTTTCCACTAGATACTGACTCAAGGTGTTCACAGCAAAGCATATATCTAACCTAGTATATGTTAGATACATCAATGACCTAATAATTTGACTGTACAGAGTTATATCCACTAACTCTGATGGGTCATCTCCTAACAACTTCAAGTTAGAATCCATAAGAGTGGTCATTCCAACACCTCAAGTCCTTTTAATATTTCTTGGCATGCATTCCTTGGTTGAGAAAATTTCCATACTTCCAGACCTAGGAAGAAATGCATCAATATGAGATCTTTCATTTTCATTTCTGTAGCCATCTCGTCAGATGGGTCTACTGATATAAACCTCAACATCATTCGAACTCTGTGGTGAGTTCCTTCTTGCATCCAGTTCATCTGTGTATAGAAACCATATTCAACCTTGTAGCAAAGGTTGTGATCCACATCACCCATGATGATCATTAAGCTCATCAATTGACTATTGATCCTGGGTACCCATACAGAACCTAATTCACACTTCTTCTTTAATTACACTATTAAGAGAATGGTCTTATCTAGCCACTTGGAGCAAACATCCCGTCATGATTCTCTTCTTCTTTCTAAGAGAATCTTCTATCCACGAGTCTTCTATATTTTGTTTGATTTGTAAATCTTCTTGTTGAATATCCATCACTTGTTCAGTGTTCATCATTCTTCATGATCTTTCCTACAAATCAAAATTAAGTACATGATTAGTAATGAAATCATGTTGACATAATAACCTGTTATGCATACAGATATCATTTACATAGTTATGCAACTATTTTGACCAATACTTTGGCACAACACTTTCCCATATCCTGTATGCATACAATGGCTATCTAGATGCCTTCCATCTCTACCAGAACATACTATCGAGAGTGTGCACAACTCTCAGCATGTCAGCAAAGAGGTTTCATTCTAGACAAGCAACAATGGAATGTTTGTCCAACTTACCAATCATATGCATATTAGTAGCGTGATATATCATACAAGCAATATCATTTACTATTTCTAATAACAACTCAAATACTTATCTTTTATGTTTGTGTGGTTGCCTCCCGCTTGATCTTCTATATGTCTTTTTGAACTTCTATTCATTCTGTACCACTGTGCATGTTCAAGTGTCATCCTCATGATCTCATACACAAACATACACCCATTAGTATGTTCTAAATGTTATCAAAACATTATAGTTCTAAATAATCTTGAAAATGTATAGTCATGATTATAGTTAATAAACATTAGTATTCAAGATTTCAGGGAAGTCTTCTTTTACTCATGCATATCATCAATCAAGATAAAAGACATAATATGCATAATCCCTTGATTACTAACTTTATGAATAAGCATAACCAATCATACCAAGTATACTTATATAAGGGATCCTAACACAAGGTAAGATTCATGGGAAACATACCTGGATTAGTATACCTACTTAGTTATGTACAACATACCTAAACAATCTCTTCAATGATTTAGAGATCCTGAGCTAGAACCTGCATGTCTCATAGGTTAAGCATAATATAACAAAGTCATACATACCTCGTAAGTAGAACAAAGATTATGGATGAGTCTTTGTCTTCATGTTTTCATGGTCATGGAACTTGATTTGTCTTTTGTGATGTACCTGTATCTTGTTAGCAGACAACATCAACCTCACACAACATCATAATGCATTAGTACAATCATATAGCCCTAATCAATGAATGTCTTTGATCATTCACATGCATTCATACTGTTACTAGGGTGATAAGACAATTCTAACATTAATCAAGATTGTACTAATAAATAATATGAAGACAAACACATCATGAACGATTTCAAGACATACCTGAGCCTCCTTAAGTCATACCTGTCGAGACTTCTTGTAGTCTTCTTATGTAAGGCCTTAGCCTCAACTCCCCCTGAAACTTGATCTGGAGCTTGATTAGGGTTTGCTAGAGAAACCCTAAAAATTCAATACTTGACTTTCACACTTCTGAATGGATGGAAGAATATGTCTTGCTGAGCTGATCAAACTAGCATACTTCAATTTTAGAATTTCCAAAATTTGACCCCTCAAAATTGCCTTTGAAACTTCTGGATCTTCTGGACAGGATCCCGAACTAGGGTTTGATGAAGCCCACCCTTCTGCTTAATGAAAAGGTTTGATCCAAGGCTATAAACTCTTATTTTTCTGAGGATCTTCCAGCCGTGGTTACAGACTTCAAAAGTTCCAACTTTTGCTAAAGCCCTAATTTTCCATCTTTCCGATCAAAATCCCGAACTGGGGTTTGATCAAGCCCGGTCTTCCACCCAACCAAAAGATTCGATATTGGTCTCTAAATTTCAATTTTCCTAAGTAGCATTCAGCCGTGGATTCCAATTCCAAAAATTCTAACTTTCTCCGAAACCCTAAATTCCGGAAGCCATGGATGAAAGTGCTCCAAAAAATAATTCTGTTTTGACAGAAATATGTACCTGATTGTTTCTGCTATAACTCTGAAATTTTCGCTCCACGGGGTCTGAAAACTTTTTCTGCAGTAGCCTGGCCTGTCATCTTTCCATCCTAACAGGTCTGACCTCAATTGGATTCTCTGAGAGAAAGTTATGCCAAATGTCGCAACGTGACCTGTTTTGGGATAATACAGGAAAGCGAACTTGTACGGCGTGCCACGTGTCACTGTTTAAACTTCGGCCTCTGAAAACTTTTCCTGAGATAGCCTGTCCTGTTATCTTTCCATCTTGACAGTTCTGACCTCAATTGGACTCTCTGAGAGAGAGTTATGCCAAGTGTCGCAACGTGACCTGTTTATGGGATAAAACAGGAGAGCGAACTTGTACGGCGTGCCACGTGTCACTGATTGAACTTGGGCCTCTGAAAAAGTTTTCTGAGATAGTACATTCTGTGTACTACCTGTCACTTTTTACGAAATTTCATTTGGAGCTTCCTATCCCAAGTTATGACCTTTTTGCCTAGGTCACCTGATTTTGACTGAGATCTGGAAGAGGCAGAAACCCTAACTTGTACTGATCATAACTCACAAAGTAAAATGAATCTGAGGGTTCCCTTTGGACACAAGATACCTGGGGATTTTATCTTCGACCTGTAAACTTTTCAGACCCTTAACCTTCGCATAAATGGATTTATAGTGAAAGTTCCACGATGACTGGTTTTTGCTATGTAAAACCCTAACCTTCAAATTGTCGTAAGTAAAGCAAGTGTCGTAAGTGCTATACCTTGCCTTCCTTCAGGTTAGCTCTGATACCATGTTAAGATTCAATATGCTAAAACAGAAAATAGCAGCATTACATTCCATTTCACAATAATAGCATATACAGGATCACTGAAGAAACAACAAACATAGCATAAACACAAGAGACACAGATTTATCCTGGGAAACCCTCATGGGGTAGAAAACCAAGCAAAGCTTCCTCAATATAGATGACCAGCAATATACAAAGGTGAAACCCTGAGACATGATCTCCTCCTCCACAATAGCAGACCTCTCCTCCACAAGTGCGCTATCCTCAAGTGAGTGAGTGTGTGGAATGAGCAATACACCTCCTCTATTTATACACAACTCTGACTTAACTTTAACACGGAACATGTAGGCTCGTATTTAAAAAATGGGTTAAATACCCCACTACAACTGACTGGGCCGACCCCTCTAGGGTGGTCTAATAACCCTTTGACCCACATAACACATACAGGGCCGACCCCCACTAGGGAAGTCTAATAACCCAAGTTACCACATTCCGACGGAGGAATAAACATCTCCGGATATACAATAAGATCTTCACGGAGGAATGAAACATCTCCAGAATAATAAAGTACAAATATAATATTCTTTGAAGTTACAATATCTCAACACATGGTAAACTATATCATCAAGGAAGCGCAAATGGCCCGGATGACCACATGATATTTGCAAAGAAGGAAGGAAAAAGTAACGGCAACAATAGGTCTTCTATTTTTTTCCTTCTGCGAGGAGTTTTTTTTTTCCGTTTTGTATTTATGCTTTGCTGGCTATATATGTATGTACCTACAGGTGCACATTATATACAGACAAAGGTTAAAACATTATCAAATATGGCAATAGCATATGTATTTGCAAGTCTCTAAATAGACATCTTTTTTGTTGCGGAAATGAAGCAATTCAAATAACAACGATGGAGCAAAAATTGATTCTCATATTTGTGTTTCACATAATTATAGCATTTATGCAAGTGAACAAGCACTGCTAATTTTTTCACCAATTGCATTGTTAAAAATTCAGAACAGACATTTTTCCTAACTTCAAAATCTAACATAAAATGGCATGCTAGCATTTTTCATTTCAAATATACATTTCATTTATATATTCTAAATAAATTATTTTGGTTGCCAATTGCATTGGATGTGTCAGTTATTTATTACAAAAGATATAATGGAACACAATATAGCCACTACACAAATTTCAAGAATAGTTACTTGAACATATGGAAAGCAAACCAGTATATTCAATATGATAGAAGCTTGCAAACTTCTTGTTGCAAAACACAAGCTGGGGAAAAAAAGATGAACTCACACCCAAGTTCTAAAAGTTGTAATTGCACTTAAAAGTCTGGTAGGTTATTGGAAGAGCACAATGCAAAAGAGCAATAGATTTTTTTGGGTAATATTTTAACTGTTGTTGTAGGCAGGGTTCAAATTCCTAGCATATACATTATCAAAGATTCAAACATGACATTTTCTGTTGGGAGCAGAAGAAAGAACATTTCCCATCAGAGTTTCATATTTAACTGTTAAATCAAAGAAACAAGGAAAAATAAAATGAATAACATCTTAATGGATTTTGCAAAGGACGACTCAAGCAATAAAAAACATTTCAGTAATCACAACATTTCAAATGTTCAATACAATGACCAATGAACGAAATAAAAAATCATGTTGCTTGGTGACCATTTATGATCATATATTTTATAGACTGGAGAGGAAATTATGATTATATTCTATAGCCACACTTTGCTTTACAAATTAATAGGAACTAACTCAAAATGATTATGTATTTGATGATCCAGCAAAAGAAAGTTAATCATATCACCACCGTCAGAATAGCTTCCACAAAAAACAGCTAAAGCAAGAACAACTTTCAAGAATAAGACTCTACTTTCAGGAATAAGACTATAGAATAATAATAGGTATTTTGTGTGTTATTTCATCTAGCAAATCAACATGAGACTACTATCTGTTAATAGCTATGTAATATACAAATTATTTACTTGTCCATTATGTCTATGCGAAGAACATAAATTCTCTTTGCTGCAAACCAGGATGAGTATCAAAACTATGTCAAAGTTCAGATACAAAAATGTGTTAAATGTCATTGATGTGTCACAAGCCCTCTGCAACCAACATTTTTATTGAATCTAAAGGCGACAAATAAATGAAAAAAAAAGATAGAGGGATGAGGATGAAAATTGATGGCACGCAGCATATTGAGTTGTTGGCCAAAAAAATATAATAAAGGAAATATCTGCAAATGTTTTCATATTTCAATTGTCATGTATGTAAAAACTGCTTTTAAACATTAGATTACCATGGTCTCAATAGAGCATAAACAGAGCCATTATCACGTAAATAAACGAGACATATCATAACAAGCAACGAGATCGATGGATTTCACATAAGAAACATATGCTAAAGCAATTATAACTGCACATTAAGTATATCGTTCAAGGAATCAAGCCAAGGCCTGTGAGTTGATGCCCAAAGCTTTTGAATTCACACGCAGGGTGAATATATGACACAAACGAATTTAATGGAATAGGCAGTGGAGGTAGCATTCTCAAATTTCCCAAGGAAACCTGTCAAATGCACGAAAGGGGTCTGCGCACCAGCAAGTCGGGCTCTCTATGCAATTAAATTTTGCAACAAAATTTAAGTAGTCATGATCAATCTATCCATGAATTAACCAACTCAATCGGAAAACATGAATGCCACGAAATTTCTTTAGCTGGTTTCCTTAGAGTTGCAGCAAGATAACCTAGATAATCGTTGACTAAAGATGTCCACAGATCCTCATACCTGGAATGGGAAAAATTGTAGGAAGTAGACTGTCGGTACAAAGAAAAAAGCACATAAAATAAAACAGACTGCGAAGCCCTAGCAAGATTTAGGTTTTCAAGAAAACTACAACATTGAAGAGCAGTTGACGGAAAAAGGGAAACCTCTTCGACAAAAAACAATGAGGGAAAACCCTAGTAGCAACAAATGCAATTATGGGGACATCATCCAGAAAATCATTAAACAGAACCCCGAAAGCATACAAAATGACAATTAAGTAATTGCAAGAGCCCTCCACAGTTCCACTCATAAGACCGGAATGGACGACCTTCCAGTCAATACCTACAGGAAGGGTGATGACTTCATGCACAGACATCCAGATTTGCACACTGCAAAGAATATCCCACTCGATGAACAAAAATCCATCAAGGGCACGAGCATTGAATGCTTTGCATACAGGCTCGATGGCACAACTTGATGCTAGATACAGTGTATAAGTGGATGGGCGGTGGCTATGGTAAACCTTAGCCTGAGGAGAAAGCTTGCATTTCATTTATTTTGTTTTAATTTATACTATATAAGCTTATTTATTTGTGTTTTTTAGACAGTGAAGGCTGTTAGAAGAGTGACAAAAATGGAGAGTTTTAGGTGGAAAAAGTCTCTTGTAAAACGACTTGCACACCATTGTTGCAAAATAAGATCTCGTCGCTGGAGGCTCAACGAAACCATGTTGATCCTCTTGTGGTTCTACTAGCTGTTCATGTGGAGGCAACGAAGGAAGGAGCGAGTTAAAATCATTGGAAGGAAGATCAACAAAGTAAATTTGAAATTCTGGTAGCTCCATAAATTCAGAACTTCAACTGGACGGCTCGGACGATGGTGTCGGCCACGAGAAGAGTGTTTATTCCTGTTGCACAACAAAATTCTGCAATGCGAAATACAGCATCTCCTCCTTTCATGAGTGTGTGAAGGT
This sequence comes from Larix kaempferi, assembly GCA_027924585.1. Lineage (NCBI taxonomy): Eukaryota > Viridiplantae > Streptophyta > Pinopsida > Pinales > Pinaceae > Larix > Larix kaempferi. Next base: position 97,462 of record BSBM01001104.1, read on the forward strand.
TCAAATACTGGGGTATTTCACGCTCCAGAATAGGCTTGATCACCTATATCATTTTGAACTGCATACATTTCAACTATGAGAATGAGGAAAGTGGGCATTGATCTTAACCCGAGAGAACATATTATTATGATTTAACTTATTAAATAACCTTTATAGTTATTGAAATAAAAATAGTTACCTGAACAGATAGTGAAACGCGAGCATAACTTGTACCTCCATCTCCACCCTTCATGCCAAGCACAGTCTCCAGTGATTTCAATGTTTCCATTGGATTGGGATTGGATTTGAGGCAAAGCAGTTTCAAATATTTATTTCTCTTTGAGCAGTTACTTTGGCGGTGGAGAACTCAGATAGTATGGAACATATTGTAACTTAGTGGCTTATAACGCGAGAATCAATATAAAATTTCAATAAGACAACTCATGAATACCAATGTTACTAGGTCAACATGTTACAAACGTTACTAATGTTACATCACGTTACAAGATCTCTCCCATAATATTCACTATCACTATTAATTTTTGCCGACATGTTACTAACGTTACATCACATTACAAGATCTCTCCCATACTGGGTTGTAGAGCGCCTCTCGACGCAATAAAGGAAAGAGTGAGCAATCTATTTGGAAGGTTAAATGACCTAGAAATGGGTTTATGCAGTTGGATGCTAACTCAAAGTGGTATCATCACGGGATTACAAATCTGATGTTGATAAATATGTCTTGCTGAGTAAATATGTTCATTTGTTTTCAAATCTATATGTTACTTTCAAGAAGTGTCTGCTCCCACTGCCATCAACCTGGGTACCAATTTTACTATTTTAACGTAAATTCAATATTGTCACTGGGTTCCTACAAGCCATACTACAAAAAAGGCAATGAAGTGCTTCAACCCTCCTTAGTGGAAGTGAAAAAGTGGAGAAAATCAATATTCAAAAAGTGTAGATGATATCCGAGTTTCAGAAAAATGACTACATAGTTGGAAGAATTGTAGTCATTTTCTAAATTCAGTGATCCCCTAATGGCAATGATGCAATCATGAGCGTAGATAGAAAGAGTAAGAAAATGAAAGGCCCATCTATGAATTCACATCATTTTACCACTTGAAGCTTGGGTTAGACGTTTTTGGAATATATGTTCTTCAGTAGATTGACTTTCTTAGGAGAGAGCTGAATTAGATTGCTTTACGTAGAATTCTGTATCTAGCATGTTTACCTTGAGCAACATGATACTTAATCTTGTAATACTAATGAGTGGTTGCTAAGTAACTTGCTTGCATTTTTATTCCTCACATTATGCAGAAAGAAAACTAGGAAATCAAACTCACTTTGACAACCCATGGAAAGCAACTAGCATAACGAATTGCAAATCATCTATAGCATTTTAGGAGCACTGTTATTTATCATTCAATCCATACCTTGTCAGAGTGATCAATGACCAAATCTCACATACCTTGTTCAAAGTTCACTGCATCTGTTGATAATTTTAGCATAGTCTTTACTACATCATTTAACTTGGGCTTGGGGAGTATTTTGCATGAACGGATTAGGTTCTATAATAAGGAAGCATCAAGTCATCAATCGCAAATATACTCAATGTACCTACTACAAACCTGGCAGGTTTTCTGACAAAAACAACCTTCCCTCTCCCATAAATGCATTCACAAGAGCAATACTGAACTTCCAAAAGGTATATTAACACATAAATATATAGCATCCCTGAAATGCAAACAAAGACACATTACTGTCGATCCCTTGGAAACATTCTTTGCTACTATCCTGCATTACCACACTACAGCAGATCAACTAAACCAGTATAGACCCATCTAACTTCGGTTCTACAAAGCATCGAAAGGGATCAAATCTGCAAACCTTTCACAACTAAACTACAACACACATCCCTCTCACCACTATGCTACAACACACTTCCCCCTACCCAAGCTCCACTATGCTACAACACACTGATGCATGCATTCTTATTTTATTTTTTATTTTTATGGGGAAGATGGACACTTCCCTCACTTAAGCTGTAGAAATGCACCTTCTCGACGCAACCACTACCTAAAATTTTGTCCCTACACAAGACAATAACCATGCATACTGAAGAAACTGAAGGAATACCTCTCAAGACACAAAATGGCATATATACATGAATGAACAGAACAACCAGGATGGCAATGAATCTTTCTGACCCTCGTGGTACTGGACCTCAGTGACAGCAAATTGATCTGTAAGGCATTTCTCAACAGTCAGCACCAATCAAGATTTGAAAAATGTTAAATTTGGGCCAACCCATGCTGACCCAGCTACTGCAGTGCTCCCAAAGCTTCGTACCCAGTCAATATTACTCATCTCGTAGTTACAGTGCAAGGGGCCCTGTTAGTTGTCATTCTGTTTAAGCTGACATTTGCGTAGAAAGATTTCCGTTAAACTCAAATTATCTCTACATTTGTATTTTCAATAATCGTATGACTGTCAGTTGATCTCAGAATCAACTTTATTCATTGTATGACCTTTTTGTGAATTGATTTATATCATTTTTGCTAAAGTGAATCATCATTGCCCCCCGCCCCACAAAAGGTTGTCCTTCAGTATGATCCATGGACATCCTTTACAAAAACTCAAATCAGCTTAAAATACATTGAAACAACTTGCATTCTTTTATAGCAAGCAACATGTTGTGTGTATCGAGTAGCCAGTACATTTGCCAAGATCAGACTCAAAATTGTCAATGAACAACTGCACAGACAATGCTCTTCTGCTATTTAAACAAGACATGATCTAATACATTTGTTGAGAATCTAATTGCTAAAACAATCAACTATGAATGTTATAATTGTGACTAATAATTAAGGGGCATACATAATCAAATGAAGGAAAGTTCCCCACTAACAAAGAACCTTGTAGAAAGGAAGTTGAGAATTTTGTTTCAAAATAGGCTAGAACCCTATTCAAATCCAGGGCGACAATCACTACGACTACTATGAACAAAATTTTAAGCAACTAGACCATAATGATCGAAAATTGAAAAGCGGACAGTGTGGACCTCCCCAGCCATGATGAGCTCGTGGATGCCTTTTATAAAAAGCATGGAGATCCACTTGAGACCTGAGTTTCACCAGCTCAAAATAAAATAAAAAACAATTGCAAATTTCGACTCAATTGAAAGTAACCCTTAATCAAGCATAATGACTCCCATCAGCTTCTCTGAAGAATTCAACATTCCGAGATATTTTTCAATTAGGATGGACCTGGTCAGCTCTTCTGATTTCTAAAACTTAAACATGAGTTGCATCACAATGCATATAACCAGATCTTTCTTGATGCCTCAAGGAATTGCATAGCATGAAATCATGGAGAAGAAATCAGAATCCAGTTTGGGAAAGCAATTTTCTTTCTACCATGACAGACATCCACACTCAACCAAATAACATAGAACCATAACCCCAAATACCCACACACAAGTCGGAAAAGACACAAGCAAACTTCAATTAAATACTAGATCATCAGGAAAACTTGAAACCTTCGTCACATGGATATGGATCCACCGAACCGAGTCTTCGGCAAGGTACCTAGTACCATTGGTTTCTCATTCCATTTACCGAAACGTAAAACTTTACCAATTCAAAGTTCTAACCATGCGACAATTGGGTTTCGGTGAGCACTGGTTAAGCATGCATCCATTCAATCAATCAAGAACAGAAGAATACAAACAGATTATACACCTCTTGGACTACATATGAGAATGAGGCCAGAACCTTACGTTAGAAAGCCTGAAAGGGCAGAATTTAGGCTTTCCTCTCCGCCCGCATTTGAGCAAACACGCCCCTTTCTTCAGCGCAGTTATGGCTTGAAATTATCAATCGAGCAGAAAACAAACTAAACCCATCATAAAACTACTTTGGATCGCAATAAAGAGCTCATGATCGAATCCTATAAAGGGGTTTTCCCATCATTTCTGTTCTACATCCAAACTCTGATCCCAAGGATAAACTAATTTTTCAGAAAAAAACACATTATTCACCATATCCATTCAAGCTCTGCGGATTTAACCGTAAGAATTTTAACAATGCTGAGAGATTCTTTAAACTACAGCTGACCTGCTCAATATCGCGTTCGAGAGGTCCGTTTCTTGGAAAGTCTGGCATTCCCTTATCCTTCGCGTAGGTCTCGCTTAGATTTCAGCTTGCCCAGACGATGGTGAGAGTGGAGGCAATGGGGGAAGCCGGCCATTCTCCGCTTGAAGGCTTGGGCACTGTGCTAATGCTGACAGAGGCTGGAGCTCCGCTAAAGTCCATTCCAATGAATGATCTCCTAAAATTTATGACACAATATGCGCACTCGATAAGCGCACTCCGGGACTGATAGCAATCAATTCTATACATGCATACATTCAGATGGATAAGGAAACTCATCAATACTGCAATGCCGTGTGACAGACGGATTGATAGACGGATAAGGAAAACATGGCCGTCACTTCTGGGGAACAGTTCCTTCGTAACATCATCTGTAAACACTTCTGTAAACCCATTGCAGGCGAAGATCTTAGAGAATACTATCCAGGTTGGTGCACGGTACTGTACAATACCCTGCAACGCATTAATATAGTGAATGCGAAACCCACTTCTCTGCTTCATCTACCATGCAAATCACATCCGAAAGACAACTTAACCTTGCAACGCATTAAAACCCTATGATGCCAGCCCGCCGCCGAGGCCTGGGCCACATTGCCCGAGGCTGGCGTCATGGGGTAAGCAGCCAATCAAAATACAAAAAAATCTTTAATTAAAAAATCACTAAAATAAAAAATCACTCCAGACTATAAAAAACCTTTGTCCAGATAAAAATTTGATTAATGCCCCACAACCAAAAACTAAATGTCAGGGACATAACAATAATTTAGTTTTAAGGTTATGGTGAAACTATACACTAAATTGGTAAATGAGACCTTTATTTGTACAAAGAGAAACCTCTTTACATAGCAAATTGACTCCTAAAGTCTATTGAGGTGTATATACTCTACCTAGCTTTGGATTTGAACATATGACCTCATAGAAGCAAACATTGTTGGGAGGATACATCTCTTTCAAAGTTTTGGGATAGGTTAAGAGACGTGAATACTAAGTAAGATATTTCACGGTTAAGTCTCTATGTTGGTTGTTTGTGTATGTGGGTCTCATTCAATGTCTCTATTAGGATCTTGTAATAAATGAACTCAACTTGCACTTTGACTTTAATCAAGAAGATAAACCTAAGTTCTCAATATAAATCCCTTTTTCTTGGCCAATCACTTGCAACAAAATAAAAAATTCTCTCCTAAAGGTTCCATTAAGAAAAAAGAGGTTTAACTTGCAACTAAAGAGAGAAAAAAGAAACTCTATTGTGTTGTGTTAAAAAAAAGAAGTCTACCAAGCCCATTAACATGCATGAGCGAGGAAAAAAAATCTAGCAACATCCTATTGTGTAATGATGTTAGTAAACAAATTTGGAACATAAAATTGTTTTAGTGGACACATGACACCTCTACGGCACCTTCATTGGATTCATAAGTAATATAGGGATAGTCAAAAACTCCTTGGAAATCAAATGCACTAAAAAAGGTAGGGTGTGTCTCCCTAATTGGTTTTGAGAATAAATCATGTAGCCTAATCAAATTTACTGTATAATAAAGAGAGCAATTATAGAAAAGATAAAAGAAAGGAAAAAAGGAGCTCAATGAAAATGTCCTATGAGCATAAATCAATCTTCTCAATACAAGCAAGTTTTTAATATTCAATTATTATTTTTTAAGATGGGATTTGGGCAGTCAAACAATTAATTAGTATTTGATTCAACTTAGGAAGAAGATGCATTAGATTGCATATTGTGAGAGTCGATTTAATGGATGGGAATTTGCAATGTGCGACAAAAAGGGAAACCATGACTTTGAGATCAGAATCAACTTGGTTGCTTAGGATATGTTCACACTACCAATCGAAATTAAGAAAGAAAGGATACTCCCTTTCTCTATTTATCTCAATGGCTATACAGGGTGATCAACTATGTATCCATCTCATGAAACATTGATCTTTTGGAGGTTAGTACTTTCAAATTCAAGACATCAAATTTATGGCCACACATAAATGCAAAATTCTACAAGAGCAGTTATTTGAAAGTATGGCATCTCCCTCTCTCATGGATGGATCCAAAGGGATTTTCAAATATGGCATTTTTCTTTTTTGAGATTTTCTATCCTTAGGAGTGTAACATCCTGGAAAAATCACAAAAATTTAAAAAATTTCTACGTGACATTTATTGCTTATTTGATGTATGCTGAAATAAAATAATGCATAAAAGATTATATCGCTGTACTAAATGTCATACTGATTAATAAAAGAATTTGCGGCTAAAGATTTCAGATTTAGGTTTTGATGTTATTTCTGCTTTGCCGCACTATTGCAATTTCTATCGTTATTGTTATGAATGATGATTCGACTGCTTGACTAATGTGCTTTTGTTGATTTATGAAGGGGTCCTTCGGACGCCCCGAGGCTTACTTAGCATTTGTGCTAAAGCATGTGATTTCGTACTTGTGATAGTTTACAGGTAAGAGTTTTAAATTGCGACTAGAGACCAACAGCTTTTCAGTAGATCTCTTTTGTCAATAATTGAAGAGATAAAGACTTGGGCATTTTATCGGTGATAATCTTAGTTTGAGACTTAAGGTCATTCAAGTTTAAAATATCTGAAAATGACTAGTTATACAAACAGTACATCTCACATTATGTAAATTGTAAACTTCTATTTGAATCAAGAGAAGGTTTGTAACGATCGTGGCTTGGTTTGTACTCAGAAATATATATATTTTACATTCCAATCGTACTGTATGCAACTATCTAACTTCTTTTTTCGTGACAATTTGTAGAAATTCTATGTGTAACGTTTTACTAACTTGCCTAGGGTCTAAACCCTACGATGATGGTACTAAGTTTTGATTATTGGTATACCTTTCTTTACAACATGCAATAGATTGTGTGTGAGTGTGTAATATCTATAATCCGATCACCATGTGCGATGTAATTCATTAGATTATCTATATAATCTCTTTATAGTGTTTATTGAAATATTATCGAACCATTATAAATAATGGTTGTTGTAATATTACCACACTATAGTGAAATATTTCACAATACAACATGTGTGTTGTGTGCATTGTAATACCCTATGTAATACTACACCAATTTTATTGAAACTATATGCAATACATGAAACTATGTGATATATGCTACTTATACAAATGATGTGAATTGTTTACAACCATGTGATATGTGAATTCTATGTAAACCCTGTGATACTATCCTAACTTTATAAATAATGTCGTGACAGGGTTAAGGTATCACGACCTTACCACATGCAAAGTCCATTGTAATAAATATTATGATTTGAACGTTGGTGTGCCACAGGTTGGCAATCTTTAGCGCTGCCATGTGCATTAAATGGACACAACTATTGAGTTAGTGGTTTTCCATCGTGGATGGCATATCGAGCTTGTTCACATGCCATAACCTTGGTAATGACTAACCTGGTGTTGATGTGTAATCATACTGGTTCGATGGTTTATGAACTGACTCCACCGTGGCTCCATCGTGGCAAATGTTATGATTACACATTTAATGTGGTAGATGACTTATGATTTCGTAAATTCCACTGGTGATCTCCACCGTTGATCTAGCAGGGTTTTCAAAGAATGAGGGTTAACCCTACCTTTGTTTCGATCGTGGTGTTTATTGTGAACTTGGCAAGTGGTGGTTATGGCTTTGCAACTGGCCGATAGGCCGAGGGTTTGTAGGTCTTTCTGTTGTGCGTTTTTGAGTTGTGAGGCCTAGATTTTGATCCTGTGACTCGTGAAGATTAAAGAGCCGAGCTCTCCAGTGGTTGTTCAGTAGATGCTTGTTGTGGTTTGTAGCTTGGGTCTATTCTCTAGTCATGATTCGATTCACAGACTTGTTGGGGGTTTTTCTATCAGCAACATTTGATAGTGTGAAAGTTATGGTTGCTGTTGCGTCTATCTGGGTTTTACTGCTGCTACTTGCCAACGATTCAAGGTATGTATTTGAAACCTTCACTGTAGTTTTTCATACACGGATGCAACAGGTTGAATGAATTTGATACTGCGGTCATTCTTTTCGGGAACTCTGTTTAACCATATCTAAACTGTGAAATGTGTAAGGGCTACTCCATTCTGGGCGTTAAAGGTTGGCAACAACTACACCAATCGGTAAGCATCGGAGGTTGCCTTGAAAAAATTTGTGTAGATGATGAGGATGATGACCGCCGTGTGTTTGTTCTGTGTATTTGTGTTTTTTAACTCGAGGAGTTGTAATCCGACGATATAGGGTTTGTAAACTTTGTTAAAAGGAAATGGGGAGGATAATACCTCGACCCACATGGCAAAGCCGGAATGATTGTGAAATGTAATTTCTATTGGTTAAGTTTCGAGCTCTGTCACGTTTGTAACTGAGAAGAATGTTTTACAACTTTCAGTTGCATCAGTCATTTGGTTTCATCGTTTTGGGCTTGTCCCATGATCATAACTGGTAGCTCGTCGATATTATGAAAGTGTATTATGTTTTAGCAGATCTCTGCGTTTATCTTAATTATAAGACGATGGGTGAAAGGTTGTGAAAATATATACGACTGTTTGTTTTTCTAGGAACAATGGGTAGATGAATGTATCTATGGAAGGCTTGCAGCCTGTAAGCACTTCGTTGATTTGTAACAAAATGTTGTTGCATTTCAAAAATAGGAAAAATATTCCCAGAGTTAGGGTTTAGTCTTCATTTTGGAATGTAAGGTTGATATTGCTCTTTTGATGAGGTCTTGGCACAAAACTGGTGTTCACTATTTTGTTTAGAATTTCTCTTACAGACGTTTTGATGACTCAAACTTGATGTTGATGCTATGAACTTAACTATTCGATCTACAGGAAGATTTATGGTGTGAATGTTTGGTTCTTGTCTCTGATCTTGATAGGATAGTGGCAATCGAGCTAGCCTGTCTTGATACTTCTGTCTGATTTGATTTGTATACTGTTAACGTAACAAAAGGAGACTTGAATGACAACACAGAAAATGTAATCAAATCGATTCGATAGGGTGCATGTGAACTTGTGTTCTTTGTTTTAAATGTAAAGAATTATACGAAGTGTAGTTTATATTTCTTTTTCAATAGTTAAAAGACAAATGGTTGAGTACCAAGGGTTTGAAGTACTAGGTTTTAAAATAGTGGTGGCTACATGCCAAGAGATAATAATAATAACTCTATCCATATTTTGAAATGAATTGATAATGTTTTCGATGAAGAGGGTATTACCCTCGGTTAAATAACCAGAAGGAAGAATGTGATCTGTTTTTATTACTAGAATAATTAAATACATAATATGCTAGTTTGATGTGATGAGGGTTGTAAGAGTACTGTTAGGGTTTAACATTTTTCTACTGTATGTTTGGATTCTCAAGGAAAAATGATAACAATAGGTTGTGTGTTAGAATCTACTCTACAATTGTGTGAAATAGAAAATACTCTATATGATTTCAGAAAGGAAATTTATTTATTTCTAACAATCTGATATTTATAGGATGTAGAAGAACATTACTATAGATTCTGAGAGTAATTGTCTGTGCAGAAATAATAAGAAAATAAAACACTGATAAATATAAATATAGAAAAAATAACAGTAAACAGTAACTTGAGAAAAACACAACATTTCATCTTCTAATTCTCATGGCTATTTGCCTATCATACTTATCTATCTTAATCTATCTCTGTACTAGAGTACGATGCCGTTCCTTTTTGCATGGGGAAAAATGCAGAGATAATTTATTTCATTCAAAATTTCTATTCATGATTTTAACTTAAATCAGAAACTAAAGTAGAGGTATATAAATCAGATTACATTATGTAAATTAAATACTTGTAAATAAACATAATTAACTAGTTTAACAGCAGATAAACAATTAGAACCTGTAGATGACGATAGGGCCGACAAAAACCCAAGGAGGCCCGTTCCTCCCAACCTGCTTCAGAAGAAGCAGCTCAACTGCTGACTTCTAGTGAACCCCCGAGCCTGATTACTGATCCAATAAGTGGGTGGAATCTATGTAGAAGCAAGGCACTCAAAAATGCCTTCTCCACTCAACATCAACCTCCTGAAATAAAATTCCTTCTTCACTTAGCATCAACCTCCGAAACTCAAAAAGAGTTTGGAAGACTCACAACATGATCAACAACATAGCATATCCCCTCATCAAATCTCTTGGGTGCAAACACAGCAAAACCCCAAGGTAAATTTCCTTGTCAGGAAAAGTGATGAACCTCAGTTCAATATTTGATGGCTATTGTATAGACTGCCTAGGTCTTTTAGTGGTCAGTTTGGAATAAATGAGCCTCAAGCTCCAATCCCATCTTTCAGGGCACTATGTCCACATTTCAAGGGAGTTGTCCCATACCAACAGCTAGTTAGTTGCATCATGATGCTGCCACTTGTCCATTGCCTTCTACCCCAGATTCCATTCCACCTAGTGGATCAGTAACCACTCTTTCAACAGTCCTCTTAGGTGTTTGTCTCCTATTTTATTTATTTAATAATAATATATTGTGCAAATTACAGTCATCCTTGGACACCTGTCCAACATAAAACTTTACAATAAAAGTTATAATAATGTTTGCTAACAAAAAATGTTTTCCAGCAAAAAGGGTATGTTACAAAGAGAATATATCATACATTTATATTATGGTCTATCTTACCTAAGCTTCGATCTGATATTTATGATTGTCGATCTATTATTTTTTATAGGAAATGGTTCTCTTTTGAGGGTAGATAAACATTTCGAGCATAACTGGGAGCTTCTTAGGACTAATCTCTTTCCTCGAATCTAGGTACATGTTGTGGGTACGAATAGCAATTTTTTGTGAGGAATCTTGAGGGAAAATCCATTTCTTTGTTGGCAACGTATTCATATCACATTGTTCTCATAAAGATAAAACTTTGGGACATTATGGAGACCCTGTGGATTTAAAATGACTACTTTATGTGGGTAAGCAACTAAAGGAGCTTTTCACTCTTTCTAATAACAACATTTGTAAGGAATCTATCATATATTTGGTCTTATGATTTTGTAGGGGGGCATTGCGTTTTGGATTACCTACTTCCTCAATTCTAGTTTTGTCAAATCTATATATTGTTGAGAAATTGGACAAGGTACTGCCTTTGGAGGTCAAGGATTTAGAGGTAAATGAGTTTTTCTTATCGCTTAAATTTGAAACAATCATATGTAGATATAATGGATTCTATCCATAATCATAAGATCTAAATCGGTGAATATATACTAACTAAACAAAAACTTATAAGCTTATTATGCCTTTAACAAAAAGTTCATCCTAGATACTTTGAACAAGAAACTGGAAGCTTCAATGGTACTGACACGTGGTTATGAGAAATTACAAGTACATCAGATTAAATGACATATCTATGTCAATTTGTTGTTCAACCCATGCTTCCAGCATTAAATATATATAGAGATAGGGAAAGTGTGGTGACTCTATGGGGAAAAAGGAGGTGAAATCCTTACAACCATGCTTAAGGTGAGCAACAAATATCAAGGGGTTCACTTTGTAAGTTTTGAAGGTGATACCTTCAACTCTTACCATTTCTTTGCATAATTTGTGATTAGGGATCATATCCATCATTTAAATATGGAGACACAGGAGGAAAATTCAGCCAGGACAATGAGGAGATCCAGACCTCAATCCTGCAAAAAATTAAATAAGCATCCTCATCCAAGCAACCACAGTTGAGAAGGAAACCAAAGAGGTTTCACTTCGCTACCACCAAAGATTCCCTCCAAAAATCAAGGTCAAGGTTGAAATAATTGAATTTGATGTTCAACGGGATTATCTTAGCTTCATGATGAGAGAATGTATTCCCCTTCATTTGATCATTTTTTTGGCTTCCATCTTGAGTTCTATTCTCCCATGTGTTTGGGAATCATGGATTCCTTGCATTGGGATTAGCCTTAGATGTCTCCTTGAGGCACACAACTAAAATTGACTAACATAAACAACTAATTCACATTAATCGTTGTTAGCTAGTCATATTTATATTCTCGTGACTAAATTAGTCATTTATGTTAGTCATTCTTATTTTAGTCATTTGTTATCTAGTCATATTTTTTATGTCGTGACTAAATTAGTCATTTATCTTAGTCATTTTTTGTTGCGTTATTTAAAATTGCTCAATTTTAGTCGTTTATCCCTTGAAAAAACAGTGGTGGCTAACGTTTTTAGTCACCTAGTCACTTATCTCTCATTTTATACGAGTGGGTGGATCGGGCCGCAACCGGTAAACAACAAAACAAATCTTAAAACTTACATGGTAGCCGGAACCGTTAACCGGATGGATTCCCCACACCAAATGGTGAGCAATCTAATTGGGATTTCCTACCGGGGAGAATCCCTTGCTGATTGATGCTGCGATTTTCGGGGCATCAACAGTTTTTGGTGCTAGAAGGAGGGCCACCAGTGCATGGATGGCAGAAGAGATCCCTTCATTAGAAGAAATACCACTGAAGACCCATTTGAAATAGCCGTTCTAGAAGATTTAGATCTAGAATCCATAAATCAAGAAAATCCAAATCCTGAAGGTGAACAGCAAGAAACACTATATGCTATTCCTTTTTCTGAAATAGCATATTTAAGAAGGCGTAATCGTGCTTATGTTAGAAAAATCGATGGTTTGAATGTAGTCCCATTACTTACCAGACGAGCAGCCCCTAAGAGAGAACCATGGTATACCAGAGACGCAGTATTGGTTCAAAACTTAGAAGATCTGGTGGATCTATCGTTAGAAGAAATTACTGAGCCATTGGGAGAAATTGGATTTGAAACTCCTCCAGAGCTGCATACTCCACAAAATTATCCACCTCATATTCCACGTAGCTCTCCACCGCGTACTCCGAGAATCATGGTTTGGAGAGCAGCAGGAGCTCTGAATCTTGCAGGTCCTTTCCATAATCTGCGTAAGAACCCTAAGAAAGTTTTTCCTAAATATGACCCAGGTAAAGGGATCACTGCAGAAGATCATCTTAAGAGTTTTTACCTAGCCTTGAATCTTTTAAATGTAGAGCACGAAGATGTGGTTTGCCGATTGTTTCCCTACACATTTGAACCTAAAGTTTCTTCCTGGTATTTTAGCCTTCAAGCTAGTTCAATATCCAATTGGGAAGACTTCGAAAAATGTTTTTTAAAGAAGTATGGAAACCAGAAAACGGTAGCTACCCTAATGAAATAATTGATGTCCATGAGAATGGAGAAGAAGAAGAAATTCCAAGAGTTTAACCAAAGGTTCACTACCTTGCTGAATAATATCAGTGACGCTGCAAGGCCTATTGAGGAATCATTAGTTGAGTACTATACAACAGCTCTTGACTCTCCGATAGCCATGTTTGTTAAAAGAACAAAGAAAACTAACTTAATAGAAAAATTTGAAGAAGCAAAGAAGGTAGAAGAAGAGGCAGACAACATTGCTAAACATGCTCTAGATCTAGAAACAAAGTAGCCTACTAAGAAACCTTTTCTTTTAACCAAAAACAAGGAAGAGCCATCAAATGATATGGAAAACATTGTCAAAATGATGCAAAAGCTTTCAAACAAAATTGTGGATTTGGAAAAGGATAAAGCAGCCAGCACCTCTAGGCAGCCGTTTGTTGCAGATATTTCTCCCTACGGATAGGTAGAAACTCTCTTAGGATAAAGCAGGATGCACTGACTCTATGCTAAGACAAAAATGAAACAAATGCTACCTTGAGTTCCTGAACTAATCTTCACAACAAGATTAAATGCATTCAGAAGAGATGAAAGACGTAACTCACCTTCCAATTCGACGTTTGTCCCGCTTCTGGCTCTTGATCCCGAAACTCCAATGTAGAACCTGTTGAGATCAAACAAAGGACAAGCATGCAAGCTTCCAAATACTTTGAAGCAAAGATTAAATTCAAATCTAGACTAGATACATTTCATATCGAAGATTTATACAATACACATGAAATGGGAAAAACAAGACAAGTTATCTTATATTGCAAACTTGAAGAGTACTTACAAAGGTTGCTTGATATCCAAGCCAATCCTCCAGCTCCAAGTGCTTCTTCTAGCTATCTCTGTAGAAGTCTAAAGATCATAGGTTTGATGCCCCAAAAGTCCTCCCCTTGGCCCATGGAAAGCTTCTCTCTTATAGCACATGGGAAGGTTAACCAACAAGAGAGAAGTGTGGATCTATGGAGGATTTAGTGGAACAGGCCAGCTAAACAAAGAAGGAGTTAGGATCGAACCAAAGATGGTAATCCCAATAAAATCTCTTCAAAGGTTGATATCCCAAAGTCCAAGGAAAAAAGGCTAATTTCAGACTACCGCGCCCCTAACACTGAGCATAACGCGGTAGTATCGCGCCCCAGAGAAAGAGCAAAGCGCGGTAGTGATGACTACCGCGCCCTTGTAGATACGCAGGGAGTGGTAGTGCTCACAAACAGGGCTAAGTTGGGTTGGAAGATGGCAGAAAAAGGTTTTGCTTTCAGTGTTCAGTCAATGGTTTTCACTCTAAATGTTCAAATGATCTTTAAGGGAAACTGTCGTTTAGGTCAGTAATGCAAGGATGCGACACTAATAGGTTGGTTGTTACCTTGATTCGAGCTCGTTATAGCACATGGGAAGGTTAACCAACAAGAGAGAAGTGTGGATCTATGGAGGGTTTAGTGGATCAGGCCAGCTAAACAAAGAAGGAGTTAGGATCGAACCAAAGATGGTAATCCCAATAAAATCTCCTCAAAGGTTGATATCCCAAAGTACAAGGAAAAAAGGCTAATTTCAGACTACCGCGCCCCTAACACTGAGCATAACGTGGCAGTATCGCGCCCCAGAGAAGGAGCAAAGCACGGTAGTGATGACTACCGCGCCCCTGTAGATATGCAGGGAGTGGTAGTGCTCACAAACAGGGCTAAGTTGGGTTGGCAGATGGCAGAAAAAGGTTTTGCTTTCAGTGTTCAGTCAATGGTTTTCACTCTGAATGTTCAGATGATCTTTATGGGAAACTGTCGTTTAGGTCGGTAATGCAAGGATGCGACACTAATACGAAATGTGTAATATTGAGGTATAATAGATGCCCCCTAAAGTGTGAGGTCAGAAGAGACTGATGGCCGAAAGACTTTACAAATATGGTTCAGAGATAGCATCAAGGGGAGCAACAAGGAGCTAAAACAGAAAAAATGTCAGATATACCACCGAGGCGGGCATTCCCATGCTCGGAAACAAATGACTCAAAGCATGGCTGCCGACCAATACATTGCAGATCCATGAGTACTGAGATGATATAAACTGTAGACAAATCATGGATACTGTGAGCAAGCGTAGATCCATGAGACAATAATGGCACAGCCATGACCAATACATAAGTGGATCTGTGTGACAATACAGAAAAATCTCCATTGCAACCTGGACGTAATCAAAATACAAAAGGGTGTCCAGGGTCTTCTACCCGATCGCAAACGATACGAATCTAGTCATGTGATTACAAGGTGTTGAAGTCAAACATGGTAGAAACCATTTGATTACCGGTCAATGATGTGAACCGTTAACAAATGTGAGGGAAATCACCAATAATGACAATGATCCCCAAGGTATCTATAGTACATCTCAACGAAATGCGAATAAAGGAGTTATGTCGAGCATCCGAGAGATCATTCAATCAGAGGTCAATGATGAAAACCTATTGTCGAACACGAGGAAACCTGCCATTGAGGCATGCAGGTACCAAGGTACTAGTGGTTGACTTCTAAGCCTAATTCCTGGATAGTGATTTGGTGTCGACAGGAATAGACTCGTCGAAGGTGGGCCATAATGATTCCCACATCACCGACACGAAATCAGAATGAGAGTATGGACCGATGAAACAATAGAATATGTATTGACACAAAGGGAAGGTTTGACATGAAGTGGAGGTGGACTCAAGGTAATAACCCTTTGAACATATAACGGCATGAAACAGAGCTTGGCAGCAGGGACTACTTGAACAGACAGAACCACAGGAAGTGTGAACTCATAGCAATAATGAGGACGCATGATCATAATGATGACACTATCAACAAGACTGACTACCCAAAACAGACAAGGTGAGGATGCATGCCATGTTCAAAGGTGACGACTCACAAGCTGCCAACAAGGTAAACTTGACTCATTTTCCCATTTTCCCCCGACATGATGGATGAGTACCTCTTTGTTGTTTTACGAGCTTGAGGAGGATAACAGATGCTCGGTATAGCTCATCTCATAGATGAGTCCAATCTCACATGTTTTTCGAACCTGAGAAAGGAGGGGTTCGTCCCAAAGTGGGCCCTTCGATGTTGAATTTTAACGAGTCCAAGGAAGGAAAACTCAGTCGTCATTTCATGTTTAGAGAGTCTGAAAAGAACTAAAGAAGACTCCAACGGTCCTTTTTCGTAAGGTTAGCCTCATCGCCCGAAAAAGGGTAAAACAACGCGGGAGAGGACTCTTCCAGTCGATTGGCTGGAGTATTCCTTTTTCGTAAGTAGTGCCCCCTAGTCCGAAAAAGGGGTAAACTATCACTAGGGAGACGATCATTCAAATCCTTTTACAAGCGTGAACGAATCAATTTTGCTTGGCCATCTTTTCCTATTTTAGGAGTCTGAAAAGAGCTTAAAGAGGACTCCATGTGTAACTTTGTCATGGTTGATGACCGAGTACGACAAAGGAAAAGTAAACTCGGCACAGTTCCTTTTCCGTAAATAGTCTAGCGAGGTCGGATAAAGTGATAAACCTATACTCGTTAGACACACCTTTTTGCTCCAATTGTTTAACGAGCACGATAATGGTATCAAAATCACTCGGAATCTTTTTCATGTTTGGATCCAGAGCACGAAAAATGAAAAAGTAAGCTCAAACCACTTTTCATGTTTTTAACCAAAGCACGAAAAAGTGAAAACTAAGCTCAAACACCATCTTATTGTTTTTAACGAGCTCGAAGATAGGTTGGAAGAATGCTGATGATGTCTGCTTCATTTTTTAACGAGCTTGTAACAGAAAATGAACTATGCTCAGGATAATTTTCATGGTTTAATGAGCTCGAAACCTAAAAAGGAAATTATGCTCGAAAATGTTCCCAATGGCGAACTTCTTCCCGTCATGAAATCCAAAGGTTGGTACATGCCCCTAACATGATTGCTAGAAGTAAGTGACTTAGCTCCAACATGGTGTGGAGAGGCGATTGAGTTGACTTCAACGTAACTTCCAGAGGTTGAATACATGCCCCCAAGCTTCATTTCATTCGCCTGAGATGTAGGCGGGTGAAAAGAAGGTTTAGGTACTAAGTCTACGAGGAGACTCGACTCAAAGGGAAAGTATGTGTTTCATTTTTTAATGAGCTTGAAGCCAATGGTAAACTCTGCTCACGGTTAAGGCCCATTGACAAGTTCCTTCCCAATATGATGACCAGAGGTTGGTAAATTCCCTCAGCATGATTACTAACAGCTAAACATGCCCCCCAAGTTTCGTTTCGTCTAACTACTCTTCTTCCTTACCCAAAAATCCTGGCTACTAATATGAATGTGTTCACCAGGGGGGTAGGGAGAACCAGGACCAAGCGACCTAGGAAGATGGAATGAAGGTTCAAATCCTAACTCTAGCGAGAGACTCGAACAAATGGAAGGGAGATCTATTTCATTTTTACACAAGCTTGAAATAGATAATAACAATCCTTGAAAGGGTCCTTTTTATTTTTTAATGAGCTTAAAACAGAAAGAAATTATGCTCGAAGGTAGTTTCATTTTTACACAAGCTTGAAACTGAAAACCAAAAGTAAATTGTGCTTGGGATTGGTTTTGTTTTTACACAAGCTTAAAACCAAAAGTAAACTGTGCTTGAGGGTCGGTTTCATTTTTTAATGAGATTGAAACAGAGAATAAACTGTGCTCGTGGGTAGTTTCATTTTTACGCAAGCTTGAAACCGAACGTAAACTATGCTTGGGATTGGTTTCATTTTTGCACAAGCTTAAAACCAAAAGTAAACTATGCTCGAAGGTAGTTTCATTTTTACGCAAGCTTGAAACCGAACGTAAACTATGCTTGTGGGAACCTATTTCATTTTTTAATGAGCTTGACATAGAAAGGGAACTATGCTCATAGGAACCTATTTCATTTTTTAACGAGCTTGACATAGAAAAGGAACTATGCTCATGGTGACATGTTTCATTTTTTAACGAGCTTGACACATAAAGGGAACTCTGCTCAAAATGATGGTTGGTTTCATTTTTACACAAGCTTAAAACCAAAAGTAAACTATGCTTGAAATGATGGTTGGTTTCATTTTTACACAAGCTTAAAACCAAAAGTAAACTATGCTTGAGAAAATGGTTTCATTTTTTAATGAGCTTGACACAGAATATAACTTTGCTCCAAAAGTCCTCCCCCCCTAGGGGGAAGAAACCACTAAAACATGTGGAACATTTAGGGAAGTCTGGTGACTAGGAGTCATGCGATGAGTGGACGTCACAAAGGAATGCTGATTGATGGTCACAACATTCCCATGATGGGGAAAATACATCACTCGAAAGAGTGAGGACACTACAACCTTCATTGCATAGACGTAATCACGCCCAAGGAGTAGATTAAAATCTAAGGGACCTTGGACGACCATGACATCAATACAGACAGTTTTCCCTCCCAAAGTGATAGGTAACTGAGGAAGGGACCCTAAAGGTCCAGTAGGCCTTCTATTGAAAGCCAGTATCTGGTCAATGACGGGCACAAGCCGAGGAGAACCTAAGGCTTGCCAAGCAGTTGAGGATAGAATACTAACAGAAGCTCCTTCATCAACTATCGTACGAAAAATTTCTTTATCGAAAACTCCTACAGATATTTGAAAAGGAACACTCGAAGGAAGATGAGATTCTGTTAGACCATTCCAATCAAAGGAAATAACCTCAGTACTTGGAGGGGGTCTCACGGAAATGGACAGGGTTTCCCCTTGCCAAGGACATTTTGAACCGATAAGGAAAACATTAGCCGTTTCCAATTCACTCTCGCTTGGAAGATAAGAATGAGACGAAGATTGTGTCAAGATGACTACTTCAGTCTGGACTTTCTTCAATGAAAGAGCGGGATCGAGTGGAGATGACAACGACTCAATCACTTCACTCTCGGAAGGGAGAGTGGGATCAATTGCAGATGAAACTGAATTGATCATTTGGTCAACCAGCGGGGGGTCAAGGGACAACTTACTGTCGTTTGTTGGAAGCACTAGTTGAGAACTAGTAATATCTTCCAGCCACCGCGAAGCTTCATCCATGCTTGGACAAAGGAAAGTACGGTGCATACCCTTGCATATCAAACAGGGATATAGGACTTTACCCTTTCGACCCTTCACCAAGGGGTCACTGGTTGAGGGAGTGTCATCAACATGATGGTCATAGGTTGACGATACAAGTGGTTTGGGGTTTTTAGACCACACTTCTGATACACGGGAAAGATCGGGGCAATCCTTGAGAAGGTGATCACCCTTGCAAAGTTTGCAAGGGAACTTGGGCTTACAGGGTGTTTTCGTAGAATGAGTGCCATTAGAGGCAACTGGTTTACGCTTGGTCTCTTCCTTATCCTTCTTCTTCTTAACTTTCCTTTTCTTCTTCTTCTTATCCATATGATTACTAACACTATTGCTTTGATCTGGTGAGGAAGAAGGAACGGAAGAAGATTTATCCGACGAAGAAGGGGAAGGATTAGTTTGGGGTTGACTCTCTCGTGGTGGAGAATTAACATTCGAAACATTGGGTGCAATTGGAATTACCGGATTGAATAACCATACTGGTAATCCTATGGTTAATCTAGGAAGATTTAATGTAGCAATAAAGGGAGGACCAATATCTCCAATTGGAGGAAAAGTAAAAGGTACCCCTTGAAAATGGGTCTT
Source organism: Larix kaempferi (assembly GCA_027924585.1). Lineage (NCBI taxonomy): Eukaryota > Viridiplantae > Streptophyta > Pinopsida > Pinales > Pinaceae > Larix > Larix kaempferi. The sequence continues at coordinate 117,464 of BSBM01001104.1, forward strand.
CGGATTGGTAGTCCCAGAAGGAGCATGGGTGCATGGAGGTAGATTCTCCATGAAATAAAGCTAATTGATGTGGATGAAGTCTTGTTAAAAAGAACTCAAAAACCCTCAGGCAACCGAGTGTGCGAAAGGGGAGCTAGGAAAAGACAAGGCTCACAGGCCAAAAGAGCAAGCTCAAAAAACTATACTGAGGCCGCTGCCACAGTAAGCGAGCTGTATAACAAAACGACCAGAATGCCAACGAGCAACCCTACAAAGAAAAAGACCCTCTACAAGATAGCAAGCAAAACCTCCTAACTAAGAGCTGGAGACCTCAACAAATTGTATCCTTCGCAAGGTGATGAAATCCAAGTCGAACAATACAAAATGAGAGACCAATAATGGAAGGATATCCCTCTACCGAAAGGAATCCTGGGTAAATAGCCCTAGAAGAAAAGTCACTAAGCTACCTCATTCATGACACGTTGGAAAAGGTTTTTGGCGCTTCTGCCTTATCACCCTTGCATTACTATGAATACAAGGAAGACAATGATCGATGTTGCCTTAGGGCTAAGTGGAGTGTGGCATTCCACAGAGTTTGTACGGTTCGCAATCTCGCGGCGGTTTAACCCCTGAAAGTTTAAAACAGTCAGGAGGCCCCTCCACAAACTAGTGTATGACCATGTTAACAAATACTAGAGGATTTTAGTTCCCTAAAGACAATGACTATGTCTCAGATGAAAAATGACAAGGGGAAATTATTTTGATGCCTATCCCCGGTGTCCTACCTAACTACCAAATTCTTTTGATTTCCTCAAGTGAGGTTAATGTTGGTTTAGTTAGGGAGATTAATTTTAGAGTCTGTCTTACACAATCGGGTAAATGGATGTGAAACTTGGTGGTGTTGTGACGACCCAAACCATGCAAGTGAGAATGAATCGAAATAAGCCTTGTATTCAATGAAAACTAGCTATGGAAGAGAGAGAGTTCTTTCCGTTCCCAATATGCACAACCCAATGCACATGCAATTTTATTTCTTTTCAAAATGATAGAAGGAAGTAAAATATGCACCCAAGACTAACCCAAAATGAAAAAATTCTTAATATGAACACCAAACGTAATAATTCTAATCCATTTCCTATCTTTTCACACTTGAAAAAGACACATCCAAGCTACGGAAAGAAAGATTCGACAAACGTTTTCAATTAGATGGAAGACAAAGAAAAGCACTCAACAATTCTATCTTTAACTCAAATGTACACGAATTTGAAACAAGCCTTTCTTCTTCTTATGAATTTGACACCAAGAATTACAAATGATCAAATTAAAGCAAGAAGAACATATATTTTTTCCAGTTTCGTGAATATAGCAAAAGAGTGAAAAAACTAAGCTTCTCTTTGGACTAAAGCGGAGACAAGGATTCAATCTTTCCCAACAATCATTAGATAGGATGTAAAGGAAATAAGATGCCAAGCAATCCAAACAAACCAAACCAAAAAAAAAAAGATCTCAAAACCTTAATATGGGTCAAAAATAGAATCCATTTCGCTTAAAAATGCAAGCAAAACACTAGTGTTTACTCAAAGGGCCAACATGGATCCAAATCTCGAAAAGACCCAAAAAATAACCAAACAAACCAAGAAAAAACACTTTTTCAGGAACTACCGCGGGTCTGCAGGCAGCCTAGGCGCGGTACTGAGATACTGCCACTCTCTAGCAAAGTATAAGGGCATGGCACTGTAGTAACTACCGCTTTGTAAGCAGTGTCAGGGGTGCGGTACTGCTGAAAAAAGAAGAAAAAGGCAGAAATTTAAGAAAGGATTTTGACCTTTCAAGGGTCTTCCAACCCATAGGACTAATGGATCATGACAGAGGTCTGATGCAGAGAACAAGGAAGTCTATGAGGGTGAAAGAACCCAATTCTTACAATCAATGAGTGAAATTGAAAGCAAACTTCACAAGCAAAGAAAATGGATTCACGTCCTAGTGGAGTCGCTAGTTTTTGTTGCAGATATTTCTCCCTACGGATAGGTAGAAACTCTCTTAGGATAAAGCAGGATGCACTGACTCTATGCTAAGACAAAAATGAAACAAATGCTACCTTGAGTTCCTGAACTAATCTTCACAACAAGATTAAATGCATTCAGAAGAGATGAAAGACGTAACTCACCTTCCAATTCAACGTTTGTCCCGCTTCTGGCTCTTGATCCCGAAACTCCAATGTAGAACCTGTTGAGATCAAACAAAGGACAAGCATGCAAGCTTCCAAATACTTTGAAGCAAATATTAAATTCAAATCTAGACTAGATACATTTCATATCGAAGATTTATACAATACACATGAAATGGGAAAAACAAGACAAGTTATCTTATATTACAAACTTGAAGAGTACTTACAAAGGTTGCTTGATATCCAAGCCAATCCTCCAGCTCCAAGTGCTTCTTCTAGCTATATCTGTAGAAGTCTAAAGATCATAGGTTTGATGCCCCAAAAGTCCTCCCCTTGGCCCATGGAAAGCTTCTCTCTTATAACACATGGGAAGGTTAACCAACAAGAGAGAAGTGTGGATCTATGGAGGGTTTAGTGGATCAGGCCAGCTAAACAAAGAAGGAGTTAGGATCGAACCAAAGATGGTAATCCCAATAAAATCTCCTCAAAGGTTGATATCCCAAAGTCCAAGGAAAAAAGGCTAATTTCAGACTACCGCGCCCCTAACACTGAGCATAATGCGGTAGTATCACGCCCTAGAGAAGGAGCAAAGCGCGGTAGTGATGACTACCACGCCCCTGTAGATATGCAGGGAGCGGTAGTGCTCACAAGCAGGGCTAAGTTGGGTTGGCAGATGGCAGAAAAAGGTTTTGCTTTCAGTGTTCAGTCAATGGTTTTCACTCTGAATGTTCAGATGATATTTAATGGAAACTGTCGTTTAGGTCGGTAATGCAAGGATGCGACACTAATACGAAATGTGTAATATTAAGGTATAACACCGTTCAAACCTCATTATAAGAAAAGAGAAAAAAATGGACAGCAAACTCCGCCCGTAAAGAATTCCACTATTTTAAATTTAAATGAAGTAGGTATGGATCATTTCTGTACTTTCCATCAAGAACAACATTCTGAAAAAAGTTGTCCGCAGTGGATTAATTCAATGAGTTTAGTGATGAATCAAATGCTTGATGCGCAATTATCGGAACAAAAGGATCCTCAAGAGGAACAAGTTTCTGATCAGGAGGAAAGCGCCCTAGACACCACCATGGTTCTCTGGGATTGGTCACCAACTCAGGAACCTTCTCTTGAAGAGCTCGCTGATGAGTCTCAAGCAGCATCCATAAATTTTTCCACTAGAAGTAAAGGCCCCTTACCTGATCAAACTTTAGATATTCCTAAAGTGAAATCCTCAAGGGAATTTCCAAGGCGGCATATAACATTTATCCCACATCAACCCAAGGTAATTACGACACCTATAAAAGAATCAATTGCTGAAAAAGCCAAACAGCCAAATATTACTCCAAACAAAACAGAAACTCAACCCAAGATTTCTAAGGTATGCGATATGGGTTACGATATAATTGAAGACATTAAGAAGACTAAAGCAAACATTTCCATATTTGACATGTGCAGTTTTCCCTAGCAAAGACAGAAGTTGCTAGAGGTTTTTGACCCACAAGCTAGTCCTTCGTCTGAAAACATAGAAGACGACCCTGAGATAAACGAAGCTAACATCGATGGGAAATCTAGATCACAAACTCTGCCTTTCCTCCCAACTTTTGAAATCTTCAACCACAATGTTCATAACTATTTGGTAGATTTAGGTGCCAGTTCAAATGTCATGCCTCTGTCAATTTGTAGAAATATTAATGGGCAGCCTATCCCTTGTCCATCTCAAATTATACAGTTGGATAGGACCGTTGTTAAGGTAATTGGGGAAATGAAAGATGTTCTCATTAGGCTGTCAACAGACCCTAGGGTGTGTCAGTTCATTGATATAATGGTGGTTGATATCCCAGAGGCTTACGGTCTGATTTTGAGTAGGGACTAGTCTACGAAACTGAATGGCTATTTTGCTACAGACTGGTCTCATCTGTGGCTGCCTTATCAAAATAGGAAAAACCAAATCAATATACTGAGAGAACCTCATATGAAACAAAATGTAACTCAGTTGGAAGAAAAGAACGAAGCTCTTGCTTTCTCGTCTTCAGTTTTGGGAAACTATTTCTTAGAGATTGAACCAGGAAATTATCAAGCACAAGATGCTAGCCATAATCCAGATAAACAGTTCGATCTCCTTTAGTTTTCTCGGACTGATGATATTGATTGTAACATAGTAGAATTAGTCACTGACATAGTTGTTAATGATGCTAGTTTAACTAAAGAAGAAAATGTGTTTTGGATTCTTTACTTTGATGGCTCCAAAACCCAAGAAGGATGAGGAGCCGGTTGTGTTTTGATTGACCCCAATAGGAATAAACACTTTTTATCTTGTAGGTTAGAATTTGAATGTACTAACAATACTGCTGAGTACGAAACTCTAGTCCACGGGTTAAAGAAGGCTATTGCTTTAAGTGTCAAATATTTGAAAGTCTTTGGTGATTCTTAAATAGTCGTTAGGCAGGTGAGAGATACAATTCACTGCTTTTCTCCTCATTTAAAAGGCTACCAATCTGAGATTTGGAATTTGATTTCGTGTTTTGATGCTTTCAATACAAATTCCATTCCTAGATCGCAAAATGCTGCAGCTGATTTATTGGCTACTTCCGCTTCCAGATTAGTTCCTACAAATAATAAATGCTCTATTGAATTGATTTTCAGGCTATATGTTCCAGATAACATTACGAATCTCAGAGTATTTGATGATGATGATCAGATCATCATCTTCTTGACAAATGAAGATGCCTTCCTTGAAGCCATAATAGACGAAGAGAAGCATGACTCACACCTTCAAAGCAAACACTCTGTTAAAGGAAATTTTATGCCTAAAGGAGTGAGGACTCTCGAAGCTTTGTTTGATTTACAGAGCAAGTTCAAGAGACCAGTGAATGCTAAAACTCATAGCTCCTCTATGACGCATGAATTGATTAATATGGGAACAGAGGCAGAGCCGAAATATGTTAATCTCAGTAAGTGTTGCTCGCCGGGAGAAAGAGAAAAGTTTATCAAACTTTTCAAGCAGTATAAGGATGTCTTCGCATGGACTTACGACGATATGAAAACGTATGATACTCGTATCATTTAGCATGTAATACCAATGAAAGAAGGTGTCAAACCTTTTCAGCAGCAACTAATAAGAATGCATCCGACTCTCGAGCCGCTAATTCAAAAGGAATTAAAGAAATTGCTAGATGCAAAGATAATTTTTAAAGTTAGACATTCTGATTGGGTTGCTAATCTAGTCCCTGTACGCAAAAAAATAGGAGAAATCAGATGTGCGTGGACTTCCAAAATCTAAATAAAGCCTCCGATAAAGATAACTATCATATGCCCCCAATGGAACAAATTTTGCAGATGGTGTCAGGATCAGAGCTTTTCTCTCTACTAGATGGTTTTTTAGGATACAATCAAGTACTAGTAGTAGAGGAAGACTGTCTCAAAAATACTTTTCATACTAAGTGGGGTGCCTTTGCTTATCGTAGGATGCCATTCGGTTTGATAAATGCAGGAGTAACTTTTTAGCCGGCCATGGACATTGCCTTCTGAGGACTGGGCGGTCAGTGTGTAGTAGTTTACTTGGATGATGGCATTTTCCTCAGATGTTTGGAGAAAGAAGATGCAAGGAAGGTAGTCGAAGAATTACACGATGGCCTTGTTGGGGGACATTATTTAGGGGATACCATAACTCATAAAATTCTCAGAGCCGGGTATTATTGGCCCACTCTTTTCAGGGATGCTCATGCATATGCAAGGAACTGTGATGTTTGCCAAAAAAGTGCCAGGAAATTGCCAAAAGCAGTGGGACCATTGCATCCGGTTATCATTTCTGAACTGTTTGAGCAATGGGGCATAGATGTTATCGAAGAGATAAACCTGAATTCCTCGCCGCAGCACTGGTACATCCTGTCAACTACTGATTATTTTACGAGGTGGTCTGAAGCCATTCTGCTGCGTGCAGTCAATGAAGATGCAATTATCAAATTTCTGGAAGAAAGCATCATAACCAGGTTTGGGGTTCCAATTTCCCTAGTCTTGATAATGCAACTTATTTTTCGTCTTTTAAGATCAATAAATTTTTTTATGAGAAAGGGATCAAACTGCACTATTTAGAAAATTACTATCCCCAGGGAAATGGATCAGCTGAGTCGACCAATAAAAACCTCATCCGAATTCTTAAGAAAATTGTAATTGAAAATCAGAGAAGTTGGCACCTAGCCCTTCCAAATGCTCTATGGGCAGACAGGGTTATCCCCAAGAATGCCTTAGGTGCGTCCCCGTTTACCTTGGTTTACAGTAAGGAAGCCATCCTTCCCACGAATGTATTACTCCTGTCCTTGCAGTTGTCCCAAGCCTCCTGAGGTTCCAGTAGTCAAGTTCTTCAATCAAGAATCGATACCCTGCTAAAACTCGAAGAGTCACGACAAAAGGCCAAAGATCAATTCCATAATCATCAAGACATAGTCAAAAGATGCTTTGATAAGAAGAAATATGGAAAAAGAAGTTTCAAAGTAGGAGATTTAGTTTTGAAGTGGGATTATCAACACTATGGTAAGGGAATGCATACAAAATTTCAACACTTATGGGTTGGCACTTACCAAATTTCTGAAAAGATTGGCCCATCAACGTATAAGTTAAGAATCCTTCGGGGAGAGGAAGTTAATCTTCCCCTCAACGGTCTGGCTTTGAAACAGTATTTTGCTTAAGGTCTCTAAGAGAGCCTTTGTACATAAATAAAGGTTTTGTTCTTTTTTTTTACTTTTTACTTTAGTCTCTTGATTTCTGTTTGTTTCAGCCAAGTTGTTCTCTTTTTCTGATTATTTGAGTTTTCCCTTTCCCCTTTCCTTTGTATAGAATTTTCCTGTAGCCCTGCAATTTGGTCTTTCGTGAAGATAGATCTCTCGATAAATCTCACAACTCATGAAGCTGGAAATGTACCCTCAAAAGAAAGTTTATCTATGCATTTTGGCTTTGCTGATCGTTTTCCAGAATGAAGAGATCCTGTTCTGTTGGTCGCATTAACCCCTGTTTAATAGCAGAAATCCATGATTATCTTTATCACTATCTTCGGGCTCCATCCACCCTCACATTTATAAGCATCTCAAGAAGATCGCTGTAGTTAGACCCACGGAAAGGAAGCACATCTCGAAGGCATAGGGTATTAAAATGACTCCATGCTGAAAATCTAAAGCCGAAAGAGCTTATAATCAAGAGTCTTTTTTCCAGAAAATCTCGCCTCCATTAAAGCATGGCTGAGAGCAATAAAGACTTTTAATTTAAGCAACCACACCAAAATGCTCAGCAGAGTTCTTCTCCGTCCGTGAGCATGAGAAACCAAGAAAATATCCTGCTCACACAAAAGGACATTAATGGATTGAAGAACTCAGGCAAATGGCTAAGTCTTGAAGAAATTTTTCTGGAATACTCACATGACAAAAGTCGCTAATTAAAGAACATCCACAAGGATGCAAGCAGCATGGGAATGAGGAACAAGAGAATATTTTCTATGAGATGTTGTTACAATCCCGTGGAGTCCGATGACAGTGGTCGTCTAAAAGATGGATCTTCTAAAAATGAACCCCATATTTTGGCCCTTGGAGAGTTTTAAGGATGTCTTTATAGAAGCTCCCAGTTCCTAATGACCAACGGATAAAGTGATCACTTCCTTTGCGGAAATTCAAACGCTCAAGCCGATTGTTGCACATAAGGTGAGTAGCTTTTAAAATTTCCTATGGACGAGAGAGAGTTTTTCAGAGATCTATGTTTGCCAGCGATTCGCGAATTATTGTTGCTGCAACATCCCCCCAAAATTTTGAAAAAATATTAGGGCCCCTCCTCCTACACTTTTGTATTGATTTTTCATTCTCTTTCTTTTGAAGCTTATCCTGCTCTAACTTGGAAAAACTTTAACACTTGTTTCTCAAAGAAGTTTTCTAAAATTTTTTCTAAGGCAAAGTCACCTTCTGCCTTCAGTGCAAGTTGTAACCATAAATCTCCCGCCTTCGGCGCAAGTTTCGATCATAAGACTGTCGTCTTCGGCGCAAATCTCAAACCTAACTCTGCCTCTTTGGCGCAAGTTTGAACTCTATTTTTGTCGCTTTCGGTGCTTGAGTCAACTTTGATATTTACGCTTTTGGGCGGGTTTCCAAGGTGTATTATGGCTGCCTGCGGTGCAAGATTAAATCCTAAATTGGCCCCTCGTGGCGCAAGTCCTAAGACTAATTCGGCCGACATTGGCGTAGGTCATAGATCTATTTTGGATGCCTTTTAGGCGCAAGATTTATCCATAGCCCAGCCGGCCATGGCGCAGAATTTAACTCTAAATATGCCGAGGTGAAATCTCTTTTGCTCCTTTTGGTTTGGTCCAAATTAGCACGCTTTTTTTATATAGGTGCAAGCGTTATGTCTAAAACCCCGTCGATGCGAAATACTTATCCCTAAAAGCGTCGCTTCCATCATTGCGCCTCGCTATTCGATGTAGCTTCCAGGTTGCAGTTTTAAGTTTACGCACACCACTCATTGCGCCATTTCTAGCCGCAGAAACCCCGACGGAGCTTTATCTCCGATACAACCCATCACCGTGGATTTTTGGCACAAAATCACCGCTATTTGCGCAGAAGCTTAGCATTGCGATCTCCGCTATAGCGCTTCCGATATTTTTGGGGACATGCGTAGATATGAAATTGGTGAAGCCATTAATATCACCCTATGCGGAGTTAAGTGCCATTCGGCTTGAGCCCCGTGCTCACTAACTCGCTAGCCTATCGTCCATGAAGACATTAATGCTTCCCCTATACAAATGCATTGAACGGGATTTGGGAGATCATTTCACCATTGCGTTGGGAGAACATAGCTCGCCATTCGCCATTGGGTCACTGTGTTGACTGTCGCTTGCCTCAGAACGTCTCGAAACGCTCGCTAGCCACTATAAGCTACTGCAAGGTTGACAGGTGGGTGCTCTACCCCTGCCCGTTCATTTCCAGTGGAAGCCGAATGACGCTTCAGATAGTAAAGTTGTGTTCTAACACCAAACACCCTTGGACATATTGAAGAATTTCTCTTTGGCTCGCACCATTAGTATTTCACATAGCCATACGTTGCAATTTTTTCAATGAACTCTCAGTTTTGTGAAAATGCATATTCTAGTTATTTCCATGAATATGCTGCTAATTGTTTTTTAAACTTTCAACTTTATGTGCAACAACATGTTTGGGAGGGGGTATCGCATTTAATAGTTTCTTTTTGAAATTCACCGGATCCATTATTTGTGCTACCTTGCTCGTTGTAGGTTTTGACTTGCTTAGGAAATCTACTCGGTGCAAAGCTAAGCTCGTGGAGTCAGACTCAGACATAGAAATAAAACAAGAAGCCAAGCAGAAAAGGAGGCAGCTGAATTGGCAGAGGTGGCAAGGCTACAAGCAGAAGAAGTCAGAAAGGCAAAATAACAAGGTCCATCTGATCCGCGACCCATGGACTTAGATCTGCCAAAGAAAGACCCACCAGGGATAGCTGATACTAGAGTTGTTCCTACTGATGAATTAACACTGACCCCATACAACCCCAATCAGCAGCGCCAAGTGGCCAACTTGGATTCCATTTATTTTCATGAAAAGAAGAAGGCTATTATTGGTAGATCAGTTAAGAAAGTCGAAATTGGGCCGGTTATATCCAGTCAGTTGAGCCACCCATGCAAGCCGAAGTAGAGGAACCATCGAGAGTCATAGAGCCGACACAAGCGAACATCCAAGCTGAAATCGGCGGACCAACGGAAGTTGAAAAGTCAGCAAAAGCTATTGATACATCCGGTCCTTAGTTGGTTTTAAATGAAATAAATGGACAAGCACAACTGGAATTTATTTTGGTTATATATTTTGTAAAAGGACAACTCTATTATTAGTTTGTCTTATTAGTCACTAGAAGGCAAAAAATTTGTTCCCTCCTAGGTTTAGGGTTAGGTTTTGGGAAAAGGAAAGCATTGTAAATCTATAAATAGACAGACAGAAGAGAATGAAAGGACTTTTGAAAGGCAAAGAAAAAAGGACTGCACTATGTATGGGAACTATTTTCCAGATATAAAGATACAGGAGTTTGTTTTTGTCTATTGAAAGCCTGCACGTCATTTGCTTGGGATCTGTGTAAAGGGATGTAGAACTATTTCGACTCTCTTACCACTGGTTTATTGTGAGATCGTTCTAACTCATTGTGGATTACTCCATTGCTGTGAATGTTTCATATTTTCAGTGTATTATGCTGTGTACTATGAGTGGTGAAATCATTTTAATTCATTTGAGCTATCTTGAATGTATCTCCCTTTCTGCTGTAATTCACATTTAAAATGGTTCAAATAACTATTTGCGAGATCTTTGTGTGTATCTACAGCACGCTGCTCATTCTCTAATTTTGGCTCCTCGCGAGGATAGAATAGATTTGCTTATCACATTTTTAGATTAAGATTTGTTTTAGTTTTGCAGTTAGATTAAATTAGTTTACAGCACTTGCATCTGATACATAAATTTAAAACACATAAACGGTGGATCGGGCCGCAACCGGTAAAGAACACAAAAAATCTTAAAACTTACATGGTAGCCGGAACCATTAACCAGATGGATTCCCCACACCAAACGATGAGCGATCTAATTGGGATTTCCTACCGGGGAGAATCCCTTGCTGATTGATGCTGTGATTTTCGGGGCATCAACAAAACCCAGGTAATTCCTTGTTTTTTGTTAACTGGAACAAGATTGGATACCCAATAGGTCAAAGGAATAGGATAAATGAATCCAACTTTTAAAAGCTTTTCAACTTATGCTTTAATGGCAGCTGATTTCTTAGGGTTCATTGGATGTCGTTTTTTCCGCACAGGTTTAGCATTGGGATAGATTTTGATCTCATGTTTTACGATACTGGGGTCGATGCCTGGCATTTCTTTATAAGACCATGCGAACACATCACGAATTTTTTTAAATAAAGCAGTGTAAAATGCTATTTCCTCAGGAGAACAATCTGCACCTATGTTGATGTGCTCAACGATGATAGGTTTGATAGATATATCAATTCGGATGGTTTTCGAAATGTTCACCAAATTGCCTTCTGAACTCACATTGTGTATTTGGATAGGGCATTGGTACTTGCTGATGTCATCATCGCAGTAATTTTTTTTCACCAAATTGCCTTCTGAACTCACATTGTGTATTTCTACAGGGCATTGGTACTTGGTCATATCATCATCAAAGTAAATATTTTCAGGCTTGACTTCTAATGAATCAATTTTAGGAAGAAATGAGGATTTGTGGTGCATATCCTCCTAGGGTCGTTCCGAGATATTCATGATCTCTAGGATGGCTTCATCCGAAGAGAAAGTCTGATCAAGAAGATCATGGGTACTATGAGAGTTTGAGGCCCAAACAGGTGAAGTATAGGGATCATATTCCTCTCTCTTGGGAGGATTTTGATCCGAATCTACCGAAGCCATTTGAATAGCTTGATAAGAGAGCTCTACGGCAGAAAAGGGAACACTACTCTCTATTTCCTCATGTGGTGTAGAAGTATATGTCTTTCCATCATTCTTTTCATCTAAGATGTTTTCTTTGGAGGTTCCAAGCGATGACATGGAACCAACCTCCGAAGTGGAATTAGAAAAAACTCTTAATGGAAAGTACACTCCGATGTAATGGTGAAAATTGGGGCAGTGTTGGGGGTCAATATTGGTGGAGGAAGTGGAAAAGTTACCAAAAGGGATGAGTCTTTAAACATTCCTACCCAACATCTTGAATCACCGGCGTTGCATCTCCTACAAAAGGTACATTCGAGTGGAGACCAGTTTCAGGTGTGCAGTAATCTAGTTGATCGATTGTGACAATCTTCCCTTGGTGGGGGAACCGAATGAATCGGAAAATGGAAGATACTACAGTCATCATCTTATGTATCCAACTGCATACCAATAGAAAATTATAGTCTATGGGTACATCTACCACCTCAACATCTACTTGAACTGTTTTTCCCCCCAGTTCAACTAGGCAAGCCATGATAAATCCATGAGGTGGGAACAAATGACCATCAAATGCCTTGCGAATTGTGTGGGATGGTACTAAGGTGGGTGATCGCAATGCTTTCCAACAAGTTAGTGACATGACACAAGTGGAGGCTCCTTCATCCACAACGGTTCGAAAAATGTTCTTACCGTGTGAAGTTACTTTAATTTGGAATGCAATTTGTGAGGGAAGCCTACATGTGGGATGTTCTAAGTCAAATGTGATCAAATTAATGTCTGATGGATCAATAGCACCGATGGCAGACAATAGTGCTTTTCATTGAGCGGGACAACTTTGCAACACCTCCAAGGCAGACATTGCACAAGGAGCTTGAGCTAAATCTTCAACCACATTGTAGTTTTGAGCAGCTCGCGCATTAGGGTTGTGTGTTGTTTTGCGGAGGACCCCTTTTGGAGGTCGAGGCACCATGTCTATGGTTGGTTTTTCAATGTTTAGAAAACCACTAGGATGAGATCAGTTGTTTCGGCATCTTTTGAAGGTAGATCATAAGAACGCGCCCTTGTTTGGATATGGATGCCATGTTCACCAATTGTGAAGATGTTAGTGTTGGGTGGATTGCCCCCTGGTGGGGGGTTTGCTTGGTTTCCACCTGGTGGAGGTGCTGGTGCCACAACAGCCATCTGTTCTTGCTGGGGGAAGGGTTGCATTAGGACAACAGGTTGTGGTTGTTTCCCTCCTCGTTGTGCCAACATGCAACCAATATCATCCATATGAGGACAAAAATGAGTAGGATGATCCTCTTGGAAAATTTTGCAAGGGTACTTGTTTTTCCTATTTTCATGATTTCCACTAGTAGGATTATTCACCTTAGGTGCATCTCCTGTCCTAGGGTTAGCATTGAGTTTCTTCTTTTGCTTCTTCTTTTTCCCTTTTCGGTCCGTAGTTTGAACCGTAAGTACTTCCGAAGTTTGGGTAGGAGTTGTGGATTGCTGAGTTGCCTGGCCAGCTGTGGGTTGTAGATTTTGAATTGACATTTGTCCCAATTGTTGGGCAATCTATTCAAGTTGATTTACGGATCCAATCACACCATTGTTATGAGGTCCTTTTGGCGGCCTTGCTGGATCAAATGTAGGTCTTACAACATGGGGTATTAAGTCATAAAGTGTGCCCGATTGGGAATATACCAAATCCATATGGTGAGCACTCTGAATGAGTTGTTCTTCAGTCATGGCTCCTGACATGGCTACATCTTTGGCTAGAGTAGGAAATAGGGATTTTATAAACCAGTCTGCTAAGAATTGGTTAGGGATTTCATCTTTTATAAGCTTTCGGCACCTCCTCCACTCATGGATGTGATCCGAGATGTGAATAGCGGTGGATTGCCTAAGTGAAGTTAAAAGTTCGGTTCCCGTCTCATAGCGGATGGGTAATTGAAAATGTGTCAAAAATTCCATGGCTAAAGATGAAAATTCTAGGAATGTATTGTGGGGAAACTCAATGTACCATTTCACAGCATTTCCTGTTAGGGTCCGCTGAAACAACCTCAACCTAATACTATCATCAACTAGGGAATTGGATGAACACCACAAATGGAATGTCATCACATGATTTGATGGATCTTTCCCTGGTTTTCCGTCAAACTTGGGTATGTCCAAGGGTAGTTTAGTTGGTATGGTTGGCCACCCATTCAGATATAGAATAGGGTCATTAGTCAGCCGGGAGAAATCCGGTAGATTCAATGTGGCTAGAAATGGTGACTTGGATGGTGCCGGAGCAAATGTTTGATATCCAGGTGAAGCTTGATGGCTCCACTATTGGTTTCCTTGGGCTTGAGAAGCATTCCAATAATGTTTACCTCCTTGTGGAGATTGCATCCAAAAAGATGGGTTACTTCCTGAAGGTTGTTCATTCCATTGTGGAATAGGATGCATGTATGGATTTCCCCCCTGTGGAGGTATGTTCCATTGAGATTGGTTACTTGGTGGAACATTGCCACTCCATTGTGGCATAAGATTAACGGGTGGATTTCCCCCTTGCGGGGGTATGTTCCATTGAGATTGGTTACTTGGTGGAACATTACCACTCCATTGCTGGTTGGGATTCATGGGTGGATTTCCCCCTTGTGGGGGAGGGCCCCAATTAGATTGGTTACAAGTTGGAATTGGACCACTCCATTGAATGTTTCCTTGGTTTGGATATGCATTCCAAGGTTGATTCCCCCCTTGCGGGGGTGGTGCCCAAGAAGATGGGGTTACTTCCTAGAACCTGCCCACTCCATGGTGGAATGGGGTTGGTGGATGGGTTACCTCCTTGTGTGCTACCTGTTGGGGGTATGGGATTGCCCCCAAGATTTATGTTAGGAAAGTTTGGATAATGGCTTCCCGAGGCATTTCCACTTACTTGTGGAGTATTACCCCAATTGGTAGTATTGTTCCATGGTCCATTAATTCCACTAGGGATATTGAGATTCCAAAGTGAAGGAGTTCCCCCAGGGTTAGGACTTGGAAGACTGTTTGGTATGCCAATAGGATGTTGGTTTACCTCCTGATTGTTTTGACCTTGAGTAGCCAAACCATATGGGAAACCTAAGTTTGGTAAGGCAGACCCTCCAGTAGGGATTCCTGCAGGCAAAGTGGATGTACTTCTAGGATTGGGACCCGAAACTGTACCAACTGGCACTGAAGTGCTAGTTGAACTTATGGTAGCAACAAGTAAACTAACTATTGGAGTTGTGGTAGAGGTCATGTTGGAAGTGTTGCTACCTCCAACAACCGTTTGAGGTTGTGATGATATGGTCCCTTGTGCTGCTGATGAAGCTACATGGATGTTGGAAGTATGAATACCTCCAACACTTGTTTGAGATGGTGCTGACGTGGTCCCTTGTGCTCCTGATGAAGTCATAGGGATATTGGAAGTATTGCTACCTCCAACAACTGTTTGAGGTTGTGATGATGGGGTCGCTTGTGCTCCTGATGAAGCCATGGGATGAGATGTTGAATTTTGCATGTGTATCAAATGTGCCAAAAGAGGATTGATGGTGTTCAATGGTTCACTGATGTGAAGTACCACTGGGCTTGAAAGATTTGTCAGAGGTGGATTTACAGGATTTGCAGCGTTTTCTTATAATGTTTCAATTGTAATTGGAGCAAGAGGATCAACAATTTCTGTGTTTTCCTCGATAGGTGGTGTTGTAGTATTTGTTTGATGTGTTTCTACTCTACTGTTGATAATTGAAGTTAGAAGTGTGTTAGTTTCAAATTCAAAGTGCCTTGTATTTTGTAGCCGTCTCCACAATGTAGCGGGGCCTTCAATTTCTAGTGACTCACCTTTATGCCACCGTGACTAGCGGGTCGAAAGATTAGCCACTTTGAAGAATATTGATAAAAGGATGTGTTTAAAATGTTTTTGAAAACAAAATCAAACAATCCTATGGCTTTCTAGACTCAACAAAATAAAAAGTGTCCACACAGTAAAAGTTCCCTAGAGATTTCAAGCAAGCAAAATTACTCTTCCAAAGAACCAAAGCTCAGTGAAAAGCTGGATTGTAGGGCCTTCCGAAACTAGTAGCTGCTGAGGGATTTCATGTCCTCATACAATTGCTAGAAGCGAAGGTGTGAGAAACAGTTACAATAAACTTTAATCGCCAGGGGTGCAAGCATTGGTTCCTGACCAATCGCCCTCCCAAGGAGAAAAAGCTCCAAAGTCTGTCTCAGGTATTGCAAGTGTGTCCCACTCACAATAGCCTATGTGATGTCCTAAGAAAAGCCACTAAAGTTACCACTTCACAATTCACAGTAGAGCGGAACAGTCGCAAGTCAGGAACAACTCTCATAACCAGGCACTCTAGAAAAGTGATTTCACCCCGAGGACTTGTCACTTCACATAGAATTCCTTGATGAGCTCAGGTCCCACTAAACAAGCAAAAAGGGGGGAACCACCATTTACTTATCCAGATTGACCTTGTGCTTAATGCATGTTTAAGAAGCGCTTTCTCGACAGGCGTTTCATGCTACTAATGGATTTCTCTCTTTAATCAATGCTAGTTTCAAAGTTTTACAGCTCAGGAGTGTTAACTCTGCAAACCTAATCCAGGGCACTAACCTAATATTATTGTTGGCAGGCGGTTTGATGAGGAAAGATCGCGGTACTGCTAACACCGCGACATGTTGGATGAAGGCGCGGAAGGAGTATCTTGTGCCAAAGGATACCGCACTTGGCGGGTTTTGGGTCACTTGGACCATGTATTTTGTAATATTGAGTCAAGTATACCACAGTTGGCGGGTTTTGGGCCATGTATTTTGTAATATCGAGTCATTGTACTGTGGTATGCGGTTTTTTGGGTCATTGGACCAAGTCAGTTAGTAGATTGTCCATAAGTGTCGGTTAGGAAAGTGGACAAGTATTGTAAGTGGTGAAAGCCTATAAATAAAGGAGAATTGTAAGTGTTAGAGAGAAGAGTCGATAGAAGTCGATGGATAAGAGCTAGAGATAGAGCTATATGCAGAGATTGACAGAGATAATGCAGGTGTTGCAGAGAGATTTATGTACTGTTTTTGGTTTGCCATAGTAATATAAGGATGATGATTTGGTGCAATCTATGTGTAATGTTGCTCAATGCCTATGTTATTGCCTGTTCTGAATGCGGTTATCTTTTCTCTGTTATAATGTGAATGCCGCAATAATGTGTTATCTGTCTATGTGAAAATGCTGCGATTAAAGTAATGTGCGATCTCTGTTTCTGGTAATGTTAAATGCTGCGATGTGCTAGAATTTCATGATGAATATTTGGAATTGTTGTTAGTATCATATTGCCGCAACTTTCCTCCTCCCTCGGCGGAAGCATGGTTCCGTATGCTCTTCCCGAACGCCTCGGGTGAGACCTCATTTGCTCTGCGGGTGTTGCTGGGTGGGCTCAAACCTGCCCGGGCCGGTGCCCAGGGAGACTGTGGTATGGGTCGATAGTCGGTGGAACCCTGTCGACTGTGAGGTCGCGATTAGATCAACAAATGGTTCCGTTGCCGGGACCGTGTGCAGAGTAGAAGGAGGTCATGTTGTGGAACTTGATGAAGCCGGAGATACAAAAATGGTTTGATCAGAAGTTATAGGAGTTCGCTGAAGAAGAAAGTCGGAACACGCGACTGACGGTAGATCAATGGGTGGAAAGATACATTCACGACGGACCGCATGAATGGTTTTTCTGTGAATTCCCAGTTATTATGTATGAATGGTTTTCAAAGCTGACCTTTCAGAAGAAGAACTTCTAGGCTGGTGAACCGACGACTTGGACCCCAGAATTGATTCAGGAATTACAGGAAGTCGATAATAAGGCATTGCGGGCTGTTGAAGTTTGGCTTGATAGCATCTTGGAAGGATATATTATGGAGTTTGCAGTCGATATGAAGAAATACTATAGCGAATCTGAGAGATATTTCTTTGACGGACCAAGGGGAAGGTTTCTGCTATCGCTCCAACTGTCGATTAAGATGCTAATATGCGAGAAAGGTATATTAAAGATGCACCTTGATTAGTAGACAGCTTGGTGGGCAGAGGCCGTGGGTACCGCGACTGTTGGGGAACGGTGCGTGAAATAGCAAAGGGGTAGATGGGTGTAGACCATGAGGAGACTGTGAGTGAAGCCGAGGAAGAAAGTGGCCTTACGAGGGGAGGAGCAAGGTTCCGACAGGAAAAGAGGCAGAGGATAGGAGAAGGTCCTGCTGCGATCGAACTGCAAGACCGTGAAGGAAGGCCACATGGGACGAAGCGACCTCATAGTCCTGATAGGAACGACCAGGCTACGCCCATGATAGAGGCAGGACCGAACCCCAGCACCAATGTGCCCACACCTTTGCTCACTAGCTCTCAACCAGCAAGAAAAACTACTTCGACACCGCCGAGTACATCGACACCGCAAAAGTTAATTGGTAGTAGTACAATGACAGGAGGAAGCCCAAGATGGCAGGCGATGATGCTAAGCTACCGTTGTTCCATGGCAGTGCGACAGACAACCCAGAATAGTATTGGTTTTTGTGTGAAGCGGTTTGGACTGTGAAATAGATCACTAATGATGATGTTAAGAAAGGACAGTTAGCCATGACTCTGCGAGGTCGTGCGTTAGATTGGTTCATGAAATTTGTCTTAGTCCCTACGGGGGCCTCAGATAAGTCATTGAATGAGATTCGGGATGGGATGATTGCTGAATTTAGATGGCCTAAGTCAGAGGCCCAGTATATTATTGAATTAAAGGAAATTAAGCAGTATCCCAATGAGACGGTATGGGATTTTGACCAGCGATTCAAGACACTGATGAAAAAGGTTAGTTTTGATATGAGTGTTGTCCAACATAAAGAATGGTTCATTGCGGCACTGCTACCCCACATTCGGCTGCCATTGATACAACAAAACATTTCAACGCCTAGCAAAGCTCTAGAGATCGCAATGCGATTGGAAGCATCATCGATTGGAGATAATGCAGCTAGGATGTCGCAGATACAGACACAACTCGCTAACCTAACTATACAATTGCAAGATTGAAAGAAGAACAAAGAACAGCGTGATGAAGTATGGTGTACGTGATGTCGACGAGAGGGACATGCGAAAGATGATTGCCCAGATTTTTGTAACTATTTGGTCTCAGGTGCGCCCAATCCACTGAATGGCGGCAGTATGCCGTGGTGTCATGTCTACCAGGTGTTTGGGAACGGTCATGATAATTGTCCGTATATGTAGAAAATGGTCACAACCCCGCGAAATCTATATTGCACCTTCTGTAAGTCGGTAGGACATGATGACAAGGATTGTCGTGCATATGGGTTGCTACAAGAGAGAATGTGCGATGCATTCTATGTCAAAGATGATCAGCGTGCTGCACCGTTACAGACGCAGGGAGCTCAGCCGATACCTCAACCACAGATGCAGTTTGTACCGCAACAGCAGCAACCACAATAGTTCATACCGCAATATACACTGGTGAACCCCCCGCAGCCTCAGTACGTGCAACAATCGCAGTATGCACCACAAGGGAAGGGATGCCACTAGCACCCATGCAGTAACAGTTTAACCAACCTCAGTATTAGCAGCAGGGCGGCTATCGGGGAGGCTACAGGGGTGGACGCAGTGGCGGATTTGGTCGTGGAGGAGGAGGCCGAGGTGGTCGTGGACATGTTCAATGTTACCACTGTGTGATATGGGGGCACTATCAGCGCGACTGCCCACTACTCCAGAATCAATGTACGTTTTGCTTCGGTAATGATCATATGGTCCAGAATTGTCCATAGTTGATTGCAAGATGGTAGGATGGGAACACTCCGCAGCTACAGAACCCAATACAAAAACTAGTGCAAAACCTGGTATAGCAACTAGTGTAGAACCAGCCCCCGCGACCACCGCCGAACGCTAATCCGAATGTAAGTCAACCAGGGAATCTGCAGCAGAACCAGACACAGGGTGCTAATATTGTGACTATTTCTGCAGAACCGTGACCATAAGATGCATTGGTGGCTGTTGTCACTCGTGGAGGTAAGACGACTGGGGAAGATGGTTCGCGACCACTAATTTGGTTAGCTGGTCAGAAGACGATATGTAATGTCCCCTCCCATCATACCGGCATGATAGAGAGGATGTGACACTAAATCTGGGCATCTAGCCCCATGAAGTTTTAAAATAAGCATTCACTTAATATAAAAGAACATATGGAAATAGATTATTATAAGAAAACACAGTGGAAGTAATTTCAATTACACATCCATCATACATTCAAGATATTCATCAAATAAATAATTGCAAAGTTAACACAAGAGAATACTTATCTTAACAAAGTAGTCCCAAGCAACCAGCTATGCATCTGCAACGTTCCACCCAACCATAGGCCAATTGTGCTTATCAACCTCTTGATACAACTGCCACCCCCGAGCTGCGCATGATTTCTACAAGGAACCAGGGAACAACAGACTCACACATAGGCAAGCATACACCAAGATTAGCCAAGCCAATCTACAATTGGGTTTACTAGGCTTCTAGGAAATGGAAAGGAAGAATTGCTAAGTTAGTGAGCTCAAGCACAGAGCCAGGGATACCTCTACAAGATCTATTCAACTTGGCACTCACAATTCCTACACACCCAACACAAGGAAGTATTCTCTTCACTGCCACACAGTCCCTCAAGCCATAGCTTCCTTTCTAGTGCTCTCAGGGTGTGCATAGAAAAGTAGCCAAATCTCTCTTGATCTTCTTGAGAGGTTATTCCCCCCCACTAGGTTTATTAAGCCAATTCTGTCCACTACCACTCCAAATATCTTGCTCACAGATTCAAACCAAAACGAGGTTGCACATGACAGCAAAACCACAATTATTGGGCAGAATAAAAACGTTTTTACAGTGAGATTCCCAAAGATGGGGTTTCTATCAGCTCAGAAAAACGTGGGAAAGCCCAAAAACGAAATGGCAATTGG
The DNA here is from genome assembly GCA_027924585.1 of Larix kaempferi. Taxonomy (NCBI): domain Eukaryota; kingdom Viridiplantae; phylum Streptophyta; class Pinopsida; order Pinales; family Pinaceae; genus Larix; species Larix kaempferi. The sequence goes on from BSBM01001104.1 coordinate 138,025, forward strand.
GGAACAACCCTGGAGAGCAGAAATCATTTTCAGAAAAACGTCCATGGGCATTTTGGGGCAAAAATGACCTCCATCACAGTCCCAAATCGTGGCCCTTCTCTCCCAGCTGCTGTACAATGCAAAAACAACTTCCAGGCATGGAAAATGCAGGAAAAATGGTGAAAAACGTGATGGGGAAAGACCCAGTAGTTCAGACTGCGTGAGAGGGTAAAGACTATGGGTTCAGAATGGATTTGGGCACCATTTCGTGGGTGTTTTCTTGCCCAAGGAGACAAAAATACGATTTCCCAGGTTGATGGCTTGCCCATACACGAAATTGGCTACCATACCTCTTCATTCCCAAGGCATTAACTGCCTCAACCAACTCTTGGGAGAATTAAATGATTGGGTGCATAACCCAAAATGGGTAGTTGGTGGTTTATGGGTTTTCTCATTGACACATGGATTACACCATTGGCTCAAGGGTTTGAATAATTTCCCTCCCTATTCCTTGTAGAATCATGCCCCCATCTATTTGTTGCATTGCATAGCTAGTTGTGGGTATTTTTATTAAAATTCGTATTTACATGATGTCTTATTTACATTGTGCATATCTAGCACAAGAACCATAGGCACCTATTTCTTTAATTGCCGATACATAAAACGCTAAATCAATGGTGGGGCCTTGGCCTTGAGCTCCTCACTATGATTAAATAACAATATTTACATCATTTACGATTTAATGCAAAGGGGGTCAAAACGGGGACATTACATTCCCCTCCCCTTACATTGGCACTGTCCTCAGTGCTCATCAAAATTGAACAAAAATGGATATGCCACCCTCATGGCATCCTCCAGCTCCCATGTAGCCTCATCGGGACCGTAGTGCTTCCATTGCACCTTTACCTGTATGATGGCTCAATTCCGGAGCAATGTTACCTTCTTGTCTAGGATGCACAACGGATCGGTTTGGAATTCTCCCTCGGGTTCCACCTGGATCACATCCCAATTAATCACATGGTTAGGATCATGTACATATTTCTTAAGTAAAGAGACATGAAAAACATTATAAGTTTTAGTGCTAGCAGGCAATGCAAGTCTATATGCAACTGGCCCTATTCTTTCAAGCACTTCAAATGGCCCACAATATCTAGGTGATAGCTTGGCACAACTCCCAAGCTTCAAGGAACTCTTCCTTGATCTCACTCTAAGATACACATGATCCCCAACATTGAATTCCCTATGCACTCTATGTTTATTTGCATAGCTTTTCTGTCTATCCTGGGCTATTTTTAAATTCTGTTTGATCTTGGCAACTTCTTGCTCCATTTCCCTAAGCAATTCTGGCCCAAGTACAATTCTATTCACTGGATTGTCCCAAGTCATTGGTGTCCTACACCTTCTGCCATACAAAGCCTCATAAGGACTCATTCCCAATGATGCTTGTTGCCCATTGTTATATGCAAATTCTACCAAGTGTAAATAATCCTCCCACTTGGATGGTTTGTCCATTACATACATGCGGAGCATGTCTTCAAGCACCCGATTTACTCTTTTTGTTTGCCCATCTGTTTGAGGATGGTATGCAGTACTAAAGCTTAGATGTGTACCCAAATTTGCAAAGAGACCTTTCCAAAAATTGGAAGTGAACTTGGTATCCCTGTCGGAAATTATTGCCTTAGGCAACCCATGTAATCTGAAAATTTCCTTCATGAAAATATTTGCAATGGCATCGGCTTTATGTGTGGACTTAACCGGTATGAAATGTGCTGCCTTTGTTAACTTGTCCACCACAACCATGATTGAATCATGTTGTCTCATAGTCATTGGCAATCCTGTAATAAAATCCATGGATATTACTTCCCATTTCCATTCTGGAATTGGTATTGGGAGCAATAAACCTGCTGGATGTTGGTGTTCACTCTTCACCTGCTGACATTCCATGCACTTAGAAATGTATTCAGCGATGTCCTTCTTCATGCCTGGCCAGAAATAATATTTTCTTGCTGTAGCAATTGTTTTCTGATATCCTGGGTGACTAGAGTATGGAGCTTTATGGATTTCATCCATAACAATTCTCCTCAAATCTGCCGCATTTGGAATATAGACTCTATTCTTATAAGTAAGAAGTCCGCCTTCTTCCAAATGATAGCCTTCATACTTCTTGCCAAGGTCTTGCTACTACAATTTGCCTTTTATCTGCACGTACACTTCATCCTCAACCATATGGTTAACAATCTGCTGCTTCAAATTTGGTTGGCAAGTACTAAGTGCTGCCACATGCATTTCATGTACCTTCCTGCTGAGTGCATCGGCCACCTTGTTTTCTTTCCCTTTTATGTGTTTGATTTCAAAATCAAATTCACATAAAAATTTCAACCATCTAGCTTGCCTAGCATTTAACGTTGGCTGATCAAACAAGTATTTCAGACCACAATGGTCTGTCCTTAACTCAAATTTTCTTCCCATTAAGTAATGCCTCCACATCTTTAAGGCATGTACTATGGCTGCAAGTTCTATATCATGAGTAGCATAGTTCTTCTCATGCTCCTTCAACTTTCTTGACTCATAGCATATCACGTGGTTGTCTTGCATCATAACTCCTTCGATAAACCTCCTGTAGTAATGAGCAAGCCCATAAAAGATCTCACATCAGTCACATTCCTTGGAGTTGGCCAGTTCATAATGGCTTCAATCTTCTCAAGGTCTACAGATATTCCTTCGTCGGAGATGATGTGACCCAAATAATGAATTCTATCTTTATAAAAGTCACATTTGCTCAACTTTGCATACAACTTATGCTCCCTTAGCAATTGCATTGTCATTCTCAAATGTTCTTCATGTTCTTCTTCATTCTTAGAATAGATGAGAATGTCGTCTAGGAATACAAGAACAAACTTGTCCAAATACTTGCTAAAAACATTATTCATGAGACACATGAATGTAGCTGGTGCATTTGTGAGACCGAATGGTACCACTACAAACTCATAGTGTCCATACCTCGTTCTAAAGGTTGTCTTATGAATATCTTCTTCTTTGATTCTTACTTGATGGTAACCAGACCTCAAGTTAATATTTGAAAATACCTTTGCTCCTCTCATTTGGTAAAAAAGGTCATCAATTCGGGGCAATGGGTATTTGTTCTTCACAGTGACTTTGTTCAACTGCCTGTAGTCAATACATAACCTAAGTGTTCCATCTTTCTTTTTCACAAATAGAACAGGTGCTCCCCACGGGGACACACTTGGCCTAATATATTTCTTTTCTAGCAACTCTTGTAATTGCATTTTTAATTCTAGCAATTCCGGTGTACTCATCCTATAGGGTGTCTTAGACACTGGTGCCGCTCCTGGCACAAGGTCAATTGTAAAGTCAATGTCTCTCTTTGGAGGGAGTCCTGGAATCTCATCAGGAAAAACATCCCTGAATTCTTGCAATACATGATAGTCCTCCAATTTAAGAAGATAATCTGCTTATTCTACTACTTTGGATGGTGCCTACGTCGTGTTCCTAGTTGTAACCGGGTTTCATTCTCTGTTGCCTCTAAAATGCGGGCTACATACAGTTGACATCCTTTCCTACAGAACTTCTTCAGCTGCATGGCTATAACCTGTCTAACAGAAGTCACCTTTGGAATGCCTTTTACAACCCTCGGGTTTCCTTCTTCGTCCATGCACTCAAATGTCTTATTGTAGCAGTCAAGTTTAACTCTGTGTGCTTCTAACCAATCCATTTCAATGAGAATATCATAGGAACCAAGTGGAAAAATATTCAGATCTGCATAAGTGAATAACCCATCCATCTCTAATGGACATTTCTCTACTATTTCACTAACTTTTCTCTTGGTTCCAGTGGCTAGTTGAACTAACCATGATTTACTATGCTTTAATTTCTTAAAAGCACAAATCTCAACAATTCTAGGAGTGACATAACTGTGAGTAGATCCAGGATCAATCAAAATAGAAACAGATTGCTTAGCAATATTACCTTCAACTTCAACCACAGTTGAATGATGATTTGCCTGGCGGTCGTCTAGAGTTGCATAGATTCTAGGGATTGTCCTTGCCACTTGACCCACAGTTTCAGCTCCTTGGATGTTGTGAACTTGATTTGGATTCCCATTCCAATGTGGACAGTTCCTAAGCCTGTGGTCTTCTCCACAACCCCAACATTGAAGTGGTTCTCTTGGCTCCTTTGGATCTCTTGGCTTGTCTCCCATCATCCTAGTTGGCTTAGTCACAACTTGTGATGGCTACCTTTGCTGATTCCTGAATTGAGGAGGCTTGAACCCCTTCTTCCTTTGATCAAAATTTTCATTTTTCTTATCCTTCCATGCCTTATGGAATTCTGGTTTGCTTCTGTTTTGATCAAAGCAAGACTTGGCCTTTCTTATGGCCTCCTCTGGAGTTCGAGGTTCATCAAATTCAATTCTGTCTTTGTATGACTGGGGCAGTCCACTTAGGAAACGCTGAATTTTCACCTTATCATCTCGAATGTACCTGACATATCTTAGTAGCTCCAAGAATTTGTTTGCATATTCTTCCATGGTCAATTGTCCTAATCTCAGCTCATGGAACTCTTTGATATTATCATCGTAGTACCTATCAGAGAGGTACTTTTGCTTGAAGCATTTCTTGAACTGCTTCCACACAATCTTCCTTTCATTGATCTTCTTCACTTGCCTGATGTGTTCCCACCATATAGATGCTCTTCCATTCAAGTTGAAGATGGAAACCCTTGCCTTCATATTTCCCGAGTAGTCTTGGACTTGGAAATACTTTCTCATCCCAAGAAGCCAAGCTTCAACTTCTTGACTAGACTTTACCTCTCCGTCAAATGTAGGAGGTTTCGCCTTCTTAAATTCCCCATGTGAATTGTTCTTGTAGTGCTTCTTCCTCTTACTTCTGCGAGATGAAGAGCTTGAACTCTCAATGGATTCTTCAGAGTCAGATGATTCATTAGAAGAGATTTCTGGAGTATATGTTCTGTCTATAGAAACTCTTCTTGAGCTACTGGCCCTCTTACGGGAATTCCTTCTAGAACTACTCCCACCCCTTTCTGGATTCGATGTCTGATGCCCAAAGTTTATTTGCCTTTGGATGTCTGTCAAACTCTGTAGCATGGCTGCATTCAACTGATTTTGTTCTTCCTGAGCTTTAATCATCCTTTCATTATCTTCTCTACAACTTTGCAACTCCACCCTTAGGCTTTTCATGGTAGCTGCAATATCTGGAGGAGTCTCTTGATTTCTTCTCCCATTAGATTCTGTTTCAGCATTTTCAACATGTATGTTCTCCCCCATGGCATCTGTCTCAGGCTCATAGGGATCCTGTGCATCATCCATGATGTTGATTTTCTTGGCCCAACCAAGATCCAAAACTTTCCAACTGTACTATCTAGAGTGCTGCCCTGATGTAACTGTGATTCTGCAAAATGTGTTCATCCACGCAATTGTTAGCTGCATCATATTCTCATAAATTCATAAGTTGCTTCATGCACGTGGGAAAATATTATATTGACAATTTGCCAAATCATAGAATTTTCTCACAATCAACGACATATGAGGGGGGGACGACGGGGGTCAAGGGCAGTGCCCTCGTTTTTTTTTTTTAAATCTTTCCATTTCGTGCAATCTGGCGCATAAGTTCCATGGCAATTTTTTCATTTTCGGCACCTGAAAATCTCCCTGGAAAATGGATGAAACTCCCTTTTTTCGGAGCAACTTGTGGAGTTCTTCCGCAATTTCGGAACGATTTACCGAACTCTTCCGCAATTGCGGAACGATTCACGGAACTCTTCCGCAATTGCGGAACGATTCATGGAATCCTTCCGCAGTTTCGGAAGACATTACAGAATTCTTTCCGCAGTTTCTGAATACATTCCGGAATTCTTTCCGCAGTTTCGGAAGACATTCTGGAATTCTTTCCGCAGTTTCGGGGCGATTTGCCGAAGCCTTCCATAGTTGCGGGACGATTCGCCGAAGTCTTCCGCAGTTGCGGGACGATTCGCCCAAGTCTTCCGCAGTTGCGGGATGATTCGCTGAACTCTTCCGCAGTTGTGGGACAATTCGCTGAACTCTTCTGCAGTTGCGGGATGATTCGCCGAACTCTTTCGCAGTTGCGGGATGATTCGCCGAAATCTTCCGCAATTTCGGAACGATTTGCCGAACTCTTCCGTGTTGCGGAACAACTCACAGAATCCTTCTGCAGTTTCGGGCCAACTTGCCGAACTCTTCCGCGTTGCGGAACAACTCGCGGAATCCTTCCGCAGTTTCGGGACAACTTGCCGAACTCTTCCGCGTTGCAGAACAACTCACGGAATCCTTCCGCAGTTTCGGAAGAGAATTCCTTCCGCAATTTCGGAGCAATTCGCCAAACTCTTCCGCAATTTCGGAACGATTTGCCGAACTCTTCCGCATTGCGAAACAACTCGCGGAATCCTTCCGCAGTTTCAGGCCAACTTGCCGAACTCTTCCGCGTTGCGGAACAACTCGCGGAATCCTTCCGCAGTTTCGGAAGATAATTCCTTTCGCAATTTCGGAGCAATTCGCTGAACTCTTCCGCGGTTTTGGCGAAGATTTCTGAGTTCTTCCCGAAACAGTCTTAAACAAAAATTTTCAAAAAAACTTAAAACAATTTCCGAGTTCCTTCTTTCCTTCTTCCTGTGATGACTGTTGCTCAGCAGGAGGTAACCTTACCTTCGCAACTATCCAACTTAGCCAATTTAGGCCCGATGCTGAGACCTGTGGTGATTAGGAAGGGACCTTCCTATGTGACTGTAATTGGATTTGTCCCATAGAGGTCCAATGCTGCAACCAGCAGCTCTGATACCAAAATGTAATGTCCCCTCCCATCATACCAGCATGATAGAGAGGACGTGACACTAAATCCAAGCATCTAGCCCCATGAAGTTTTAAAATAAGCATTCACTTAATATAAAAGAACATATGGAAATAGATTATTATAAGAAAACACAGTGGAAGTAATTTCAATTACACATCCATCATACATTCAAGATATTCATTAAATAAATAATTGCAAAGTTAACACAAGAGAATACTTATCTTAACAAAGTAGTCCCAAGCAACCAGCTATGCATCTGCAATGTTCCACCCAACCATAGGCCAGTTGTGCTTATCAACCTCTTGATACAACTGCCACCCCCGAGCTGGGCATGATTTCTACAAGGAACCAGGGAACAGCAGACTCACACATAGCCAAGCATACACCAAGATTAGCCAAGCCAATCTACAATTGGGTTTATCAGGCTTCTAGGAAATGGAAAGGAAGAATTGCTAAGCTAGTGAGCTCAAGCACAGAGCCAGGGATACCTCTACAAGATCTATTCAGCTTGGCACTCACAATTCCTACACACCCAAAACAAGGAAGTATTCTCTTCACTGCCACACAGTCCCTCAAGCCATAGCTTCCTTTCTAGTGCTCTCAGGGTGTGCATAGAAAAGTAGCCAAAGCCATCTTGATCTTCTTGAGAGGTTATTTCCCCCCACTAGGTTTATCAAGCCAATTCTGTCCACTACCACTCCAAATATCTTGCTCACAGATTCAAACCAAAACGAGGTTGCACATGACAGCAAAACCACAATTATTGGGAATAATAAAAACGTTTTTACAGTGAGATGCCCAAAGATGGGGTTTCTACCAGCTCAGAAAAACGTGGGAAAGCCCAAAAACGAAATGGAAATTGGGGAACAACCCTGGAGAGCAGAAATCGTTTTCAGAAAAACATCCATGGGCATTTTGGGGCAAAAATGACCTCCATCACAGTCCCAAATCGTGGCCCTTTTCTCCTAGCTGCTGTACAATGCAAAAACGACTTCCAGGAATGGAAAATGCAGGAAAAATGGTGAAAAACGTGATGGGGAAAGACCCAGTAGTTCAGACTGTGTGAGAGGGGAAAGACTATGGGTTCAGAATGGCTTTGGGCACCATTTCGTGGGTGTTTTCTTGCCCAAGGAGACAAAAATACGATTTCCTAGGTTGATGGCTTGCCCATACACGAAATTGGCTACCATACCTCTTCATTCCCAAGGCATTAAATGCCTCAACCAACTCTTGGGAGAATTAAATGATTGGGTGCATAACCCAAAATGGGTAGTTGGTGGTTTATGGGTTTTCTCATTGACACATGGATTACACCATTGGCTCAAGGGTTTGAATAATTTCCCTCCCTATTCCTTGTAGAATCATGCCCCCATCTATTTGTTACATTGCATAGCTAGTTGTGGGTATTTTCATTAAAATTCGTATTTACATGATGTCTTATTTACATTGTGCCTATCTAGCACAAGAACCATAGGCACCTATTTCTTTAATTGCCGATACATAAAACGCTAAATCAATGGTGGGGCCTTGGCCTTGAGCTCCTCACCATGATTAAATAACAATATTTACATCATTTATGATTTAATGCAAAGGGGGTCAAAATGGGGACATTACACGATACCCTTTGACATTGATGCGGAGCAGGAAACGTTCCTGGAGGCACATCGCACTTTGGAGAAAGACCGCGGTAAGGCTGTTGTTTGTGATATGCCACCTATCTTTGATGCTACAACAGACGCCGATCGACCACCACCAGGGATCTTGTAGAAGTTCCTTGAAAGCTGTCTATCATTGGCACGAGACCCGGTTGGCCTGGTTGAGATTGAGGGATGGTTGCAGTGACTTCCGAAAGGACGGCAAGAGTCAGCAATCAACTCCTTACAACGAAGGAAGACTGGCAACGAAATGCGAATGAATATTTAGATCGGTGATTATGATGTTGATTCTGTGATTCTTGATCTTGGTTCAGATGTTAACATCTTAACCAAGCAGGCTTGGAAGAAAATGGGGAGTCCCCCATTGAGCTGGTCTCCTGTGCAGCTCCGGTTGGCTAACCATGCGAAGGTTACACCTATTGGGTGAGTTCCACGGCTCATAATTGATATTGAGGGCATGAAGACTTATGCCAAATTCGACGTCATTGAGGTAGTTGATGGAGGAATATCCTATCCTGCGCTATTCGGGATAGGATGGGCTAATGATAGTGGAGCTATAATCAACTTCAAGAAGCGCATGATGACTTTTGAGAACCGCGATTTTCGAGTTATCGCTCTGTTGGATCCGGCTGAAGGACGCCGATATGTTGAGCCTGTCAAAGATGATGATCACACTGGTTGGGATCATGCATTCAATATTTCTGAGGATTACATTCATCCCACTATCCACGGTGAGCTGGAGTGGCACAATGAGAGTTCTGCATCTTCTGATTCTGATGATGCATTGGAACATTGGCAGAATCGCATGCATGAAGTATTAGCCTAGAAGTGTGGTTTAGTTACGCAATCTTTATGTCGTGTTGCGACATAAACAATCACACTGCCTATCTATGAGGGGTTTCTTGGCTTAGACACCTTTGTAGTAGAATTTGAAGACCGCGTTCCAGAACCACAGTGACTGCTGGCCTTGGAGGAAGCACTGAAGGCTGCTCCAGCACGCTGTGGGCGACACATAAGAAATTTATTAAAGATTAGTCAGAGTGTCAAAGGTTGATGATGGTTCGATTTGGCACTATTGAGGTTTATCACACTGGCAAGTATGATGGCCGAACTGATCTCGGTGATCACGTGATGGCATGCCAACGATTGTGGGTAACGTGACCCAAAGATGAGTGGGTTCATGCTTTTGTCCATACTTTGGAGGAGATACCGCGCTCGTGGTATACTACAGCTGAGTTGCACCGTGACATTACAACATGGGGGGAGTTGACAATCTGTTTCACTCATACCTTCACATTTGCGGATACCAACCTTGATGTCCATAACGCCCTGCAGCTCATCCGCGATGTGATATTTTAAGTTGTTCCGGTCACCTGCCCTGTTGATCCACACACCCACAGTCAAATGTAGTCTCTCATGGAGTGCTTCAACATTAGTGGAGGGCCAGAGGATGATGATGATCCCCAGAATATTAACATTCCCGAATCATAAGGAGGTCGCGATGTGGTACCACCTGTTGCGCCAAGTAATCCGTTCAATAAGCCGTTGTGGCTTCGTAAAACAAATATAGGCACTGAAGCTACTCCCAAGTTTGCTAATGTTGGGGCTTATTGGGACGATGAGATGATGAGTAAGGTCACCGAGTTACTGCATGAATTTTAGGACGTTTTTCCCACGAAGTTTTCCGAAATGAAGGGAATCCTGGGTGATTTAGGAGAGATGAGGATTCCATTGAAACGAGACGCTAAGCCAGTCCGACAATGACCTTATCAGCTAAATCCGCGACATAAAGAAAAGGTCAAGGCAGAACTTGATCGGATGCTAGATGCTGGATGCTGGTATCATCGAACCTGTGGAAGAATCAGAATGGATCAATCCTATGGTGGTCCAGGACAAGAAAACAGGCGAAGTGCGCATGTGTGTTGATTTACGGAAGTTGAACGATGCTTGCTTGCATGACCCCTTTCCGACCTCGTTTACTGATGAAGTCCTTGAAGGGGTGGGTGGTCAGGAGATGTATTCATTCACTGATGGATTCTCTGGCTGCCATCGGATTCGCATTGCCAAGGAAGATCGCCATAAGACAACCTTTGTTACTAAATGGGGTTGCTTTCAGTACACGGTCATGCCGTTCGTTTTGAAGAATGCACCTGCGATATTTTCCCGGGTCGTCGTTGCCGCATTCAAAGATTTTATTCAAAAGTTTCTGCAGGTATATATGGACAATTGGACTATTTATGGATTGATTCGCGATCATTTGGCCAATCTGCGGTTGATGCTTGAGCGATGCCGACAGCACCATATATCGTTGAACTTGAAGAAATGTATTTTTTGTGCTCCGTTTGAGATATTGCTGGGTCATATTGTGTGTAAGTAGGGATTGCTGGTTGATCCAGCCAAGATTGCACTTATTTTTGGATTGCAACCGCCGACCACTGTTATGCAGTTGCGCACGACTTTGGGTCACACGGGATATTATCGCAAGTTCATTAGGCGATATGCTACGATTATTGCCCCCATGGAGAAGTTGTTGAAAAAGGATGCGGCATTCGAGTGGAATCCGGAATGTCAGGAAAGTTTCGAAACACTCAAAGCGAAGGTGGCGTCGACACCAATTTTGGTTTTTCCGGACTGGAGCAAGGAATTCCATGTCCAAGTTGATGCTTCATCGGTTGCATTAGGGGTTGTATTGGCTCAAACAGGTGAAGGCGACATTGATCATCCCATTGGTTTTTCCAGTCGGAAGCTTTCTTCTGTAGAACGAAACTACACTACCACAGAATGCGAAGGTCTGGCCATGGTTTACGTGCTACAGAAATTCAGGCATTATTTGTTGGGTGGCCACTTTAAAATGTTTACTGATCATTCTGCATTGAAATACTTGGTCAATAAGCCTATGTTGGGGGGGAAGATCTGCCAATGGCTACTTTTTTTCAGGAGTTTGATTTCGAAGTCATTGTGAAACCGGGACGGTTGAATGTTGGACCAGATCATTTGTCACGGATTGACACAGGGGAGGAACTGATTAATATCGAAGACGGATTGTCGGATGCCTAGCTGTTTCATGTTGCCGCTGGTGATCACTATTTTGATGACATCCTCCAGTTCTTGGCGATCGGCACTGCGACCGATGACTTTACCACTGCTTAGAAGAAGCAATTGGTCGTCAAGGCTACTGACTTTCAACTGATCGCGGGAGAGTTGTATAAATTGGGTGCTGATGAGATATTGCGCAGATGTGTCTTGCCACATGAGCAAGCACAGATATTGGCTGAAGCACATGGTGGAGTCACAGGAGGACATTATGGCAGTCGGGCGACTTCCCAGAAGGTATTGAGTGCAGGGCTTTGGTGGCCCACATTACATAATGATGCGACAGACTATGCACGGTCTTGTGATGTTTGTCAACGAACTGACAAACCGTTTAGACGCGATGAGATGCTGTTACTACCTCAATTAACATTACAACCATTTGAGAAATGGGCTGTGGATTTTGTAGGGCCGATTAATCCACCAGGGGAACGTACAGGTGTGTGGTATATTATCACAGCAATAGAGTATTTGACCCGATGGGCGGAGGCGGCACTTGTGGTTGATTTTTCTGCAGCAACGGCTGCCCGGTTCTTGTTTGATCACATTATCACTCGGTTCAGCTGCCTCAAGATTTTGCTGAGAGATCAAGGCAGCCATTTTCTCAATTGCACTATCAGCGCATTGACGGAGGAATTGCAGATTCAGCACAAGAAGAGTACACCCTATCACCCACAGGTGAATGGGACGGTAGAGGCGTTTAATAAAGTATTGGAGCATGCATTAACAAAAGTGTGCAATGCAAACCACGACGACTAGGATTTGAAAGTTCCAGCGGTGTTGTGGGCTTATCACACCACATGTAAAAGGTTGACTGGTCAGACACCTTTCAAGTTGGTATATGGGAAAAGGAAGCAATTATGCCTATGGAGTACATTGTTCCGAGTTTATGGATCGCGGCTCTTACAAGCATGGATGATGTTGCAGCATTAGACGAGCGTCTAGCACAACTGGTGGAACTCGAAGAAGATCGATTTATTGCTGGCTTTCATCAAGGAGTGGAGAAGGATCGCCAGAAGGCATGGCATGATCGCCACATAAAAAACAAGCAGTTTCAACAAGGTGACTTGGTGCTATTGTATGACAGTAAGTTTATGAAACATCCAGGTAAGTTGTAGATGCATTGGCTGGGTCCCTACCGCGTCAATAGTATTACTTCAGGAGGAGCGGTTCAGTTGCAGCGATTGGATGGGGGGATGCTCCCCAAGCTGGTCAATGGTCATAGGTTGAAGCCCTATCGTGCGGGCTTAGAGAAGTGCGATATCTGAGTCACATTGGGTAAAAAAAAAAAATGATGAAATGGATGATGATGATTGTTGCAGGTTGCTTGGTGGCAGATGACGTAACAACGAAAGAGGGTATGCACAAGCGGGAGAGACTTGTGCCACCAGTAAGAGACTCATGATGATGTTACACTCAGGATTGTTGAAGGATTTTGTACGACGAATTTGGGAGGGTACGGTGAAGTGGTGTGATTACTGGCCACCCGCTCTACACATGATTGCCCTTGACTAATTTCACTGAGTTCACACATGACGACGGTATGTTTTGCACGATGGATAGGGATGATCAGCAGGGTTGTTCACGTGGTGGCACACGGGGCTGTGTTGGCAGCATGGTCGCCCCCTCCACTGTGGCAGTTGGCCAACTCATACACACAACTGAGAGGTACCGGGGCATCATTCCCCTCGTCGTGACAACAGAGGGTCCAGCTATAAGTACCCAAGGAAGTTGGTAGTTCGCCATCCAGAAGTTGTTTCGACCAAGAGTGGTTATGTTGTTTGATCCCTGTGTGAGTTGAGTTGTGAGGAATTCCAAGGAGGCTGTGGAAATGCTTCGTTTTGTTTCCCATGGTAGCACCCCAGGGGCCCTGCGAGCCCGAACGACGAGTGTCCCTGAGTGTCTTGATACGGCGGGTGCACTTACGCTGTATACGCCCGGGCCTGTGCCAGGGTGACTGCGGTACGCGTTGACAGTGAGATGGACCCCTGGCCTTTCCCGTATGATTCAGTATGCAGTAGTTGTTTGAAGGGTTGTGCCATTTTTTATCAGAATACTGGTTGGGGTGGTAGCTCCCTGACTTTAGTCGACGACGGGCATTGGCGCGAAACAGATGTGCCAGAGTCATCCGCCGTTCTCACCCCTTGGTACTGTTTGTCCTCTTTTCCTTTCAGTCTGCACTATTCCATGCGACTGGAGGATGAGTTCGCGATGTACCTGATAGCAAGTCGGGGGTTGCCTACTCTCGTGGAGGGCTTATAGAATTGGTAGCCGAGGATCTGTACAGCCGAAAGAAGGAGACAACAATTCGTGATCCAGAAAGCAAGAACAGATGCAGTTGACGTGGCTCGAGGGCGAGCCAAAAGATTGTGTTGGGGGCCTATTGGAAGGTGGTTTGATGAGGAAAGATCGCGGTACGGCTGACGCCGCGACACCTTGGATGAAGGCGCGGAAGGAGTATCTTGTGCTAAAGGATACCGCACTTGGCAGGTTTTGGGTCACTTGGACCATGTATTTTGTAATATTGAGTCAAGTATACCGCAGTTGGCAGGTTTTGGGCCATGTATTTTGTAATATTGAGTCATTGTACCACGATATGCGGGTTTTTGGGTCATTAGACCAAGTCAGTCAGTAGATTGTCCATAAGTGTCGGTTAGTAAAGTGGACAAGTATTGTAAGTGGCAAAATCCTATAAATAAAGGAGAATTGTAAGTGTTAGAGAGAAGAGTCGATAGAAGTCGATGGATAAGAGCTAGAGGTAGAGCTATATGTGGAGATTGACAGAGATAATGCAGGTGTTGCAGAGAGATTTATGTACTGCTTTTGGTTTGACATAGTAATATAAGGATGATGATTTGGTGCAATCTATGTGTAATGTTGCTCGATGCCTATGTTATTGCCTGTTATGAATGTATTTATTTGTTCTCTGTTATAATGTTAATGCTGCAATAATGTGTTATCTGTCTATGTGAAAATGCTGCAATTAAAGTAATGTGCGATCTCTGTTTCTGGTAATGTTAAATGCTGCGATGTGCTAGAACTTCATGATGAATATTTGGAATTGCTGTTAGTATCATATTTTCGCAACTTGCGTGCTCCCTCGGCGGAAACATGGTTCTGTCTGCTCTTCCTGGACGCCTCGGGTGAGACCTCATCCGCTCTGCGAGTGTTGCTGGGTGGGCTCAAACCTGCCTGGGCCGGTGCCCAGGGAGACTATGGTATGGGTCAACAGTCGGTGGACCCCTGTCGACTGTGAGGTCTCGATTCGGTCAACAATTGTCGGTGATATGAAAATCAAAAGTTTGTCAATTTAAGATTAAGCGCCAATTTTAAGGGTAGTTTGCTTAGTTTTAGGAGTGGAAATGAAACTAGTGGTGTGTTGACTCGAAAATCGGAAAATGAACCAAACAATGCAAAATGCTCACTACTCTACCTTTCAATTCGATGAATATTCTAAATTAAGGAAGAGTTAGAGGTTCATGAGTTTCTTATAGATATGCAAAATTTCTAGTACATTTTGTATGTTCATGCACAGTTTTTTCTAAAATATGGATAATAATTGATGTTTAAAGACCAATGTAACCCAAATAGATATCTCAAGTAAACATGAATCTAATTCTATTACACGGGGGATCCTTGTTTCTCATTCACAAGATCGCCATAAGGCCCAAGTGAAGAGGATACGCAGATCCCTTTAGAATGCTTATGAATTAAATTCTAAATTGTTACACGTGAGATCCACTTTCTCATTCACAAGATCGCCAGAAGGCCCAAGTGAAGAGGATACGGTGGCTCGAAAAAGTATATGCAAAAATTAAATCTACTTTGTTACAAGTGAGATCCACTTTCTCATTCACAAGATCGCCGTAAGGCCCAAGTGAAGAGGATACGATGGATCGATATAAGATGCTTTGAAAATCAACCCCTAAACTATTACGACCAAGATACACTTTCTCATTCACAAGATCACCATAAGGTGCGAGTGAAGAGGATAGGGTGCCTCATACACAATATATCTCAAGAAAACTGAATTCTAAAGGTGCAACTCTCTTTAATTGTGCATGAAACTTAGGAAAAATTCCAACTCCAAAACAAAATGTAACTAAATCAAAGTTTATTTTTGTTTTTTGGAAAGAAAATGTCTCAAACTATCTCAACATGTGATGTGTCAAGTGTGTTTTTCAAATGCAAATGTGTGTGGAAGGGTCTTCAAAGGTATACAACTCCAAACATATCTCAATTTTCATCCAAAATTTTCAAGCTTTGTAAAAAAAAATTGCAAATTTTTTCTTTTTTAATCCAAAATTAAAGATTTGAAAAAACTTCAAAAATTTTGCAATTTTTTTTCCTTTTTAATCCAAAATTATAGATTTGAACCAAAACTTTAGACTATGTGAAAAATTTTGCAAAAATTTATCTTCATTTTAATTCAAAATATACACAAAACTTCAAAAATGTTACAAATTTGTGCGTTGTAATCCCAAATTAAAGACTTTGAAAAAGACTTCAAAAATTTTGCCAATTTTTTCTTTGAAATTAAAGATTTTGAATTGAAATTTTAAACTATGTAATTTTTTTTTTTTGATTTAAGACTAAATATTGGAAAAATAAACAAAACTTTTTCAAGTTGGAGATACTCCAAACACATTGTCAACTTAATCCAATCTTTTTGCAAAATTCTTTTTAAATCCAAATCATGCAAGCTTTGTTAAAACTTCTAATCTTTTGCAAAAGGCCTAATAAATGAATTTTTTAAATCGAATGAAAAATATTTCAACCCCACTATGCAAAACTTTTTCAAATTTTTCAAAAGGCATCAAAAACTGATCCTAAGAAAAAGAGGAACCTTAAGCAAGTTTGAACTTTGAAAATCGAGAACTGAGCCCATCTACAGGTTGCCAATAGGATGTTGGTATTGAGAGCAGAAATTTTACTTTGAGATTAAAATTGAATTAATGTTGAGATTCAATAGTTGAAATAAGGAGACCTTGAACAGTTTTGACACACATCACCCGGGCAGACTGCAGCAGTCGACACAGAGCTCAATGATTCAAATTAACGCTTCTCCATTCCACATCGTGGCAGACTGTGAAGGGAACACGCAGGGTTTGAAAATTCACACAGAGCTAAAGTTTTCTCAGACTGAGGTTGATATGTAATGTTTCGATGATCAAAACGCAGGTATGGAGATTGAACGCTAAGTTTGCAGGGTTTCCAAAGTTGAAAGGGATTCCAAATCTACGTCTCATGCTGAGGTATAAGGTTCTAAAATATCTACACGCAGAGGGTTTAAAAGCTATGCAGAGCTTTAGGAAATCTAAAACACGCAGAGTTTGAAGCTGTCATGCTCAGGCTGAATGCATCACCAAGTTAGGAGTATCAACAATTTTAAAAAACGCCCAGAAATTAACTAGCGGTTCATGTACTGAGTAAAGAAATCTTCAATGCATAGGGTAAAGAGATCTTCAATGCTGAGGTTTATAAGAAAATGAACATGCAGAGAATGATTAACACGCAGAAATATTACTAAATGAATTCAGCAATTCCAGGTTTAATGGCAGAGTGTTAAAGAAATCATGCAGAGCTTTAAAAGCTGGGATCTATGCTTTATGCATCTGGAAGATTGGTGCAGAATTTAAAGATATTACTTCAACTTCAATGCCTCACAAAACTAAACCGTGGTAGAGAGATACCATTTGTCTAGTCGCAGAGCTAAGGCATCCACACGCCGAGATCGACACGCATGGGCCGAGTTTAAAGAATCTATGCGCAGGGCTTGGAGAATTTTTAAACGCAGAGGAAAAATATTTAACGTTTACTGCTGAGATTTTAATGAAAAATGCAGAGTGCATAAACCCGATTCTTGAAATGGAGACATGGCAGGGTTTTACAAGAGCTGTAATAGCTGGGATCTGGGAAAAAATTAAAGAAAACCTCAACGTTGAGCCGTAAAGTTCATGCAGAGATTAAAAGGTTGAATGTTGAGAGCTTAAAACGCAGAAGGATCTTCATTAGCAAACACACAGCGTGCTGGTTTAAAATTCAAGAAAACTCAAAATTCATAACACTCAAAATTCAAGAAACTCAGATATGAAGGTAAGTAGAAGTGGTTTGATGAATTAAAGGTGTGGTTAAGCCAATTTTAAGCTTCTCAAGCTGGATCTAAGGATCTTTCAGTGATCTTTAAGCTCAAAATGAGTAGTTCTCAAGCTGGATCTAAGGATCTTTCAGTGATCTTTAAGCTCAAAATGAGTAGA
This sequence comes from Larix kaempferi, assembly GCA_027924585.1. Lineage (NCBI taxonomy): Eukaryota > Viridiplantae > Streptophyta > Pinopsida > Pinales > Pinaceae > Larix > Larix kaempferi. The sequence continues at coordinate 155,848 of BSBM01001104.1, forward strand.
TCTAAAGGATGGAGATCACCAAAAATGAAGAAAAATCATGAGATATCAAGAAATTTCAAGCCATATGGTCGTCAATCTGATAACAGTAATTAGTTATTGGCAAGCAACACCCTCCGGAGCAATTGAACACTAAAATCCAATTGGCCACTACATAAGTCTTGATGACTAGGAACGATATTAAATATCACAACCTTGTTCGATACTCATCTAGAAATATTTTAGGAGTGCCCTCACTACTCCCAATAAAGTTGTTGGATTGATTGGTGTAGGGGGATTAGCATCAGCATACATCTGAACTGAATTTCTTGACTTTAGTTTTTTTATTCCTGGTTGATCATTTGTAAAGTTCATAATCCTGAAAATTAGCAGCTCCTAATTTTACAACACCAATCTTTCATGCAAATTCAAGGTCAAGCAAATTCATTACATTAATGGTCTTTGACTGTTCACTTAATAGACCGATATCTTATATGACAATTTGTTTTCCAATTCATATGCTTGGTCTAATGAACTCTTCCACTTCCAAAAGTCATTCTCATTATAACAATTATGAGGGTAAAAGCTCTTTTTATATTAATATCATGAGTTCACCATCTTTTATATACTTATCCTCATGTGTGAACTTTGTATTCTATGATGAGGTAAGATCTATGGGATTATGAAATTTTCAATGATGCCTTGAGGTAAGATCAATGTTAATAATTCGATCATAAGTGATTAAAATGATCCCGAAAGGATAGTTTTGGTTTTGGATACATTTACTAATTATTTCTCATCATTACAATGATAGCCATGATTTTAATTAAATCGATACTATCTTGCATTATGAAATTTTGGTATTAATGATATATAGTGGTGGAAGATTACGTGGTAGTAACCATCAAATTATGCTTTGAAGATTTAAAAAAACCCTGGTTTTACTTTAGCGATCGCATTAATATGAAAATGTGTCGGTTAACATTGACATTATTGTGGAGATTAAGGGTTTGATACCTGTATAATCAAATTGTTTGCCATCTGTTGATCCGCAATGATGCAAATGTCATGTCTAACTATCGCTCGCTTGTCATTTCTTTTTGAGAGACATTATTGCACCGTAAGTGTTCTGCAAGTTCCAATAACTCTTGCCAATTCACAGGCATTATGATCCTGCGTTCCATGACTGCGCATGAATGTTCACAGTACCCTGGTGAAATGAAGTCGGTTGGATTTTTGATAAACCTCTACGGGCCCATGATAGAATTATTTCGTTTCTCAGTTAGGGTTTTGAAAATCCTTGAAGCTTGTGTAATTGCTATGATGTCTCCCGTCTCAATATTTGAGCTCGTTGGTGATGAATACTTAGACGCAGCTCCAGAATGCCGTGAATTGGTGGTAAAGGCAGGATGGTTAGGGTTTCTACAGAATTTCTCTGGTTTTAATTTAGTGGTTTCTAGGGCATTCACAACTTCATTCGATGGTGTAAAATCACAAGTAGGGGATATTGTGTTGCAGTTGACGAAGGAATTCGTCTCTCAGGCTATAGGTTTGCTAACGGAAGGAGAACGCTGGTATAAGGGCAAACATATGAAAAATGATGACTAGAAGGAGTTCTTGACTCCCGCTAATTGGAAAATAGAATCTAAGTTTGGTTTCCCTTCTCGGCTACTGAAGAAGAAGTGGCGTTCTATCCTTGGGCTTGTCATCAGGTATGTCACTTGCGAAGGTCGACTTTCTCAAACTCAGTTCTATCATCTTCGGCTATTAATGATTTTTAAAGGGCATCCCATGAATATGCCGTTTTACTTCCTAAGTAGCTTGCAGAAGATGGCTTATACTTATAAGGGTAATGTGGGAGATAAGGAACGACGCTTGTTTAATCATGGGCTTATTAAGATACTTGTCTCCTACCGATTGGGAGAGCTAGGAGAGTCTTGGGAATCATTTCTCGCCCGTAATGATTTTGGGGAAAATGATGAGTGGCCCAGATGGAGGTCCAGAACCAGGCGAAGACATATCGGGATAGAGGTAGATGAGCCTGAGCTAGAAGAACTTGGTCCCCAAAACGATCCAGACAATGGGATACTTGAGCACGGCCAAACCCCAAGTGATGGTGGCCCTAAGGTCGATTCTGAGATAAATCTTGAGATACCCCTTGATGACCCTCAACCTCAAACGAGTCATCTTGTGGTTATCCTACCCTGTCCAAATGACGGCCTTCCATATACATTGACAAATGTCAGTCATAAACCGACTGAAGATGAAATTAGTAGGGCGCTGAGTAATCAGGAAATTCGCCGAACCACTCATAGCATGGATTCCGCGCTCTTTGCGAGTAGGGATTTAGTTGCAGGGGATTCCCCTGTTGTTGAATTGAGCGATTCTTCGGAGTCTCGACTGAATGAAATTCCAGTTGGTCCGACTGTCCTCAATCTTAAGTATGTTTCTGCCTCTAAAACTAGGGCTAGAAGTGCCCAATGATCAAATCCTATTCCTAACATAGATTAGGAGGTTGACCAAAATCTGTGTACAGGAGTGGAAATGTTGATGAGCCAAATGTAGGAGTAGCAGAGAAACCTGTTCAAATACCCTATGCTAAGGTCATATCGTCTTTGGAAACTGATATGAAAGAAGCTCAAGTCGTCAATGCATTCGCCATGAAAGAAATTGTGAGCTTGAAAGCTGACTTGACTACCTGGGTCGATAAATGGAATCTCTTAAAGGAAAAGAACCTCAATTATAAAGCTTATGGTAAGATCCTTCTGTCAAAGAATAAAAAATTAGCCAAACAAAACAGAATTTCAAAGATGAGAGCTGTGAGGTTTAAGGCCAAACTGAACGAAGCTGGGAGAGTTGTTCTGGTTCGAGTCTCTGTTGAATCATCTCCAAAACCTTGATGCTTTTAAAGATAGAATTCATTTTTGTTTTGTGGTTTTGTTTGAATGTACAGGTGATACGAAAATCAGTTATTACAGGTTAGCAATTACATTCAGATTTTACCTTAAATGCAGAGTGTTTTATAAGGATACTTGCAAAATTAAAATTCTGTAGGGATCCTATTTATTATACATTTGTATTTATCATTCGTTTGTATTTGTCCATGATTTGCTAACTGATTTTGTTTGTAAATTCCAGGTGTCATGAAATCTATGAGCTGAAGGTGGGTGCTGTTACTACAATTTTGGAATTTGCTTAGCTGGAGTTCACTTGTTCAAGAAGCTATGAACGTGCAACTGTTTTTTACTTTGCTGGCAGTTCATTTCTAATTTTGAACATCGACAATTGATGATATTATCAATGCAAGGATATGTCACACCGAGGAATAACGATGCTGGATTTTATCCAGTAAGTTAGTGGTTATCTTTTATATTATTCCATCCCAGATGTCACTCAAAGGCACGACTAGAATCATGACATAAATGTTGTCAAGTGGTATTTCTGTTATTGTACATTCGGATAGAGATCCACGTGGTATCATAAGAATAGGGCAGCTAGATAGCTAGAGGCAGGGTTGTCTTCTATATAAACAGATTCCAAACATTGTATTAGGGTTCGATTTTTGAGACATTTGAGAGTCTATACTATACAATACTACACTTTATTCTGTTTACATTTTGTGTTCTTCGAACTTCTTCTGAGGATTATTGAGTGTTATAGGATATTAAAGACCTTAGCTAAGTCTTTTAAACATCTATACTGTGTTACTGGTTACTCTCTTATGTTATCTTTATTTTTCATATATATATATATATATCTTGCTATTATATGTGAAATACGTTTGATGGACTTCAAATGATGATGCTAACCTGAAATATAAATGATTTATTGTCATATTGAGATGAATGAACTTCTTCATAATTTCAATTGTTCTTAAATCAATCTTGATAAATTTCTAACTTGTAGGTTGACCTTGTTTCATTTACAAGTTAGTATATGATTATATTCATATGTTCCAGGATCATGCATCTATTAAATATCATTGATATTGGGTTTTAATGTCTGTTTCAATTATTGTGCAACAGAGTGTCATCGTTTTGTAGGATAATTGAGATTTACTTCTGCCATTGGGGACTTTTCTACCAATCCAGAATTGTTGATCATCTTCATGTTTTAAAACCTTATGTCAAAACAATAACTCATGCTCTCGGTCGAGATAGGTAATTTGCATCTAGATTATCATATAGTAGAATTAGGAGCTGTTAATTTTTTGCATTTAGCTTAAGATAGTCTTTTAGAATTAGTTAGTCATTAGGTTAAACTCCCTTGGTATGATTAGCAGATTGATTAAGTAAATCTCACACAAACACACCTTTGAGAGACTCTTTATTTTGAAGAGCACATCATATAGGCAGCAGGGCCTTGATCCTGTGAAAGACAGTTCTCTTAAACACATACAAGACTGCATTAAGTCGAGTGTGTGGACTGTCTTTCCGTAAGTTGGCCTAGGACAGTTTTTCAGGCCAACATTAGTGTAGGGTTGTGTCTACACTATTTCAACTATTTTACTAAGAAATGGTGAGTTCTTATGTCAGCAACATGAAAAGATTATCACAAGTTTCCAAAGATCTATATTCATTCATCAAAACTCATTAAGATCTAAAATCCATTTGAGAATTAAATTCATACATGATAAGCAAAATTCAAACTCTTAGATGGTAGAAACTTGAATCCATTCATATTAGAACAAGGAAAAAGTACATCCTTAATGATCTTGGTGTGAATCCCTCCTCCATTTCCATGAGCTTCCCTTCCTTCACCCTTTCTTTTGAAGAATTTGAGCTCTTTCTCCTCCTTCAGAATCTCTCCAGCATGCCTTTGCCCTTCTCATCCCCTTTTACCATGCCTCCCATGCCTTTCTTATGTAGCATTGGGAAATGGGCCTTCAAACCTTTCTTCTCCATATGGGATTGCTTATTTTCTTTATTTTAGATTATTTTCAACTGAAAACCCACTTTTCAATAGTTTTTAGGCTTTTTGCACCATTTAGAATTATTTTAAGCACAATTAATGCATTTTAATGCATTTCTCAGAGAGGATTCATCTCTGAATGAACTTGTGTCATGTCTTCCTACTGCCATGGTAAACATATGCCTCTTCTGTCACATGACTAGGAGTGTTAATTTGATTGTTAACATAGACAAGCTTGGGATTAACCAAAAGTAAAGTTGACCCTAACCTTTACCTTAAGGTTATGGATGATGAACCTGTCATTCTATTACTGTATGTGGATGATCTATTTCTGACAGGAAATGAGAAATAGATCATGGAAAGCAAGAAGAAGCTAGCTGCAGAATTTGAGATGAAAGATCTCAGATTGATGCATTACTTCCTAGGTCTGGAAGTATGGCAAGGCCTAGAAGGAATATTTCTCAACCAGGGAAAGTATGCTGTGGAAATCTTGAAAAGATTTGATATGTTGGAATGTAAAGCCATGGCCACTCCCATGGATACCAACTTGAAGTTGTTAGCCGATGAATTGTCATAATTACTGGATGTGACTCAGTACAGACAGATTATTGGGTCGCTGATGTATCTGACGAATACCAGACAAGATATATGCTTTGCTGTGAACACCTTGAGTCAGTATCTAGTTAGGCCTAGACGTGTTCACTTGATAGTTGCAAAGCATGCGATGAGGTACCTAAAAGGTACGATAGACTTTGGTCTATATTATCTTGGAGATCATGACTTCAAACTGTATGGTTATACAGATACAGATTGGGATGGAAGTGTATTAGAAAGAAAGAGCACATCGGGTGGATGTTATTGTCTGGGATCTACTATGATCTCATGGTTTAGTAGGCAGCAGTGCAGTGTGGCTCTCAGCACAGCTGAAGCAAAATATATAACAGCTTGCTCTGCTAGTTGTGAATCCATATGGATTCAGAAGCTGTTGTCAGGACTATTTGACTTAGAGATGGACTCCACTATGATCCTATGTGACAACTAGAGTTGTATCAAGATGACGGAGAATCCAGTGTTCCATGATAATTCAAAGCACATAGAGATCCGATATTTCTATATAAGGGATATGGTGCAGAAAGGAGCTATAAAGATTGAGTATGTGAGCACTGATGAGCAAGTTGCTGATGTATTGACCAAACCTCTGTCTCGAGTACAGTTTGAGTATTTCCGAGACAAGCTTGGTGTAGTTCAAAAGGACCCTCCTAGAAATGGGGAGTGATATGGTCGATGATGAGGATACTTGTATTGATGATGAGGATACCTGTATCAATGATGAGGATGCTTGTACCGACGATGAGGTCCATGATGAGCATACCTGTATCGATGATGAGGATGCTTGTACCGACGATGAGGTCGATGATGAGGATGCCTGTATCGACGATGAGGTCAATGATGAGGATACTTGTACCGAGGATGAGTTCGATGAGTGGTCCTTAGAATTGTTCTAAGTTGACGAGTGGATTGCATCATCCCTGAACTCTAGTCCTAAATGAATTCATAGACTTGTGTATTCACGAGTGGTCCTTAGACTTGGTCTAAGTTGACAAGTGGATTGCATCATCCTCGGACTCTAGTCCTAAATGAATCTGGAGACTTGTGTCTTCGTGAATGGTCCTTAGAATTTGTCTAAGTTGATGAGTGGATTGCATCATCCCTGGACTTTAGTCCTAAATGAATCCAAATACCTGTGTCTTCATGAGTGGTCCTTAGACTTTGTCTAAGTTGACGAGTGGATTGCGTCATCCTTGGACTTTAGTCCTAAATGAATCTGGAGACTTGTGTCTTCATGAGTGGTCCTTATACTTTGTCTAAGTTGACGAGGGGATTGCATCGTCCCTAGACATGGTGTGGTGTCTTAAAGTGATAGGGATTGATCATCCCGTAAGTGGATCAGGATTGTATCATCCTTGGACTTATGTCCTAAAGTGAGAGGGATTGATCATCCCATAATTGGATCATGTGTGTTGCAGATTATGATGTTGTTAATCGAGAGATCCAGATGACGATGATGTTGATCGAGAGATCCAAATGATGTTGTTGATCAAGAGATCTAGATGATGATGCTGTTGATAAAAAGAACCATATTATGTTGTTGATCGAGAGATCCAGATGATGATGTTGCTGTAGACGATCGAGTGATCGAGTGCTGCAGAAGATGAAGACTCAGTACTATAGATGTTGATGTTCCAGTATTGAAGATATTAAAGATGTTCCAGTAGCTTTTCTAGTTATTGATGATGATTGAAGAAAACTTCCAATTATTTATAGATGTATCACTTTGATGTTTTTGATGACCTCTCCTTGCTCCTGCAGATGTTGTTAGAATACCCTTCTCATTAAGGGGGGGTGTTGAAATATTGTAACTTCAAAGAATATTCTATTTGTACTTTATTATTATTCATTTGGAGATGTTTTATTCCTCTGTCGGGATGTTATTATTATATTTAATAATGTAAAGTCATTGGGGTAAATCCTCCCTTGTAAGTTGGGGCAATAGATCCCCTAAGAGTCATTTGTAATGGGGTGTTTAAGTCCCCTAGAGGGGTCGGCCCAGTCAGCAAAGAGAATAAACTATTGAGGCCGACCTGTCAAGTGTAAAAGTCAAGTGAATGTAAAGTATAAATAGAGGAGGTGTGTTCCTCATTTGAACACACACTCACTCACTTGTGAACTCGCATAGGAGAGAGAGAGTTCTGCGAAGGAGGAGAAGGATCTCTTGTTTGGGGATTTCATCTTTGTATTTTGATCATCTATATTGAGGAATTTTTGTTGGTTTTTCTACCCCATGAGTGTTTCCCAGGATAAATCTGTGTCTATCTTGTGATTATGTTTCTTTCAGTGATCCTTATTATGTTCTTGTTGTGAATTTTATGTTAAAATTAACATATCCCAATGACCTCAACCAGTTCAGGCACCCCCATCACCTCCACTCTCAACCTAAGTAAGGTCCCCTTCACCTTTGCACAGTCCCTAGGGCGCCCCTTCCCTTAGCACTGACCTGGAAAGTGTGGTTGGTCTTGACTGCTAAATCAAGATAATTGGGCCGTCACTGGTTCAAGCATGTAGCACTAAACCTTCTTGGTCTCTTCCCACTAATTTTCTGGTCGTCTCACCCACTCAAATCCACCCAAGGCTTCATATCTATGGATTTCTCATCGATCTTCCTTTCCATGTCAATTTCTGGATGATCTTAGCTCTGTAATTTGCGGCCTTACTCAGGATCATGATTTCTGGTTTTCTTCCTCTCTGCTCCGTCTGCTGGGTCGCGTAAGGGTTCAATTGATGATTATATGATCAACCTAGGTCTTGGCATGAGGAATACGTCCCCCACGAGGTAGAGTGGCTTATGGGACAAGTAAAATAGATCCCCATACCCTGCCTTACGGATTTCAGGGCTGTCCCATACTCTATCTACCTCATGAACAGTGCTCTTCACCCACTTCCTTACAATAACATTCAATGGAAGCTAGGACAGTCAAAGGGGTTCTCAAGGTGACATATGGAATCCTAGGGTTCCATCCCACAACCCCTCACCACTCCCTGGTGGATACACATAGCCCCCTCATTTAGTTGCATCCATAGCCAACTCCTTGGTATTTTTTTTTACATGGTATCATTTACATCATTGACATTTTCCATGGCTTACTAGCACATGGTTACCATAATACCAATACTTGCCTCTTCAAGGCTGAGCATTCACTAGCGGGGGTCTTGGCCTTGAGCTCCACGCTAAGAATCATACATGACATGCATACAATATTTACATTATAGTCAAAATATCCTAAGGGTCAAAATGAGGTATTACAGGGGACCTCCACCGTATCAAGGGGAAGTTAGTTGTGCCACTGAAGCCAACACTCCCTGGAATGAAAATCAAGAGGACCTACCATGACCATACCACGGGTCTGTTGAGCTTGGTTATCATTAATGTCAAGGATGAAGGTATTAATGAGAAAGGTTGTGATTGTTGATGACATGGAAATCCGGATATGGTAGTTTGGGCATTGGATCCCATTCACAGACGGTGTGTGCTTTGGAGCACTAGGTGGTACAAATGACCCATTATGTGGTCATTTGTTGAAAATTCTATGACTTGATGAGGTCATGGAGCCCACACACTTGGTAGCTTGTTGGTTCTTGTTGTCACTGTGATACTCTTGCATGTATGGTTGAGATGGTGATAATCTTGTTGTGATGAAAGTATGGTGAAGAAGCTTTTGAAGAGGTCCTTGGACCCACAAGTTGGTCCTCAATCGCACAAGCTTGATGGAGGTAATCTTGTGAGGATGATGTTGCCTTGAATCCCATACTCCTCATGGTCATGATGATGATCACACTTGTATCTTGATAGTAGTACTTTGCATTCTTATTATGGTGGTTTAGCTCTTGTCGAAACCCACTACAAAGAAAACAAAAACATCTATAACGTGGTGAAGTCTTGTGTTAAGGGCCTGAAACATGGAGAATTATCACATCGTCTACATGGTGAACAATCAAGCCCTTGAAATGTGAAAAAAAAAATATTATTACATGTCGGCTTGCTAAAAGGAGGGATATTTAATAATTTTAATAAGATCTACCAAGAAATTTCAATAGAGATGACGGTCTTAACCTTTGTGATTCTTGGAAACCAATCATTCACTCCCTGCAAAATAAGAACATAAATAAAAAATCTTAAAAAATTATATAACAATAAAATTCTAAAAAATCTTAAAGAATTATATAACAATAAAAAATCTTTAATTTTTTTTTTGGATAAAATAATTTTTTTTTTAGATAACAATAAAAACTAGTAAAAGGTTTTAAGTTTTAATTAAGTTAAAAAGATAAAATTAATATTTGAGAAGAACTGAGATCTAACTATTGAACATTTAAACAAACACAATAACAGTTTAAAGAATATAACATGAATATTGCAATAATAAACATTTTCAAACATTAACATGTTAATAATTATTAATAAATAATATAAATGAGCTAGTTTATTAAAATTGGAATAGAATAATATATTAACATTTAATAAAGATTTGAATAATTAATTAAGTCGGCTCTCTCATTAATTTAATTTTAAAAAACAAACTAACGATATACAAATGTAGATCAGTGTAGGTTTTCATTTGAGATACCTTTTCTCCTGAAGATGGACTCAACTATAGAGTCTGAAATGCGTCGAGAACAAAAACTCCACACAGGTCTCCAATTCCCCTTGAAAATAAGATCTACCAAGTTGGCCAGCCAAAAAAATTAAGGATTTAATTAATATTTATTAACAGGTTGGATAGGCTAAATTTCTCCAAGATTATCTTCTCATTTTGATAGATGAAGTGAGAAATTTAAAGCTCTGAATTTTTGGGTATCACCGAGGTAGCCACAGTGAAGGATAATTTTGTTTGAACTCATGAGGACTTTCAACAGCAGTGATCAGTATCTCTATAGCAGCGAAGTACAGAAGCAGACCTATGGTTTAAGGATCCTTTTTTGAATACTTTTGGACAGATGATTTGGCTTCTTATGGATTGATCTTTGCTCAGGATATTCAAGCTATTGTAGACTGTTATTTGCACAAGATTTCACCTCTCTTATGACTGCATTTTGCACAGATCTACTAACAGACTTTTGACCCTTTTGACTAGGGAACATAAACTCTGATTTTCTTGAAGAAACCCAAAGGCTCTTTTAAATAAAAATCTTTCTAGGATCCAAATAAAGAAGATCTGAAACTCGGATATTTGATGGACAATAGCAGTATATGAAAATGAAGTGGCAGTGTGTGAAGTACTTGATTTGAAGTATGTTGATCCTTTAAAATTCCACTACAGTAAAGGAACTATTTAAAAGAGTAGAAGCATCCATGAAGCAACTTCCAAATACATATCTCTTAGAACTTAAATGCTTACAGTTGATCTAATCTCGAGAAAGCAATAACACTTGTAACATGTTCAAGAGACAGGCCATAGAAACCTTGACTTGACAAATGACAACCTTTAATAGTTTACATGACATGACATTAACAACCATGATATGACAGTGATGTGAAGTGATAGTGACAATTTGATAATGATATGGTAGTGATTGATGTGATAGTGAAAGTAGAATGATTATGATAGTGATAGCAGTTATGATGTGACAATGCTAGAAGCGTTCTTCATGGCAAGCTAAGTATTGCACCTAAGTGTTGGATACCTCACCCATTCTCAATTGGAACTGAGAAAAACAGGCTGGGTCTTGTTGTAAGAGTTGGTGCTCTTTGGTCAGTTGGTGCTACTGTAATCGCGAAGATTAAAGTCTTCCATTGAACATCATATAAAATTATAAATAAAGTTTACTATACTTGTCTTGTGATGTATCTCTTGTTATGATCTATGTTGATGGCATGCTTATGTAGATATATGACATGTGTTGATTAGTTGGTGAATGGTGATGTACTTGGTAGCGTAATGTAAATGATAAACTTTGCCTAACATTATTGAAAAGTGAAAATTGCTGGAGTTTCTAGCACACTGATTCACCCCCCCTCTAAGTGTGCCATTGTGTCCAACAAGGTCTATATCCCCACAAGACCATCACTTTACATAAAATAAGCCCAACCTTGGCCTTTACATAGAAAAATGACCCCTCCTCTTTGGCATATTTGGTGTGGCACACTATAGAGTATCTAGAGGGTAACAATTGGATCCAACTGTGATACATGCACTTCTCCTAGAAGTGCGCGAGAACCTATGAATCTTCAGCGACATGCAAACCTACACACACTTCAAACAACAAATTCATCAAATTCATCAGAGGAAGACACTTTCGTCCTGTCTTATTCAAATCAAAATGAAATGCGGTAAATAACACGTGCAATACATGGGTAAAAGTAAATGACAAAATCAAATGCTTATGCAATAGATTATGTAAACTACCTACATATTTTAAGCATGACAAGAGAGATAGGTCAAGTGAAATTGTACCACCAATGAAACCACCTTAGCATATTATTCAAATTAGGGATTTTCCCTTTGTCTTTGGTGATAATCCAAGACGAAACCACTTTAATGATGAACCGAGTAGAATTTATTACCTTCATCGGAATGTCATTGTAATGATAAAGGTGATCATGAACTTGGAAGCCTTCAAACTCTTTCGATAGAGAACTGCATTTCTCACAAATATTTTCTATCCATGCTTGGACTAGGATCAAGTACAAACTGCCTTGATCATATACATGTTCTCCAAAATATTTTGCTGCTCCAAATGCCCTCCAAAAATAGCTCCAAATGCCTTTCAAAAATAGCAAGGAGGTCTGCATAATGATGTTGCAAAAATTATGACGTGTTGTTCATAAACTTGTGCATCTTCTTATCATCATTAAACACCTGCCAATATCCCATATCATTAGAAACGAATGGTCTAAACACTATTCCCATCCTCCCTTCTTTTGCAAGGCATTCACACGGAAATAAGTTGGAACTGCTAATGCATTTTCTTGTTGGTTATGAACTTTGGGGACCACTCTTAAAGATATAGCAATGAAATAATCTATGGCTAGGTGGACTGCATTCTTGTACCTTTTAAACCTTTCATTTTCACAAGCCACATCTTTTCTTTTACTTTCATCACAATAAGGTCAGAGTCTCTAATAATCTTTAACAATTTAATATCACAATCTTTAGCTAACTCAAATCCATGCAAATGAGCTTCACATTTAACCATATTATTAGTACCATCAAATTCTAAACGAAAAGAAAAATGAGAAGCACGACCAAATGGGGAAGTTAATATGATACTTTCACTTATACATGATCGATATTTGACCCCATTGAAGTTCAATGTCCAAAACTTACTAGTAGCTTCTTGTTGTCCAAAACCCGCATTATCCCTGAGAAGCATGGTTGAGAATGATGGCATAGATGAATTATATGAGAATGTGAACACAACTGCTCAACATCAACAATAGATATCCCCATATGTAGTCCTTTATTATTATGAATGGTGAGCAAGCATGACTAGACTGCATCTTGATAAATCTAATTTGATATTGGTCTTCCAAGGTCTTCAAAATTTTCACTTTCCTCATTGGAAGAATTATAAGTTGGCTCTTAGAAATTTCCAGGAATCCGTATCCATATCCTGCTCATTAGGAAAATGTCCAAAATCACATCCATGGCGATCATCATCAATAGCAAAAAGATCCCCACACCTATCATCCTCAAGAGAACAAAGAGATGTATCGACTGTGTATTCATGATTATTTTCAATGGAGGATGGCTTTTCAAAAGCTTCTTCCTTGTGTTATGAATTTACAAAGAAAACCAACTCTGTCTTATCAAAACTAACACCCTCTTCACTTTTGCATGGCAAGAAAAAATCACGGGCATCTACTTTGGAACTTGTGTGCCCCAAATGCTCAAGAAAAATACTCTCGAATTTCGAAGAATCACAAATGGGAGGGCCAAGAAAGCTCCAATAATGATCATCTTCTTTGTCACACATATAAATCTTTCTATTTTCTCCATTTAGGGATTGTTGATTTTCATATGTTTCTTTTTCAAAGTCTTTCTCTAGGCCTTCATCATGGATATTTTGAACTTCACTTTTCGGAGCACCTTCATCTTTATTTTCAAAATAACTTCCTTCTTGGATTAGAAGACTCGAGATGTTGTCGTCTTTAAATTCCTCATTAAAATATTGAATGGAAGACTCTTCAATAATGGATTCCACATTAAAGCTTTCCAGGGGTTGATCTTTATCACTATCTTCATCTGATGAGCTAGCAGTGTCATCATCCATGAGATATCCAATATCACCTTTGAAATAAAGATGCCATCTCTCACAAAAAACCCTGATAAATTCTTCGAGTGAGTGGAATCCTTTCTTTGAAATCCCTTCATACCATTCATATACATCATTGTCCATCAGGTCGAAAGACAACATGAACATCTTCATCTTGACATTTTCGTAAACCACTTTTGTGTACATTGTGAGTTTATCTATGTTTATACTAATTCAAATGGTCCCATTTGATGCAGTCTTAAAGGAAATTAATGGTGCTTGACTCATGGGATATATTACACCTTGTTCTTTCTTAGCAAAGAAGACAAATGATACTATTTATGCATCCATTTTTTGTCTTTTTATATCCCAATTGGTTTCTCTTATCTGAATGAAAACAACAACAAGTACTCCAATTCCTCTCACAAGATTACGAATGGGATACTGGTGAGAGTAATTGTATATCAAATGCTTGGAGCTCTTAGGAATGCATGCCATGAATTTTCCACCAGTCTATTTGAACTTTGCTTATCACCCAAGACTTAACTATGTGAAACTCACTCACCTTGCCAATGTCAAATTTGGGAAAATCAAGTTCAAATGAGAGATGCATCCTCTAAATCTAAACCATATATTGCGCTTGATCCATCCCCATTACCTTCTTAAAATGCTTGGACCTAAACCAATGGATATGATGAAAGACAATGATTTTTCTGTAACAATGATCCCCACACAACATTCCCAAATAGTTCATTGTATACACTAAATACAAAGGCCCACCTTCCATCTCTCTATTCTTATGTTTAATTTATTGAAAATGAACCAGAAGAATTTTCTGACAACTAGGAAAACCAATCCAAGAGAAAACAACCCCATCAAATTTCAAGATTGACCTTTTCTTAGCTCATCCAAAATTTTCTTGAACCAACTACATTAATGTGAACCAGCTAAATTTAATTATTTAAATTTATTAATATTTTAAATTTGAATTTAAATATTTACATTTGTGTCATTTAAATATTTAAATTTGAATCATTTAAATTTTGTTATATTTTTAAAATTAAATAATTTGAATATAATTTTGTTAAATTATATGTGAAGATTAAGATTTAAATCTTATGTTATGATTAATATAATTTTATTTAATTAATTAGTATCTGTATAATTTAATTCTTATAATAAACTTTATAGGTTTAAATTGTAAAGTTAATTTGAATTTGGATATAGGGTTAGGAGTCGACTCAAAGTTAAATTGAGTGACATAGTAGGTTTGATGTGGGGAATCATGACAAGTGTGACCCCGGTGTAGATATGGTCATAGATGACTACTTAAGCCGCGAGGACGATGCGACACCATGCATTTAACCCAAGACATAGTGTCTTACTCGCAACTCATGACAGTGACATAGACGCAGGGATGTAGTAGTATCTTCGTACCCTTTCCCTTTCAGGCATTTTCCTCAGTATCAGGTAAATCTTATTTACATGCGATGAAAGAAAGAAACTTTCACTCACTCTTGTAGGTGTGTGTATGTGTTTAATTGTGACCTAGCTAAAACCTAAAACCTGTACTCAATGACGATTTATGCCATGATACATGATCAATATGGTAAGGATGTGATTAAGTTGAGGGTGAGGCCGGGAAATGACACTTGACCAAAATGCAGCGACACCATTTCCATTCTCATTTTGTGCTCCCTTGAGGCAATAAATGGTACACTTAGGGGACTCCCAAGGGAAAGCATTACACCAGAATTAGAAGTGGAGGCCCCACCATTGAGGGAGGGAAGCCTTGAAGTATCATTGAACATAGTGCATAGACATCCTCCTCAGGACATCATGAGGGAGCTTCGGAAAATCAAGCTTCCAAAGTTTTCTGGGGTTCATGGAGGGGTACGAGCAAAGGAATGGTTGGAGGGTATGACTATGTGTTTAGCATTGTAGTAGTACAGCTCCACCTCCAAGTCCAAAATAGTCATATTTCAGCCATCATGGTTAAAGTGCCTTGAATTGGTGGGGAAACCAAGAGAGACAATGACACCTTACCCCATACATTGTTCCGTGAGAATTGTTTGTGGATAAGTTTAGAAGGATGTACTTTCCCGCATTCTACTAGGAAGAGAAGGAAGGATCCCTTCATACCTTGGTACAAGGGAGTCGATCAGTGGAGGAATATGAGACAAGATTCATGGAACTGGTTAAGTATGTTTCCTACTTAGACAATGATCAATGCCAAGCCGAGCGCTTGTGTATGGGCATAATACTAAGATCAAAGCCCAAGTATGAATGTGGAAACAAAACTCATTTGTTGAGGTAGTTAAATATGCTCATTATAATAAAGAGATGTTGGGTGTGAAACCATTTAAATCATGCGACACTCAAAAATCAAGTTTCACGGGAAAGGCCCCTTGGAACTACCCTAGGGAAGGATATGATAGGCCACCTCCTATGGAAACGTAGCCATACCTAGATTCGCAGCAATCGATAGATCAGTGACAACTAGTACATTATCCCAATCTATAGCAAAGACTCACTAGAGTCCAAGGAATTATCGAGGATTAGTTGGCAGAGGATGGGGCTCTAGGGAAAGGTACCCCTCTTAGAGTCGCAACAGTTCAACTTACACCCTCCATCTCGGGTTTCTTGTTGGGGCTATGGGGGTCCATACTATCAACGTGATTGTCTTGAGTTACAACCCAGTATCATGCATAGAGAGGGAAATTCCCCCATGGAGAATGGAGGCATCAGGTTTCAGATGAGAGGGCCATCAGGGTTGAACCATTACGTATATTGGACTGCATGGTTAGACAACTTAGACACCGTTTGGTGGACAAATTTAAGGTCCAGTGGGACAAGTATAGCCCAGGTTCTGCTACCCTGGAGGATGCAAAGACCATGCATCATGATTTTCCCACATTATTTTGATTATAACTTCGCGACAAATTTTCCCGAAGGGTGGGTGTATGTAATGCCCCATTTTGACTTTACCATCCGAACTACCATTACCTGTTTGTATTATCTTATTATTGTGGAATATATATATATATATATATATATATGTCTGTGTATACGCACACACACACAAAGAATGATGGTGGTTATTTAGTTAATATAATAATCAATTTTGCATGTGACCTATATCCCTACTATCAAATAAAGATTATTTATTGTCATTTTAAATTAATGCGACCCATGTTGTGAGTACAAATTGACTGGAAAATAAATGAGGTCGGACATAGTAATGGGGTGGTAGAGTTGAAACATTTAATAAAATGATAAGGTTAATAAAGGAGAAAGGGAGGAAAGCGGGTGAAGAGGGGGATATAGGAAGGGAGATGCTGAAGAAGAGGGGGGATATATTTTTGGAGAAATTCAACATAGGAGGACTGATTTTCTGATTTGGGGAAAACATTTGGAAGACATTTGGACTGGTTGGACTATATGGGGGCCAATAAATTGAGTTTCTTGGAGCTACGGAGATGGCGGGGCTATTCCTAACTAGATGTGTGGTAAATATATTTAGTTGATGAGTTTATGGTTGCGGGGAGCTTGCAGGGACCAATCTACTATTTTCCAAGTATTTTACGATTAGGTATTTCAATTTTTAAGTTTTGAAAATTTTTACACTGTAATGAACATGCTATATTCTTCCTCTATCCTGTAACTGCTGAAAACTAAATGAAACTGTTAAATCTTTGTATTTGGTTTATACATGCAAGTATTATATTTGATTTACACCTGCATAGTGAACTTAACTCCTAAACTAAACAGAATAGAAACACAACTTATATGAATTAAAGACAAATTTATACATAACAAAGTTAGATTTGGAATAAGAATTTAGGGACTAGGAAAGTTCCTATAGATGCACACATAAAACTTCACTGATATTCTTGGTTCAATACACTATCATACTTTATCTGTCGGGACTCTTTCTGAGCACACTTTTTTTCATCTCCGATGCGACACTCTAGATACACTGTTGGAATTTTCGAGGAGCTTCTCGATACTTAACCAATTTTTTATTTGGAGACTTCTGCTGAAGAATTCTGATGCAACTACAAATGGTGGCAATAAATACAATGGAAGCAAACTTAAATATCTAACAAGACTTAACTTAGTGCCATTACTACTATATGCAAAACTCTTTTAATGTAAGTATGAACCGCCTCACCGCCTCACCAACTGAACAAATCTTGATATGACTAGCTGACCTCGAGCCATGCTTCCACTAAAATATTAACTATGTCATCTTGAATTGACACTTTGAATGAATATGGTTATAAAGAAATAATTATCTCCAATAATAACAGGAAGCTAAGGCATAAACAATGACTTATTACAACTACACATTGAGAACAAGTAACATATAACTTGTTTGTGGTACTTAACTTCTGGTCTATCGATATTCACTGGCCACAAGTTAAATGGCTATACCAGTTAATACTTAAATTACAAATTGGATTTTAAATGACATAGTTTTTCATAGTTGATTTTTTTCATACCAATTTGACAAAATTTGACCCCGTACAATATTATCTTTGAGTTTAAAATCCATTTCATTTTAAATTCATTATAATCCTTATATTGATGGAGTTTGTTAAAAGCAAATAGTTTGAAAATAACACTATATATTCCATTTTTTGGAAGCATATATTTCTAGAACACAATGATAGAGGTTGCATTATTATAAATAATGTTTAGCAGTTAGTGATGCCATTAACATGTTGCAGCAACAACACACAGGTATTTGGCATGCAGTTAACAAATTTGTGAATTGACATGTTACTCAACAACAAAATCATCATAGTATCATGGAGGATGGCCCATAGTTTTATGATTGTTCAAAGCGGGCATGTATTCGTATACTTGAATGCCTTAAAAAGTTATAAATAAAATACGTAAAGGGGGATGATAAGTATTTGATATTTCTTAATGGTTTCTTGAAGCATTCTTTCTTTGGCCCATCTATTGACGTAAGCTAGACGAGCTAAGGCCAATGTTTAGCTTTTCTATTCTTTAGGTCTTTCCCTCCCTTTACTTGATTGCGGACACACAACTACAGCTTATCCTCTAATGTGCCCTTGTGAATCATTATCCACTTTATGAATGGTGAGAAAGCATGACTAGACTTCATCTTGAGAAATATCATTTGATATTGGTCTTCCAAAGTCTTCAAAATTTTCACTTTCCTCATTGGAAGAATCATAAGTTGGCTCTTATAAATTTCCAAGAATCCGTATCCATATCATGCTCATTAGGAAAATGTCCAAAATCACATTCATGGCGATCATCATCAATAACAAAAAGAACCCCACACCTATCATCCTCAAGAGAACAACGAGATGTATCGACTGTGTATTCATGATTATTTTCAATGGAGGATGGCTTTTCAAAAGCTTCTTCATTGTGTTCTGAATTTGCAAAGAAAACCAGGTCTGTCTTATCCAAACTAGCACCCTCTTCACTTTTGCATGGCAAGAAAAAATCACGGGCATCTACTTTGGAACCTTTGTGCCCCAAATGCTCAAAAACAATACTCTCGAATTTCAAAGAATCATAAATGGGAGGGCCAAGAAAGCTCCAATAATGATCATCTTCTTCGTCACACATAAAAATCTTGATATTTTCTCCATTTAGGGATTGTTGATTTCCAAAGTCTTTCTCTAGGCCTTCATCATGGATATTCTGAACTTCACTTTTCAGAGCACCTTCATCTTTATTTTCAAAAGAACTTCATTCTTGGATTAGAAGACTGGAGATGTTGTCGTCTTTAAATTACTCATTAAAATATTGAATGGAAGACTCTTCAATAATGGCTCCCACATTAAAGCTTTCCAGGGTTTGATCTTTATCACTATCTTCATCTGATGAGCTAGCAGTGTCATCATCCATGAGATATCCAATATCACCTTTGAAATAAAGATGCCATCTCTCACAAAAAACCCTGATAAATTCTTTGAGCGAGTGAACTCCTTTCTTTGGAAGCCCTTCATACCATTCATATACATCATTGTCCATCAGGTCGAAAGACAACATGAACATCTTCATCTTGACATTTTCGTAAACCACTTTTGTGTACATTGTGAGTTTATCTATGTTTATACTAATTCAAAATGGTCCCATTTGATGCAGTCTTAAAGGAAATTAATGGTGCTTGACTCATGGGATATATTACACCTTGTTCTTTCTTAGCAAAGAAGACAAATGATACTATTTATGCATCCATTTTTTGTCTTTTTAGATCCCAATTGGTTTCTCTTATCTGAATGAAAACAACAAATACTCCAATTCCTCTCACAAGATTACGAATGGGATACTGGTGAGAGTAATTGTATATCAAATGCTTGGAGCTCTTAGGAATGCATGCCATGAATTTTCCACCCGTCTATTTGAACTTTGCTTATCACCCAAGACTTAACTATGTGAAACTCATTCACCTTGCCAATGTCAAATTTGGGAAAATCAAGTTCAAATGAGAGATGCATCTTCTAAATCTATACCATATATGGTGCTTGATCCATCCCCATTACCTTCTTCAAATGCTTGGACCTAAACCAATGGATATAATGAAAGACAATGATTTTTCTGTAACAATGATCCCCACACAACATTCCCAAATAGTTCATTGTATACACTAAATACAAAGGCCCACCTTCCATTTCTCTATTCTTATGTTTCATTTATTGAAAATGAACTAGAAGAATTTTCTAACAACTAGGAAAACCCATCCAAGAGGAAACAACCCCATCAAATTTCAAGATTAACCTTTTCTTAGCTCATCCAAAATTTTATTGAACCAACTACATTAATTTGAACCAACTAAATTTAATTATTTAACTTTATTAATATTTTAAATTTGAATTTAAATATTTACAACTATGTTATTTAAATATTTAAATTTGAATCATTTAAATTTTGTTATATTTTTAAAATTAAATAATTTGAATATAATTTTGTTAAATTATATGTGAAGATTAAGATTTAAATCTTATGTTATGATTAATATAATTTTATTTAATTAATTAATATCTATATAATTTATTTTTTATAATAAAATTTATAGGTTTAAATTGTAAAGTTAATTTGAATTTGGTTACAGGGTTAGGAGTCGACTCAAAGTTAAATTGAGTGACATAGTAGGTTTGATGCGGGGAATCACGACAAGTGTGACCCTAGTGTAGATATGGTCATAGATGACTACTTAAGCCGTGAGGACGATGTGACGCCATGCATTTAACCCAAGACATAGTGTCTTATTCACAACTCATGACAGTGACATAGACGCAGGGATGTAGTAGTATCTTCGTACCCTTTCCACTTCAGGCATTTGCCTCAGTATTAGGTAAAGCCCATTTACAAGTGATGAAAGAAAGAAACTTTCACTCACTCTTGTAGGTGTGGGTATGTGTTTAATTGTGACCTAGCTAAAACCTAAAACTTGTACTAAATGACGATTTATGCCATGATACATGATCAATATGGTAAGGATGTGATTAAGTTGAGGGTGAGGCCGGGATACGACACTTGACTAGAATGCGGCGACACCATTTTCGTTCTCATTTTGTGCTCCCTTGAGGAAATAAATGGGACACTTAGGGGACTCCCAAGGGAAAGCATTACACCATAATTAGAAGTGGAGGCCCCACCATTGAGGGAGGGAAACCTTGAAGTATCATTGAACATAGTGCATAGACATCCTCCTCAAGACATCATGAGGGAGCTTCACAAAATCAAGCTTCCAAAGTTTTCTAGGGTTCATGGAGGGGTACGAGCAGAGGAATGGTTGGAGGGTATGACTAGGTGTTTAGCATTGCAGGAGTACTCCTCCACCTCCAAGTACAAAATAGTCATATTTGAGCCATCATGGTTAAAGTTCCTTGAATTGGTGGGAAAACCAAGAGAGACAATTACACCTTACCCCATACACTATTCCGTGAGAATTGCTTGTGGATAAGTTTAGAAAGATGTACTTTCCCGCATTCTACTAGGAAGAGAAGGAAGGATCCCTTCATGCCTTGGTACAAGGGAGTCGATCAGTGGAGGAATATGAGACAAGATTCATGGAACTAGTTAAGTATGTTTCCTACTTAGACAATGATCAATGCCAGACCGAGCGCTTGTGTATGGGCATAATACTAAGTTCAGATCCCAAGAATGAATGTGCAAACAAACCTCATTTGTTGAGGCAGTTAAATATGCTCATTATAATAAAGAGATGTTGGGTGTGAAACCATTTAAATCATGTGACACTCAACAATCAAGGTTCACGGGGAAGGCCCCTTGAAACTACCCTAGGGAAGGATATGATAGGACACCTCCTATGGAAATGTATCCACACCTAGATTCATGGCAATCGATAGATCAGTGACAACTAGCACATTATAC
Organism: Larix kaempferi; assembly: GCA_027924585.1. Classification (NCBI taxonomy): domain Eukaryota; kingdom Viridiplantae; phylum Streptophyta; class Pinopsida; order Pinales; family Pinaceae; genus Larix; species Larix kaempferi. Next base: position 177,934 of record BSBM01001104.1, read on the forward strand.
CAATCTACAATAGAGACTCACTACAGTCCAAGGAATTATCGAGAATCAATTGGCAGAGGATGGGGCTCTAGGGAAAGGTACCCCTCTCAGAGTCACAATAGTTCAACTTACACCCTCCATCTCGGGTTTCTTGTTGGGGCTGTGGGGGTCCATACTATCAACGTGATTGTCTTGAGTTACAACCTGGTATCATGCGTAGAGAGGGAAAGACCCCCATGGAGAATGGAGGCATCAGGTTTCAGATGAGAGGACCATTAGGGTTGAACCATTACGTATATTGGACTGCATGGTTAGACAACTTAGACACCATTTGGTGGACAAAGTTAAGGTCCAGTGGGACAAGTATAGCCCAGGTTTTGCTACCTCGGAGGATGCAAAGACCATGAATCGTTATTTTCCCACATTATTTTGATTATAACTTCGCGACAAATTTTCCCGAAGGGTGGGTGTATGTAATGCCCCATTTTGACTTTACCATCCGAACTACCATTACATGTTTGTATTATTGCGCCGAGAGGCACTCTACAACCCAATATGGGGGAGATCTTGTGAGTCGAGTGTTTGTCGAGTAACAAGTAAACAAAAAAAGAATAATACAAAGTAAAAAGTAATAAATATTATGTCGGCCATAAACAAAAAAGAAAAATACAAAGTAAAAAGTAAATATGAGACTTAAACTAGAGACTTTAGAACTTAGGATTAGGTGGTAAATATTATGTCGGCCATAAACAAAAAAGAATAATGCGAAGTAAAAAGTAAATATGAGACTTAAATTAGAGACTTTAATTTTTACTTTTAATACAAAGAAAAAAGTAACTATGAGAATTTAGAGCATTTTTCCAGTAACAAAATAATACAAAGTAAACAAAAAATAATAATACAAAGTAAAAAGTAATAAATATTATGTCGGCCATAAACAAAAGAGAATAATACAAAGTAAAAAGTAAATATGAGACTTAAACTAGAGACTTTAGAGCTTAGGATTATGTGGCTTAGGTATTGCACTCAAGGAGCTATTCAAGGAGAGGTTTACACCTCGGGAGATTTGATCCCTCTCAGTGCTTGATAGAGCCTAGGATTTGGATCTAGGTTGGTCTTATTATTATGGAACTTTGTTAGTATACTGACACTGTGGACCTATGGACTTACTATTTTGTGGAAGGTACATATATATATGTGTCTGTGTATACACACACACACACAAAGAATGATGGTGGTTATTTATTTTATATAATAATCAATTTTGCATGTGACCTATATCCCTAGTATCAAATAAAGAATATTTATTGTCATTTTAAATTAATGCGACCCATGTCTTGAGTATGAATTGACTAGAAAATAAATGAGGCCTAACATAGTAATGGGGTGGTAGAGTTGAAACATTTAATAAAATGATAAGGTTATTAAAGGAGAAAGGGAGGAAAGCCGGTGAAGAAGGGGATATAGGAAGGGAGATGCGGAAGAAGAGGGGGGATATATTTTCGGAGAAATTCAACATAGGAGGACTGATTTTCTGATTTGGGGAAAACATTTGGACTGGTTGGACTATTGATCTCGGGCTTTGGGAACATGGGTCAATAAACTGACTTTCTTGGAGCTACAGAGCTGGCGAGGCTATTCCTAACTGGATGGGTGGTAAATCTATTTGGCTGATGAGTTTATGGTTGCGGGAAGCTTGCAGGGACAAATCCGAGCTTGCAGGGACCAATCTACTATCTTCCAGGTATTTTACGATTAGGTATTTCAATTTTTAAGTTTTGAAATTTTTTAGATTGTAACGAACATGCTATATTCTTCCTCTATCCTATAACTGCTAAAAACTAAGTGGAACTGTTAAATCTTTGTATTTGGTTTATACCCGCAAGTATTATATTTGATTTACACTTGCATAGTGAACTTAAATCCTAAACTAAACATAACAAAAAGACAACTTAGACGAATTAAAGAAAAAATTATACAGAACAAAGTTAGATTTGGAATAACTATTTAGGGACCAGAATAGGTCCCTACAGATGCACACATAAAACTTCACCGATATTCTTGGTCCAATACACTATCATACTTTCTCTGTCGGGACTCTTTCCGAGCACACTTGTTTTCATCTCCGATGCGACACTCTCGATACACTGTTGGACTTTTCGAGGAGCTTCTCGATACCTAGCCAATTTTTCATTTGGAGACTTCTGCTGAAGGATTATGATGCGACTACAAATGGTGGCAATAAATACAGTGGATGCAAACTTAAATATCTAACAAGACTTAACGTAGTGCCATTACTACTATATGCAAAACTCTTTTAATGTAAGTGTGAACCGCCTCACCGCCTCACCAATTGAACAAATCTTGATATGACTAGCTGACCTCGAGCCATGCTACTGCTAAAATAATAACTACGTCATCTTGAATTGACACTTTGAATGAATATGGTTATAAAGAAATAATTATCTCCAATAATAATAGGAAGCCGAGGCATAAACACCGACTAATTATAACTACACATTGAGAACAAATAACATATAACTTGTTTGTGGTACTTAACTTCTAGTCTATCGATATATAGTGACTACAAGTTAAACGGCTATACTAATTAATACTTAAATTACAAATTGGATTTTGAAAAGACAGTTTTTCAAAGTTGATTTTGTTCATACCAATTTGACAAAATTTGACCCGGTACAATATTATCTTTGAGTTTAAAATCCATTTCATTTTAAATTCATCATAATCCTTATATTGATGTAGTTTTGTTAAAAACAAATAGTTTGAAAATAACACTATATATTCCATTTTTTGGAAGCATATATTGCTATAACACAATGATAGAGGTTTTGCATTATTATAAATACTTTTTAGCAGTTAGTGATGCCATTAACATGGTGCGGCAACAACACACAGGTATTTGGCATGCAGTCAACAAATTTGTGAATTGACATGTTACTGAGCAACAAAATCATCATAGTATCATGGAGGATGGTCCATAGTTTTGTGATTGTTCAAAGCGGGCATGTATTCGTATAATTGAATGGCTTAAAAAGTTATAAATAAAATATGTAAAGGGGATGATAAGTATTTGATATTTCTTAATGGTTTCCTGGAGCATTCATTGGTTGGCCCATCTATTGACGTAAGCTAGTCGAGCTAAGCCCAACGTTTAGCTTTTCTATTCTTCAGGTCCTTACCTCCCTTTACTTGCTTGCGGACACACAACTAACAACGCTTGATTATTGCTCTCATATTGCAATGAAATCTTAACTACATGACTATTCATTCGAGTTTTGCGTGCATTGAAAAACAAATGAAAAACAAATAGTGATGGTACTTCGAAGGCATTCTACAGTTTAGTAGGGGGATGTGTAACTTCTTCCATGTTCATCTTGTTGTCCAGAAAAGATACATTTTACGGTCCAATAGGGGATTTGTAACTTCTTCCAAGTAGGGGGATGTGTAACTTCTTCCATGTTCATCTTGTTGTCCAGAAAAGATACATTTTACGGTCCAATAGGGGATGTGTAAGTCCTTCCAAGTTCATCTTGGAGTTGACAAATCTTTTTTTTAAAAATAAAATATTATAAAAAATAACCTGTAGATCCCGTTTTAAGATGGATCTAACAACACAAATATAGCTAGCTCTATAAAATTTCAACTAGTGTAGTGGAATACACAATACTTTTATCCCATAGAATCCCATCCTTTGGGATGGAGTAGCAAGTATGCTTTTCCTAGATTGCATGAGGATGAGACAAATGTACTTTTCAGATTGATTTTAAAAGTTGAACACTAAACACGACTTTATCAAATTCAAATTAATAACATAAATACACTTTCCAATGAATCATTGATATCCATCCAATAGGCTCATGAATCCATTTGAATCCATTTGCATAGACACATGGCTTTTTTAGTGCCATGCATGCGTAATCCCAATGGACAAATATTTGTTCATCCCGTTATGCACGTTGATTGCCCTAAAGAGACGCATTCTACAGCCCATTAAGAATATGTGTAACTCCTTCTGTGCTCATCCTTGAGCTTATACATGTCATTTTTAAAAAGTATTAAAATTTCTTGCTCCTTTCACCAGCTTAATTGCTTTAGGTTGCCACTTTGTCAGGCTGCAATATCTTCCAAGACCTGCGAGAAGTCTAGAAGATATACTGATTCAGGTACAATCTTCATTAATGTGTTATTGATTTGTGTACATTTTTTGAAACGTATGAATAAAAGGTGAGATTTGATAGTTCATTATTGAATGTTGCTGTTAAGGTTTTTGGATCTCAAATTACTTGAGATCTACCTTATATATAATATTTATTATTTTTTCTTAAAATTTTGTATAAAATAATAAATACTTGAAATTTATTAATATATCTTTTTCAAAATTGAAAAATAAAATAAAAAATCAAACACCAAAACATTTGGAATATTTTTTTTCAAAATTAAGAAATAACAAAACAAAAATAACCAAAAGAAATTATATAAAAACCATAATACTCACATTCAAGCCAAAAATTATGAAAAACATAATATCCACATTCAACCTAAATTTAAACTTTATTAATATGTTTGAATAGCAAATCTATGAAATTAATTTCAATAGATAATTTTATTTAACTAAATAAGTTTGTGGTGTGGAGAAATGGCTATGTTTTAGTAATTTGCACAAAAAAATTCCACAAAATGTATTGAAGAGAAAAAGGATATTTTTGTTTTAAGTCGTATGGATTGTTTTCACGAACATTTGAACCACTCGATTTTGGTATGTTTTAGATTAAATATTATCATTGATTTATTTTTCAATTCTAGTTTACTTTTATTGGAAATGTTTATATTTTTATGAAATATTTATTTTTTTGGTTAGTTATAATATTAATTGGTGTTGGAACATTTAAAAAATCTATCCATACTTAGGATATATTTTATTAGTTACCTAGATTATTTTCCTAAATTTTGATTAGCTAAATATGGTTTTGTCTTTTAGTGGATTTGGACAAATTCTGGATAAGATTTCCTTGGATCCTATCTGACTTGGAAACTCTTGCCACTTGACCAATTCGACCTCCACATCATTTCTTCTCTCCTAAAGCCATCATTATATTCCATTTACATTACTCATGAGCTGCCATGCCATATTAAACCAATTTGTGAGCCTTAAGACAGTTTTGGAAACAGTTTTTGACACCTAGGGGGGTTTTTATGTTTTTAGTAAGGCATACTTTTTTGTGTTTTACAAACTTGCCTTTAAGGCATTCTATTTTCTCTTTTGAGATGTATTATATATTGTATTCATATTGAGGAATAAGATATGAGATGATAATTCCATCAATTGAGTTCCTTCTCTTATGTTTTTGTTTGAATATTTCTTCTTCTTATTCTTGCATATCTTTGAATAATTCTTGTGAGGACTTCTTTGCTTCAAGATTCTTGGCTATTAGAATTCTTTCATGGTATTCAACCTATATAGAATTCTCACATGGTATCAGAGCCTTTGGAGTTCTTAATTAAATTAGTCTTCTAGTATAAGTTTAAGAGAGTTTGTCTTGCAGGTACTGAAGATCAAATGGTAGAAATTTATTGTTGAAGAATTTAGATTTTTCCATCTCTCATCATTGTTCTCCTCTTACACTTTAGATATTGAGGATCCTGTGCTGGTCAATGGTATCCAAGAAGGTGATCTATAGTTATTTGGAAGTCAGTATACAGTTGAGGTTGTTGGTTGCGCCTTCACTTCCTTTGTCCATGCTCTTGCCAGTTCCTACGTGATTTTCAACACGTTTTTCAAGAAGTTGGAGACATCTCTCAGTTCTCTCATATATCTTCTGATTCGAATCATCAGCCAGTTGTTGCAGCTCATACACACTCATAACCTCTCTTTGGGTTTCTTTTTGGTGTGTTATTGAATTCTATGGAGGCAAAATTACAGTTTGGAGTGACTAGTTTCGCTCTCCCTGCCCTGCTTCTAATTCATTGCATGATTATTGGCACGTATTGCACAAAAGATGGAGGACATCATCAAGTCTCATTTGGATCTGATCTCAAGAAGCTCAAGTCTCGTGAGCACATTCCACCTCTTCCCAAGAAGAAGATTCCTCTATACATTTGACCAAGTTCTCACCTGCTTGGAGTTTGGAGAGCATTATTATGGTGTATTCCATGATCTTGAGGGGAGGTTTTCTTCCCAAGTGGTTTTCCTTCTTTCCTCACCTACATGGACTGATAATTTTTTGTATTGGGGTGACCATAAGCCTTGTTGCTTGGGACCTATATTTTTTATATTTTACCTCATAAAGTCAGGCTTAAGGGGGGGTGTTGGAACATTTAAAAAACTCATCCATGCTTAGGATATATTTTACTAGTCACATAGATTAATTTCCTAAGTTTTGACTAGCTAAATAGGGTCAGTTTTATCTAGTGGACCACTTGCCATCCTAAGTCACAAAAATGAATTTGGACAAATTATAAATAATATTTCCTTGGATTCTATCTGATTTTATTACATTCCTGAATTAGAAAGACACTTTCTTGATTTAGATATCTTTATCCTGTTTTTTATACTTTCTAGTGGATAAGGAAAAGCTAGTTGACTTGGAAACACTTGCCACTTGACCAATTCAACCTCCACATCATTTCTTCTCTCCTAAAGCCATCATGAAATTCCATTTACATCACTCATGAGATTCCATACCATATTCATCCAATTCGTGATCCTTTAGACAGTTTTGGAAACACTTTTTGACACCTAGGGGGTTTTTATGGTTTTAGTAAGACTTACTTTTTGTGCTTTACAAACTTTCCTTTAAGGCATTCTATTTTCTCTCTTGAGATGTATTATATATTGTATTCATATTGAGGAATAAGATATGAGATGATATTTCCATCAATTGAGTTCCTTCTCTTATGTTTCTGTCTCAATATTTCTAGTCTTCTTATTCTTGCATATCTTTGAATAATTCTTGTGACGACTTCTTTGCTTCAAGGTTCTTGGCTATTAGAATTCTTTCATGGTATTCAACCTATATAGAATTATCACATGGTATCAGAGCCTTTGGAGTTCTTAATTAAAATAGTCTTCCAATATAAATTTCAGAGAGTTTGTCTTGCGGGTACTAAAGATTAAATGGCAGAAATTTATTGTTAAAGAATTCAGATTTTTCCATCTCTCATCATTGTTCTCCTCTTAAACTTCAGATATTGAGGATCCTTTGCTGGTCAATGGTATCCAAGAAGGTGATCTATAGTTATTTGGAAGTCAGTATACAATTGAGGTTGTTGGTTTCTCCTTCACTTCCTCTGTCCATGCTCTTGCCAGTTCCTACATGATTGCCAACATGTTTTTCAAGAAGTTGGAGACATCTCTCAGTTCTCTCATATGTATTATGATTCGAATCATCAGCCAATTGTTGTAGCTCATACACACTCAGAACCTCTCTTTGGGTTGCTTTTTGGTGTGTTATTGAATTCTATGGAGGAAAAATTACAGTTTGGAGTGATTGGCTTTGCTCTCCCTGTCTCGCTTCTAATTCACTGCATGATTATTGGCACCTATTGCAAAAAAGATGGAGGACATCATCAAGTCTCATTTGGACATGATCTCAAGAATCTTAAGTCTAGTGAGCACATTCCACTTCTTCCCAAGAAAAAGATTCCTCCAGACATTTGACCAAGTTCTCACCTGCTTGGAGTTTGGAGAGCATTATTATGGTGTATTCCATGATCTCTAGAGGAGGTTTTATTCCCAAGTGGTTTTCCTTCTTTCCTCACCTACATGGAATAATAACTTTTTGTATTGGGGTGACCATAAGCCTTGTTGCTTGGGCCCTATATTTTTTATATTTTACCTCATAAAGTCAGGCTTAGGCGGGGGGGGGGGGGGGGGGTTGGAACATTTAAAAAACCCATCCATACTTAGGATATATTTTAATAGTCACCTAGATTAATTTCCTAAGTTTTGACTAGCTAAATAGGGCCAGTTTTAACTTTTATTGGACCACTTGCCATCCTAAGTCACAAAAATGAATTTGGAAAAATTATGGATATGATTTCCTTGGATTCTATTTGATTTTATTCCATTCCTGAATTAGAAAGACAATTTCCTGATTTAGACAACTTTATCCTGTTTTTTCTACTTTCTAGTGGATTAGGAAAAGCTAGTTGACTTGGAAACTCTTGCCACTTAACCAATTCGACCTCCACATCATTTATTCTATCCTAAATCCATCATTACATTCCATTTACATCACTCATGAGCTTCCATACCATATTTAGCCAATTCGCGAGCCTTTAGACAGTTTTGGAAACAGTTTTTGACACCTAGGGGGTTTTTATGTTTTTAGTAAGACTTACTTTTTGTGCTTTACAAACTTGCCTTTAAGGAATTCTATTTTCTCTCTTGAGATGTATTATATATTGTATTCATATTGAGGAATAAGATATGAGATGACATTTCCATCAATTGAGTTCATTTTCTTACGTTTTTGTCTCAATATTTCTTCTTCTTATTCTTGCATATCTTTGAATAATTTTTGTGAGAACTTATTTGCTTCAATATTCTTGGCTATTAGAATTCTTTCATGGTATTCAGCCTATATAGAATTCTCACAATTGAGATAGTGATTTACAATCACCTTTATAATATGAGATTGTTTCTTTTCCACTTCTTTAGAATTTTTTTAGTTTGAGAGTGCAACAATTTTGTATAGGAGTTTCATTGGAGTTTGGTCTTATTGAGTTATTTCAAAATATATTTGACAATGATTGAGGATTTGAACTTGTTCTTTGAAAACTTTAGTTTATATTGTTTTGAGATCAAGGTTATGTCTTTTTCTACATTTTTTCCATTATGTAAATAGGTACTACATATGCAGTTGTTAGCTAAGTATGTTGGATAAAAAAGCTTATTCAGATATACCTTTATGCATACCCTTATATCTTTTTTCTATTTTACATAAATATTTTTTCTTATATAAGAAGCATTTTAATAAAATAAAATAAAAATAAAAATGGGAGGGTATGTAGAGTGATATTTACATTTGATCAAAAGAAATGTTTTAGATAAAAGATTTCAAAATTAAAGGAAATATTTGAAGACACATATGTGGCTAGTGGGATACCTACTGCCACATGTGTTGTGGCCAAGGAGCAAGTAATTTATCCCATTGCAAGTGAACTGAGACTAATTACATCTTTTCCAAGCAATGTGCTTTGAAATACACCTGCTACATCTACATATTCTAATGCAATAAGATAGTCCAATATTTTTGGCAATCCAGAAGATGTATCCATTGTAGTTAAAAGGATAAGATTGAGTCAAGATTAGTATACTAGTATAGAAAATAAATCCATAGATATAAACTTAGAATGGAACACGGCTTTCATGGTTGAGGTGTCTAAAGATAGTGATCCCATTGGCGAAAATGCTATAAGGTGGGCCTATGATTTGGGTACAATATGTAGGTCTCATTTGGATGTTTGCAAATCAAATTTTGCATTCCAAGATTAAAGGATAAATAGTGGTATACATAAAATGGAAAATTCTTTTAAGATTGTTGGTGAGAAGATATTTAGAAAATACTACTCGAACATACTGAGGTTTTTGATGAAAAATTTCATATGTAAATGTAGAAAAATAATAGTTGAAGGAAAATAAATGACCAATTCCTCTATAATTACCAAACAATGGAAAGATTTGAAGGAAAGTATGTTTTCAGAATATTTTTTGGCAAATCATACACAAGGAAAGAAAGCAAGCCATATGTTTTTGGTCGAGGTGGGTTGGAAGGATAAAAGACAATTTTGTAGTAAGTGTATGGATTTTTGTTTCAATGTAGATTGTGCTAACTATATATTTAAATTTATTTATCCAACTCATTATGTGTGGAAAATCGACTTTTACTTGTAGGTGGTGTTATCCCCTGATATGTTCTAGGATGTAGATGAACTATGCCACGACATGATAAAACTCAATTTAATTCAGATTTAGAACTGAATATTTTTTTATAAACATGGGTTTCTTGTTTTATTTTAAATTTTGTAGATGTACAGGATAAGTAGGCGAGATGACTATTATATCTTTTAGCTTTAGAGGCATTTTTCAGATATATATTCAAGAATAAATCTTGCAATTAATGGTGAAAGAACAACATATTGAGTAATTAAGAATTCATTAGTTCTAACAAAAGTAATTTAAATCTTGGTAAAACACATGGAAATGGTAGCTAGAACATTAATGTGTTTAACAACAATGAAATATTCATTAACTATCCAACATAATAAATAATCATGGAGAAAATTGGTCACAAAAAATGAAATCATTATTCTTCATTGATACTCATCATATTCATCACATGTATATGATAAAGTAATAGTTTGTGCAATATTTTATTAATGATCAAGACGTATTACAAAGTCTAGAGTAGGATTTGGATTAACATAGGAGAAATGCAATAATCGAAGGAGATTTATATAGGATGATATAAAAATGAGATATGAATCTCATGGAGACTCTTTTCTAGTCACAATATTCCCTTCCCTAGTAATCCTATGATCTCGTAGTCCTTGAGAAATTTCCTCTCCCAAAATATGCATGATATCGATGAAGGGATTCGATCCTTCTCTTTATTTTTTTTTCCAAAGAAAAAGTCGTAATTTTATTTCAAGTGTATTGAACAAAATTACATTCTGCACATGTAATAGAATCATAGAGATCCCTACATTATCACATATTTGCTGTTCATGTTTCTGACTGGTCTAGAGACCCTTACATACCCCAAAATAATGCTGACCATACAGCACACATATAACCGGTTACATATACCAAAATAGTCTCAAAATGTAATAATTCCTATCAAACGATACTATGTCTTAGCTGCCCGAAAGCACCAAACAGAACAGATGTAAACTGCCAAATGCTCCATTTAAGATCCACCAAACGCCTCATATAGGCCTATGTTAATCTCAATATGCAAAAAACAAAAACCATAAAGTAAATCGAACTAGAACTGTAGTGTAATCTGAGCAACAGATACCAATCATTCTCCCGCCCTGTCCTCCAATGCCTCACTGAAAGGCCTATGGTAATAACTGTAGGATGTAGCAGTAGTATGTAATGTGATTCGCCATGTGCCGTAATTTAGACGTTGCTGCGACGCTTCTTTGGAAAGAAAGTCGGCCATGCCATTTCTCTCCCTGTAAACATGTGTAAATGTTAAAAGATTAAAATTCTGCTTTAACCGTAAAACATCTTCCAGTATAGGTGAGAGAACCATCACATTGCATTGTGTATGCTCATTGGCCCAATCAATAACAATCAGTGAATCACCAAAAATCTGTAGTGAAAAACAACCCTGTTCTAGAGCAAATAACAGCAACAGTCTAAGAGACATTATTTCTGCATAGTTGTTTGTACCGCTCCCCAGTCCAGCTGCTATGTGAAAATAATGTGAATCAGATTTATGTAGCACGATCCCCCCACCGCACACCAATTGATCCATTGATGCACCATCGAAAAAAGCCCACGGTATTGTTTTATCGATCGTTTCAGCGATCACAGGGCGTGTTCTAATCGATATGGGAGCAGTCTTGTAATGAGCAATAATAGCCACAGCTTGTGCCACTACTTGCTCAATCGGGACTCTACAGTCCTGGAAGATCAGCCTGTTACGAGTGATCCATATCCCCCAGGCAAAAATGCATGGGGCCGCACAGATGGTTGATGACTGTTGTTCCGACCACCAATGTTGGAATGCCTCAATAACATTCTCACCCCTCCAACGCGTATTGAGATCCATATAATGGCAGATACGTGTCCAAACCTCTTGGGAGAAACGACAGTGTACAAATATGTGTGAAATAGTCTCGTCCGCCTCCCTACAGAGTGGACAAAAACCCGGGCCCTGTAGGAATCGTCGCTTCAGAACATCCCAGGTGGGTGCCTTTTGTTCCAATATCGCCCAGAAGAGAAGTTTGGCTTTACCTGGGCATTTAAGCTTCCACAGAGATTTCCACCACCACACCAAAGCCCTGTTTTGCACCTCCACATTTAACTGTGTATATCCAAGTTTTGGTGTGTATTTCCCAGAGGGATGGTGATCCCAGATAAGTTCATCAGGCCTGTTTGTCAGACGAATATTAGAGAATCTTAATATCCGAATATAGTCCTCCCATTCCCCGATCAAGTCCTCAGGAACTACTAGACGCTGGGCAGAGTACCACCCCTGGTGCATTAGAGTGGATAATCCCGGTTGTGCGATATCAGCTAAGAAGTGATATCCCCTAGCTGCCAGAAAGGTCCTTAAGTCCACAGGCAGTACATGTCCCCCCCTACATCCTACCCATGGATCCAGTCCAATACGAAGTGATTGCCCATTTCCTATTCGCCACACAAGACCCGATCCCACTAGCTGAAAATGCTGAACCACCGCTTTCCAAACCACAGAGCAATTTGCCCTCGACTTGTTGCCCTGCCTAATCCATTCAAGTAGGGTTAAAGGAGCAATGTATTTGTGGTATACCACCCTGGTCCAGAGGCTCCGTGTATGGATAATACGCCATACCACCTTTTCCCCCAACGCTTTGGCAAAGAGAAAGATATTCTTTAAGCCCCATCCTCCCAGTGCTTTGGGGATTGCAATCAAATCCCATCTAACCCACACCAAGGCTCGATTCGCACCCTTACCCTTCCAAAGGAAGGCAAAAACCAACCGACGGATCTGCTCCAAGATACCTCTGGGAATCCAAGCAAGTGACATCCAGTAAACTGGTATTGCTTCCAAAACAGATTTAACCAGAACCAGTCTCCCAGCCCGCGAGAGCCATTTTTGACTCCAACCATGCAGTCTCCGCTCCAATTTGGCAATTAACCAGTGCCAATCCACCTTAAGATATGCATTAGGTTTTAAGTGAAATCCAAGGTACTTTAAGCCATCATCAATATCCATAATCCTATAGGGGAGTCTGTTGGCCAATCTGTTCTTCTCCTGCTCATTTAAGTGCGAGCATGAAATAGTTGATTTATCAATATTCACTAGCATGCCCGTGGCAACTTGCAGTAAATTGAGTCCTTCGACCACCTTGTCAATATCCTGTCTCGAGCCATCACAAAATAGAAGAATATCGTCGACAAATAGGAGATGTGTGATATACAGTACCTGAGTAATGGAGATGCCACGAAAGGATCCTTCAGCTCTTGCTTTCATGATAAAACGACTGAGGCCTTCAGCAACTAGAAGAAATAGCAGCGGTGAAAGTGGGAAACCTTGTCGTAGCCCCCGGCCTGCATGGAAGAAAGGGCTAGCCGAACCATTTATCAGAACAACAAAACTAACCGTGGTGATGCAGGCCATAATCCATCGAACAAATTCATAGCAGAAGCCCAGATGTGTGAGAAGCATCCGAATATAGAGCCAGCTAACCCTGTCGAATGCTTTAGAGAGGTCAATCTTAATCACTGCTCCCTTCTGCTTCTGAACCTTCAGTGTGTGTATACCTTCTTGTGCAACTCCAATGGCCTCGTGAATTTGACGACCTTCCAAGAATCCAAATTGTTCACATGAAATATGCTGTGACAGGATATTTTTTAATCTCCTCGCCATAATCTTGGCTATGATCTTATATATGCAATTGCAGAGTGAGATAGGTCTGAATTCCTCAAAATGATCAGGCTTGTCGGTTTTAGGGATGAGAGCAATAAATGTCGAGTTGAAGGGACCATGTACAAAGCCAGCCTTTCTTGATTCTTCCACCACAGCCAATAATTCCTCCCCAAAACAGTCAAAGAATCCCAAGAAAAATTCAATAGGCCAGCCATCAGGCCCTGGGATTTTATCCTTCTGGCAAGATTGCATAACCTGCAAGAGTTCACTCGGAAGCACCTCCTCCATCAAAAGTTTGTTCTCTTCTTCCCCCACAAAACGTGGGAAAAGCTGAGCCATCCTGATAACCTCAGCTATGGAGGCCCCAGGTGGAGCAGTGAATAAGTCTTCGTAATGTCGAACACCCATCTCAGCCAAACCATCAAAGCTGGAGACCCGTTCCTCTTCAGTTGAAGATAATTCCCAGATTGAGTTAGTGAATTTTCTCCCCTTAGCATATGCTTGAAAAAATTTTGTGTTCTCATCCCCACATTGTAACCAGATCGCCCTACTTTTCATTCTCCACAGCTCTTCTCGCTCACTCAGTAACACATTCCTGCTACTTTCCCAGCCCAGTAGCTCACCTTTCTGCTGTTCATCCAGATAACCCAAACCCTGACAATGTAGAAGTCGATCAATATTCATCTCAACATCCCTCAGGATCTGATCATCTTTAACCCTTTTAGCAGTGGCCCAGTGAATAATGGCCTCTTTAATATGCTTGAGATTGTGTTGAAAGTGTGCGCCCGCATGTTCCTGTGACTCCATAGGTCGATGAACCCACTGTTGCTGAACTAATTTAAGATAATCCTCCTCCTTCAACCAGCTAGGATTGAACTTGAAAGGACTAGGGGGTTTGTTTCTACTGCCTCTTAATTCCAGTAAGATGGGACAGTGGTCAGAGACCCCCCCTGACCCAACCCATTGCTTAACAACATCAACCCCTAGTGCCAACACATCTGCCACCAGAAACCTATCCAGTCTTTTGGCCACCCTTTGTTCCCCTGTTCTCTTATTCCTTCACGTCGGGGTAACCTGGTTGGCTGTATGTCAAGAAGATCCTTCCCGGCGAAAGCTTGAATGAAAAAGTTAGCTAATGGATCCGAAGCAGCTCAAGGCCCCCAAACTTCAGATGACCCCAGAGAAAGGTTGAGGTCTCCACCCAAAATCACATCCCTTCCGTCAAAGAGATCAATGCTAAGCAAGGAGTACCAGAAGCCAGCCCTATTTAAATAGGGTCCATAGATATTGAGAATCGTTAACATCCTACCAATCTCAGCATCCCATACTTCCAACCCAATACCAGAAGAGATACCCCAAGAGCTATCATATCTGCAGTTCTTCACCTTCCACCCCGTAGCCAGCCCTCCAGATCAACCACGTGCATCCACCCCCACGAACTTCCAGCCAGGTAGCAATGTTTCCAAAACCCTAACCACCTCCACACTGCCGCCCAATGTTTCTTGAAGTAGTAAAATATCAGGTTGATTTAAATCCACCAACCTCCGGAGTGACGATTTTTTAATGGGGCTCGCCAACCCACGACAGTTGAATGACAGTAATTTCATATGAAACCCCCTTCCAGGGTTTTCGCTGCTCTAAGTGCCCATTCAATAGAGGATTGTGTGCCCATAACCAAATCAACTTTTGCCCGATCTTGTGCTTTTGACAGATGTGATTTCCGTCCCCGGCCTTTCCCCAAAGTGCTAACAGCCAATTCAGGAAGACCCCTGCCCCCCGAATCATCAGCAGAGATCACCCTATTCCTAAGTGCATATCGGATACTACGTCCCACAGAATTGGGAGAGGGTAGAGTGGATACAAGAGGAGGCGTGTAAACACAATCCGTGACAGGTATTAAACAAGGAGCTACAGTGCTAAGTGATATAGGACTGTCAGGAGGATGAGACTTTAAGCATACCCCCCCAATTCAGGCGAGACAGAAAATAAAGAGACATCAGTAGAGAAATGATGAGACATACCCGGGGAATAAGTGGAAGAACCCCGCCGAGAGATAGCCTGCGCTTGTAGCTTCCTGGATGCAGCCCGAGTCAAAGGTGTTGTGGTGCCCAATGCAGTCCCTACTACAACCGTCTCCTTGCTCCCAAAGTTATCCAAACCCGCATTCTTCAGGGTTGTCAAAGGTATCCCGGGTCCCGGTAATCCACACGATGCCACTGGTAGTGTCGATGCCTGGGCAGCCCCAGTGTCAATAGCAGTCACAAAATCCCTATCCCCTGTCATCTGTGGACTCCCCTTCTGCGCAGGATCAGTGCTAACAGCTGCTTCAGGAACAACCGACGGTCTGCTACCCCGAAATGGTAGCGTGCACCCTGCTACCAGGTGTCCATGGGCGTGGCAGCGGTGGCATCGAAACGGCACCCCCACATAGTCCAAAATATGTGTGAATTCCCCATCCTTCGTCTGAACCTTGATCTCAGCCGATAGCCCCAGCCTAAGATCGATCTTGACCAAAATCTTTGCCACCGAATAGATACCAGTTGCAGTATGGGAATAATCAGCACAAATGTATTCACCAAGGAAATTCCCTATGGCTGCAAATCTTGCTTCATTCCAGAGATGCATGGGAAGCCCCGGTAGCTTCACCCATATAGGTTCTCTGTCAATTCTTTCAGTTTTGGAATCAAAGAAGGGCGACCATCTTTTCAGCACAATGGGAACGCCCAACATTGTCCAATGACGGCCTAAAACAGCTTCTACCTCTCCATAATTCGCCAAGATAAATGAGAACCAACCCTTTGACAAAACCCTAATCTCAGGTGCAGTGGCTACCAGGTCCTTCCAATGCTCGGCCGCCCATCGCTGTAGGAAACCCCGCCCGAGCCTCTTACCGCGGACATGTCCAACCACCGCTATGTGGGAGAAATCCTCCGCCTCCTCCATCGAGACATCTACTCCCATCACCAATTTGTCCTTCCTACGCCGTTCCTTGACCTTATTGACAAAATTTTTATGTGAAGCCGCCTGTGCAGAAACCTTTGCACGAGGAAAAATCAGAGATTCATCGTCAGGGAGTAGTTCTCCAACCCCAGGTGCCGTCGCTACAGTTGCACTAGTTGAGTGTCCCTGGCCTCCACTGGCCTGTCCCCGTTCCTCGACGTCACGGGGTTCCACCGACAGAAGTAGATTTCCGACAGAGAGAGAAGCCGGTCCGCCACCCGACCGCTTGTTTTCACACCCGGCCAGTGTTTCGAGCCAATCCTCTCGCCGAGCTTCCGAAGGTAATGGAAAATTAGTAAATGATCCCTGTTGGGGTTGCAGCGTCCGCCCCAGAAGACCCGCCAAGTCTGGCCTGTCCCTAATGCCAGCAGAAGACCGAAAGGTCTCCAAATCCGCCTCTAAACCCTCCATCCCAATAGAGAAGGCTGGCGATGTAACTCGGGCTGATGACTGTGGGTGCCCGTCCAAATCCATCACTCCCGCAGGCCCAGGTAGACCCTCGCCTATCATGAAAGGGCCAGACAAATCCCCCGACCCAAAATTCACAGGATTGATCGCACCAAGATCAAAGATCCCAATGCCACAGTCCCCATCCGAGGTATAGTCCACCTCCTGCTCGTCGCCGCTCCCCATACCGCCCCAGCGGTTCCCCCACGGCAGACAAGACCGAGCCCCGACCGTGCAGACAGCCAAGTTATCGTAAGCAAACCCAGTTATGATCCAAGCCCCTATCCACCTTTGAATGTGCAGCAATCCTCCGCGAACGACGAAACCCCACACTTCCGCGGTTCCTTTCGCTCAGCCGCAGATTTCAGGCATCACCTGCCCTCCTCTCCATATATCACTCCGTTTCAGAGTAAACTATTACCAAGAACCCGAAGAACGCCAGAGCGGAGCACTCTCAACCACCATTTACAAGATCATGGAGTTAAGCAATATCAGGGCCATACAGCTTCAATCGTCGAGGAGCAGGTCCATCCAAATCGCTGTTAGTCGAGCCTCCTCAATCCCTGTTCACCAGGCTGCCCACGCCCTAAACCAGTCCATACCACCGCCATGTCCAGGGTTTCTTGGAGCCCAATTCCTAAAAAAGTACTGGTATGTTGTATTGTGTTTTTCTTCAAAGTCATATGTTAATATATCAATGATGCTCATTTCTAGAGTTTTGATCCATGGCTTGTTCTCCATCATGTGTTTTCATGCATGTCTAAACTATTCAGATCTGCATGTTTGTGAGATGCGGTTTTATGAAATTCAGTAGGATTTTGTGTTCTCTATGTACTTCTAAAGAGACATCGATCCTTCTCTTTATATCTTCCCTTCCTTTCTAATTGATTCTTGAAACTACTCCTTTCCTTGCAAAATTGCACCTCTTCTTCACTAGTTGTCCCAAACTACTCCCCAAATACTACTTCTTTTAAACCAACTCAACCTTACTTATTCATGCTCTGAGGTTCATGCTGAGATCCACCCTTGGTTTGGAAAAATTACCTTAGAATATTTGGCAATTTGTTGCCAATTCTTCCCCATGGGGTACTTGTGATTTTTCATAGAATTTATTGCCATCTCTACATTTGTATATTGCTCATAGGATATTGATTGCATATTTTTAAATGTGAGTTTTAGACTGGCCAATAACTCAAATTCCTCAATCAATAATTCTACTATGACTATCCATTTTAGGTTCCCTTCCATGTTCTCAAACTTCACATTATTATTTATTTTATTATTAAAAAATTCTTAATACGCATCATTGTGAGGAAATCTAATGCAGAGCTAAATAGAAAATATCAAATCTCCCAATGGCTTGGTGATGGCCATTGAAAAAGATGCAAACAAATACCTATTTATTTTCCTAATATCTATTCATTAATTTTCAAAAGTTTGAATGTAAGGAAAGAAAGAAGAGGAATACCTATTGTAGTGTTCATATGATGAGCACTAATCCCTGATCCCTTATTTCTTGCTACTTATAATGCAATCTGAATGGAATACACACAATAAAAAACATACCCTTCTCATTCCTTCTAACAAAAAACTAATCAAATGCATTGAAATTGAGATCCTATTTATAACCACAATAACGATAAAATGAATTGGGGGAAAACTAAATTTATTTGCATTAAATAAAAGAGGAAGTACCGATACTTACAACCTTATCACTTGTAGTTCCATCCTTCTCCAACATCCAAGTTCACTCTCCTTCACCCTTAGCCTTTGATGACCAAGGTCTTTTTCAAATAGGGACTAATGCTCTTTCGTCAGCATTCTAGCTTCTTTCAAATCCTTACTCAAATCACCCTCCCAAGTATCCACCCCAAAGGCTTGTTTTATAACTTTGGATTAGGGGAGAAAGGTGGGAATTCGAATGTGGGTGATAATCCTAATGTTGCATGCACCTAATGCACATTTTCTCCACAATTAAGCCTTTCACGCCTTTAATTATTTCACTTTTTCTTTTATTTTCCTCCACTTTAAGATTATGGTCACCCTTCTTAGCTCCAAATTAGCAATCTGATGACAATGGTTGCCTCTTAAGGGCCAAACTAGTAACCATTTGCATTTTTATTCTAGGAAAGTAGCAATTAGGCCATGGAAAAGTAATTCACTTTAGTGCTTTAAACTCAATTTTCATGGTGAGGACAGACTTAGTATATGCTTCTAACCCTTGCCATTAAGAGTGTTAAATATTGTGATAATAGATACCCCTTAATTTGTGAGGTCATAAGAAAAAATGATGTCCAAAATACATTAACTAAATAATTGGTAATCATGGCTGAAGGGATAAGGAGGAGAACCATGGATGGAAGAATTGGAAGGAAGCTATAAGTAAGACAACGAAATTTCCCAAATATATAACAAATTCCTGAAGCTGGTATACCCATTCTCAATAGTAAACAAGCATGGCCATGAACAATACACAGTGGATCCATGCCAAAAGTACTTCTAAGAATGTAAAACTACACTATGATAAGTGCAAGATATCAAGCACTTCATGGTAATTCAACAATTAGGGGTTATTGATGTATACCCACTATCATTTGCGAGGAAGCAGGCCACTAATGACTTTAAGATCCAAGGTGCTCCATGGTTTCCAGACCCACTCCTTAGATAGTGATTTGATGTCGATAGGAAGAGGTCCATACAAGAGGGGGACTTAATGCATCCCACATCAAACGAATCGAAACAAAGATCAAAGTTTTGATATAATTTGGTAGCGTTGAAAAGATCCCAACACTATATACTGATACTAGGAAGGCCGACATGATTGGTGAAAAATATCTGATGAATGAACGACATGGTTTTTACTTCCCTTGAACATAGAACATGACACATAGTGACACTTCACAACATAAGACTTATGCAACCGACATTAATGAAATTCACCAATGCCAAATGCATTGATGGATGCCCCATAATGATGGGAATGATAACCCATTGGTGGAGTACTATTCAAAATAATTGTACAGTTTCCTAAGGAAAATGTAGATGAGCTAGGTGTACGTATAATTGATGAAAATATGTGTCATGTTAAAGGGTGACACGGATTGATTGTTGTCATTTCTCTCCATAATAAAATAAAATGAATTCACTAATTCCCTTTTTTTGAATTTATATTTTTCAATGTTTTTCCCTTTTTCATTTATAAGCATAAAAATGAATAAATAATGCTATAATACAATGGAGGAAACATGTGTCTCAAGGTCATGCGCCTACATTCCAAGGGCTTAGGTTAGGTTGTAGCAAGGATAAAATTGCAAATAGGGGATGAGCTAGTTATGTACACTCATAATGATGTTCCCTATAGGGATAAAGGTCAATTGAACAAGATACAATATTTATAAATGAAAAGCGACAAAAAGTGATTGCAATGGAAAAGACGCAACATCAACAATAAGCAACGAAGCTGTTGTTACACGGAATTTTCATCAGTATCGTGAATCCTATAACCTGGCATTGTCACAATCCTTGAGGAGATTATCATGGAGAGTGAACCCTGTTTTCCTTGCCCTGTATATTAACTTATTTTGCAACCTTGACGTGCTTTGCTCTCTCAGCAACCTGTTCCACAACTCACTCGACGTGTTGTGTCTCACTACAACTTGCGTTGATGGTACACCTTGTCTTTACAACATACCGCGTCGATTCATACCAATGCATGTTGCTTCATTGCAGATCGCGTAGACCTATGTATGGATAGAAAATTAGGTCTTCGAGAGGTTTCTAGACCAGAATCTGTTTGGATTAGCTTTCCCTCTTATTTACTTGGATATTACTCAAATTCCACAACTGTGGGGATCCTCTCTCATCCTCTTTCCCTTATCCTCTCATCTCCCCCTTATCTTCTTTTCCCTATAAATGAATATCTTAGCCATGGGTGAAAAGAGTAGGAATCACTAATAAGAAGATGTTGGAGAAATTGTGTGAGACTGTTAGACTCTTGATGTCTATTCTTCCAAGACAAGTGTGACAAGTTGGAGCAAGAAGAATCCATCAAAAGGGATCTACGACACCGAGGCTATGGTTGCAATTCTTTCTTCTTTTTATAATACAATGATGCATTTCCTTTCCCATATTTGATTGTCAATAACATTTATAGTGAATTTCCTTGGTCATTTACTTAGATTAGTCAAGTTGTTTTTAGTATAATCCACTTGGTATTTTCTTGTGGTGAATCTCTTATAAGTTCTTCATTCAAGTAGTTGGACTGCAACAGTTCAAGGATAGTGAGGACAAAATTCGTTCAAGATGTAAGTCTTCTTTTTATTTGTTTCTCATCAAAACTTGATTAATTTAGGAGAAGGTATGCATTCATTAGCTTATTTTGTTCTAGATGCAAACATGGACTAGGGAGGTCCACTTGTGTCCGCACTCGTAGACTTATCTACTAACAAAATTGGCGATTCCACTGGGGACACCTCCCTAGACCTTCCTTGCTTTGCTTTGGGGTTCTCCTTAACTTTGTCACTAGTTTTTGTCTGACACCTTAAGTCTATTAAGATCCTTTGAAGTTCAGGGCTCCTTTGTCTTTTGTTTTTGAAAAAACTTCTCTGTTGTTGTCGACACGCTTTACATTCATCATACAACGCAACATCGGCGTGCCTGGGATTCACCTGCACTCGCTTTGACCTTGATAGACGCACTGTGTTACACAACAGCCCGCGACACCCTACCAAAATTTCCATTAGGGCCAGGATCCCTCCTTGAGGTTGGACTAGGTGGTTTTCTGAGATTTGTACCTTACTTATCTCACTCACATTCTTCTCTAGATTTGTTTTTTTGTCTCTTTTTATTTTTATTTTTCTTGAGACTTGGAGCTTAGTTTGGTTTCATGGTGAGTCACATATATTCAAGCAGTTTCCTATATTTCCTTGGGAAATTTCAATCCATTATTGTTTGACGGACAATCTATCAAGAGAGGACTCGAGGCCTGATCTCCCTAGATCAACGTGAGTCTAGAATAAATAGAGACATAACATAAATGACTCTCCTAGATCTAATTAGAGATCAAGGAACTAGATGCTTTTACCTTATAGATCGCTGGTCCTTTCTCCTTGAGTGTTGCTCCAAGCTTGATGGTCTTCAAATCTCAGCTGCAAAACCTGTCAAGACAACACTATAGAACAAGTAGTAAAATACACCTACACAATAATAGATCTAAGTAAGCAGTTAAGTAGGCAAAATAAGCAAAATATCATTAATGCGATGAGATTTGGTGGAAAACACTTATATTACTGTATTAAAAGGGAAATACATAGGATGAATAGATTACAACCAATGACTTAACGTAGCAATCCTTCTCCGATCAAGCCAATGCCAAAGTCTCCAAAGGGATAATGGATCTCTCTAAGGATGAGTAGAGATCTCTCCTAATCTAATTTCACCAGCATGTAGATACCATAGACTTCCTCCCTTTGGAATGGGAGTGAGCTTCACTTATATAGGACTAAGTGGATAGGGTAGGTTGAGATATGGTAGGAGAGAGATAGGGGATCCTTCCAAGAGGCTAGGAACCGAATGCCAGCTTCCCCAAAGGCTAGGGATAAGGATCCATATAAGCTACCTTTGAGAAAGGGCTCGAAGATGCCATTTTAATCAATTAACTGACATCGTCCCAGTCTGTAAGAGGACAACCTGCAACGTCGCAGGTTGCACTAGGACAACCTGCGATGACCTCTCAAAACCTAGTATAAAAGGGTATGCATGTCTTCCAAGTGGATGACTTAGTCAAAGGAACTTCAGGGATGTTTACACTGAGACTCAAGGTAGCAAGATTTAGGTGTAACATCTACAGGGGCATCTAGTCTTGTGGCTCTCGGGAAGCCTCCGATTTTCTTTACTTTGAGTTTTAAGCTTTTGAAGTGTGGTTTTGTGAAGGATTTGATTGTTGTGGGCTTGTTTTAAGCTGTCCGAAGCATGATTTTTGAGTATTTTGGGTGATTAGTTTTCTTGGGAACTTCTTTTCTTTTGAAGATTGCAGGAATGATTGATCTCTTACATCTTGAATCAAAACAAACGAGCAAAATAATTCTTAGAATTGATTGAATGCATTGTTAAAATAAATCAAAATCTTTTGAATTGCTCTTTAACTCTTTCACTTCTTTGCTCAAAATTAAGAGGTTTTGCAATTGAAAGAAGTCCATTTTTCATTTTATCTTGTAGTTTTAAGCTTCGTTGAAAAAAAATGAAAAAAATTGCTTTAGTGTTTTATTATTTTTGGTTTTTGGGTTGATTGAAAGATAGTTGTTTGTATTTTAGTCTTTGCTTGAAAAGGAAATTGAAAAGAGTAATATTTTATTTTGGTAAAAAATCACTTGTCTTAGGAAGAAAAGAAATCTCTCTCTCTCTCGCTCTCTCATAGATAGAATTTATCAAAAGAAAAGGACTTGCACCTCATTTAGTTCATACATGATATTGGGATGAGTCTACACCTCATTGGTCCACTTAACCATACAAGATAAAATAAAGCGCTAGTTAAGTTAAAATCTTTAGCAACTTGAGTGATAGGTTAGAGACGTGTTCCAATGTCTTTAAGCATAGGCGCTGTCATTATTTTCTTGCATTTCCTTATGGGGACTGTGTGGTTCTTTCATGTACTAGTCGATATATAGAAAGGCCTTTCACTTGACAATATTTAGAAAGGTTCTTTCATGTACTTGATGGTATATAGGAAGGCCCCTTTCGAATGGTTGTGAATTAGACAACACTACTACGGATTGGAGCTCCCATGTACCTTGTGTATATCAGGAGAACCTTTTAGGATCATGAAACCAACTGAGTAAACTATTGACCATACTGTTGTTGCAATACACTGAGAACAACACTCCGGGAGCTACTACGCACGTCCTGCTAGGTAGTCGGGTAATACGGTCAAAGGTACAGTCCCAATCTTCCCTTGTTAGTGCTTTGAAATATTGGGCTGAGTATTATTGTTGGACCCTACGGTATATCATGAGTTGCGACGACTTGACACTCCCATGAGGATCCGAATTTTATCCCACCTGTTACACAAGTTTTCTTGCGACCTTTAGTTTGAGTAGGACTTGCAGTGTGTCTTTTGTTTAGAATACCTTTAGGGAGATATTTTTCTTAGAGATTCTGGCTGAGCAACCCTAGAGGAGATATCGGATAATGCAAGGTTTGTTACCAGAACAACCCCCCTCAGGGAGGGAAGTGCAGGTGGAAACATGAACCAACCTACTACAACTGATCCACATGAAGAAGGGGTCCTAATTACTAAATTAGGAGGAGATTATTCTCCCCATATAAATAGGGTTTTGTCTTTTAGTGGATTTGGACAAATTATGGATAAGATTTCCTTGGATTCTATATGGCTTGGAAACTCTTGCCACTTGACCAATTCGACCTCCACATCATTTCTTCTCTCCTAAAGCCATCATAACATTCCATTTACATTACTCATGAGCTGCCATGCCATATTCAACCAATTTGTGAGCCTTAAGACAGTTTTGGAAACAGTTTTTGACACCTAGGGGGTTTTTATGTTTTTAGTAAGGCATACTTTTTGTGTTTTACAAACTTTCATTTATGGGATTCTATTTTCTCTCTTGAGATGTATTATATATTGTATTCATATTGAGGAATAAGATATGAGATGATATTTCCATCAATTGAGTTCCTTCTCTTATGTTTCTGTCTCAATATTTCTTCTTCTTATTCTTGCATATCTTTGAATAATTCTTGTGAGGACTTCTTTGCTTCAAGATTCTTGGCTATTAGAATTCTTTCATGGTATTCAACCTATATAGAATTCTCACATGGTATCAGGTCCTTCAAAGTTCTTAATTAAATTAGTCTTCTAGTATAAGTTTCAGAGAGTTTGTCTTCCAGGTACTGAAGATCAAATGGCAGAAATTTATTGTTGAACAATTTAGATTTTTCCATCTCTCATCATTGTTCTCCTCTTACACTTCAGATATTGAAGATCCTTTGCTGGTCAATGGTATCCAAGAAGGTGATCTATAGTTATTTGGAAGTCAGTATACAGTTGAGTTTGTTGGTTGCACCTTCATTTTCTCTGTCCATACTCTTGCCAGTTCCTACATGATTGTCAACACATTTTTCAAGAAGTTGGAGACATCTCTCAGTTCTCTCATATATCTTCTGATTTGAATCATCATCCAGTTGTTGCAGCTCATACACACTCATAACCTCTCTTTGGGTTTCTTTTTGGTGTGTTATTGAATTCTATTTAGGCAAAATTACAGTTTGGAGTGATTGGTTTCACTCTCCCTGCCCTGCTTCTAATTCATTGCATGAATATTGGCACGTATTGCACAAAAGATGGAGGACATCATCAAGTCTCATTTGGATCTGATCTCAAGAAGCTCAAGTCTCGTGAGCACATTCCACTTCTTCCCAAGAATAAGATTCCTCTATACATTTGACCAAGTTCTCACCTACTTGGAGTTTGGAGAGCATTATTATGGTGTATTCCATGATCTTGAGGGGAGGTTTTCTTCCCAAGTGGTTTTCCTTCTTTCCTCACCTACATGGACTGATAATTTTTTGTATTGGGGTGACCATAAGCCTTGTTGCTTGGGCCCTATATTTTTTATATTTTACCTCATAAATTCAGGCTTAAGGGGGGGGTGCTGCAACATTTAAAAAACTCATCCATGCTTAGGATATATTTTACTAGTCACCTAGATTAATTTCCTAAGTTTTGACTAGCTAAATAGGGCCAGTTTTGTCTAGTGGACCACTTGCCATCCTAAGTCACAAAAATGAATTTGGAAAAATTATAAATAATATTTCCTTGGATTCTATCTGATTCTATTCCATTCCTGAATTAGAAAGACACCTTCCTAATTTAGATATCTTTATCCTGTTTTTTCTACTTTCTAGTGGATAAGGAAAAGCTAGTTGACTTGGAAACTCTTGCCACTTGACCAATTCAACCTCCACATCATTTATTCTCTCATAAAACCATCATTACATTCCATTTACATCACTCATGAGATGCCATACCATATTTATCCAATTCGTGATCCTTTAGACAGTTTTGGAAACAATTTTTGACACCTAGGGGGTTTTTATGTTTTTAGTAAGCCTTACTTTTTGTGCTTTACAAACTTGCCTTTAAGGCATTCTATTTTATCTCTTGAGATGTATTATATATTGTATTCATATTTAGGAATAAGATATGAGATGATATTTCCATCAATTGAGTTCCTTCTCTTATGTTTCTATCTCAATATTTCTAGTCTTCTTATTCTTGCATATCTTTGAATAATTCTTGTGAGGACTTCTTTGCTTCAAGATTCTTGGCTATTATAATACTTTCATGGTATTCAAACTATATAAAATTATCACATGGTATCAGAGCCTTTGGAGTTCTTAATTAAAATATCCTTCTAGTATATTTTTTAGAGAGTTTGTCTTGCAGGTATTGAAGATCAAATGGCAGAACTTTATTGTTGAAGAATTCAGATTTTTCCATCTCCCATCATTTTTCTCCTCTTACACTTCAGATATTGAGGATCCTTTGCTGGTCAATAGTATCCAAGAAGGTGATCTATAGTTATTTGGAAGTCAGTATACAATTGAGGTTGTTGGTTGCTCCTTCACTTCCTCTGTCCATGCTCTTGCCAGTTCCTAAATGATTACCAACACGTTTTTCGAGAAGTTGGAGACATCTCTCAGTTCTCTCATATGTATTTCGATTCGAATCATCAGCCAATTTTTGTAGCTCATACACACTCAAAACCTCTCTTTGGGTTGCTTTTTGGTGTGTTATTGAATTTTATGGAGGAAAAATTACAGTTTGGAGTGACTGGTTTCGCTCTCCCTATCCCGCTTCTAATTCACTGCATGATTGTTGGCACCTATTGAACAAAAGATGGAGGACATCATCAAGTCTCATTTGGATATGATCTCAAGAAGCTCAAGTCTAGTGAGCACATTCCACTTCTTCCCAAGAAGAAGATTCCTCCAGACATTTGAACAAGTTCTCACGTACTTGGTGTTTGGAGAGCATTATTATGGTGTATTCCATGATCTCTAGAGGAGGTTTTCTTCCCAAGTGGTTGTCATTCTTTCCTCACCTACATGGACTAATAATTTTTTGTATTGGGGTGACCATAAGCCTTGTTGCTTGGGCCCTATATTTTTGATATTTTACCTCATAAAGTTAGGCTTAAGGGGGGGTGTTGGAACATTTAAAAAACCCATCCATACTTAGGATATATTTTAATAGTCACCTAGATTAATTTCCTAAGTTTTGACTAGATAAATAGGGCCAGTTTTGTCTTTTAGTGGACCACTTGCCATCCTAAGTCACAAAAATGAATTTGGACAAATTCTAGATAAGATTTTCTTGGATTCTATTTGATTTTATTCCATTCCTGAATTAGAAAGACACTTTCTCGATTTAGACAAATTTATCTTGTTTTTTCAACCTCCACAACATTTCTTCTCTCCTAAATCCATAATTACATTCCATTTACATCACTCATGAGATGCCATACCATATTCATCCAATTCGCGAGCCTTTAGACAGTTTTGGAAACATTTTTTGACACCTAGGGGGTTTTTATGTTTTTAGTAAGCGTTACTTTTTGTGCTCTACAAACTTGCCTTTAAGGCATTCTATTTTCTCTCTTGAGATGTATTATATATTGTATTCATATTGAGGAATAAGATATGAGATGATATTTCCATGAACTGAGTTCATTCTCTTATGTTTTTGTCTCAATATTTCTTCTACTTATTCTTGCATATCTTTGAATAATTTTTGTGAGGAGTTCTTTGCTTCAATATTCTTGGCTATTAGGATTCTTTCATGGTATTCAACCTATATAGAATTCTCACAATTGAGATAGTGATTTACAATCACCTTTACAATATGACATTGTTTCTTTTCCACTTCTTTAGAATTTTTTAGTTTGAGAATGCAACCATTTTGTATAGGAGTTGCATTGGAGTTTGGTGTTATTGAGTTATTTCAAAATATATTTGACACTGCTTGAGGATTTGAACTTGCTCTTTGAAAACTTTAGTTTATATTGTTTTGAGATCAAGGTTATGTGTTTTTCTACATTTTTTCCATTATGTAAAGAGGAACTACATATGCAGTTGTTAGCTAAGTATGTTGGATATAAAAGCTTATTTAGATATACCTTTATGCATACCCTTATATCTTTTTTCTTTTTTACATAAATATTTTTTCTTATATAAGAAGCATTTTAATAAAATAACATAAAAATAAAAATAAAAATGGGAGGGTATGTAGAGCGATATTTACATTTGATCAAAAGAAATGTTTTAGATAAAAGATTTCAAAATTAAAGGAAATATTTGAAGACACATATGTGGTGACTAGTGGGATACCTAGTGCCACATGTGTTGTGGCCAAGGAGCAAGTAATTTATCCCAATGCAAGTGAATTGAGACTAATTACATCTTTTCCAAGCAATGTGCTTTGAAATACACCTGCTACATCTACATATTCTAATGCAATAAGATTGTCCAATATTTTTGGCAATCCAGAAGATGTATCCATTGTAGTTAACAGGATAAGATTGAGTCAAGATTAGTATACTAGTATAGAAAATAAATCCATAGATATAAACTTAGAATGGAACACGGCTTTCATGGTTGAGGTGTCGAAAGATAGTGATCCCATTGGCGAAAATGATATAAGGTGGGCTTATGATTTGGGTACAATATGTAGGTCTCATTTGGATGTTTGCAAATCAAATTTTGCATTCCAAGATTAAAGGATAAATATTGTTATACATAAAATGGAAAATTCTTTTAAGATTGTTGGTGGGAAGATATTTAGAAAATACTACTTGAACATACTGAGGTTTTTGATGAACAATTTCATACGTAAATGTAGAAAAATAATAGTTGAAGGAAAATAAATGACCAATTCCTCTATAAATACCAAACAATGGAAATATTTGAAGGAAAGTATGTTTTTAGAATATTTTTTAGCAAATTATACACAAGGAAAGAAAGCAAGCCATATGTTTTTGGTCGAGGTGGGTTGGAAGGACAAAAGACAATTTTGTAGTAAGTGTATGGATTTTTGTTTCAATTTAGATTGTGCTAACTATATATTTAAATTTATTTATCCAACTGATTATGTGTGGAAAATCGACTTTTACTTGTAGGTGGTGTTATCCCTTGATATGTTCTAGGATGTAGTTGAACTATGCCACGACTTGATAAAACTCAATTTAATTCAGATTTAGAGCTGAATATTTTTTTAGAAACATGGGTTTCTAGTTTTATTTTAAATTTTGTAGATGTATAGGACAAGTAGGCGAGGTGACTATTAGATCTTTTAGCTTTAGAGGCATTTGTCAGATATATATTCAGGAATAAATCTTGCAATTAATGGTGAAAGAACAACATATTGAGTAATTAAGAATTCATTAGTTCTAACAAAAGTAATTTAAATCTTGGTAAAACACATGGAAATGGTAGCTAGAACATTAATTTGTTTAACAACAATGAAATATTCATTAACTATCCAACATAATAAATAATCATGGAGAAAATTGGTCATAAAAAATGAAATCATCTTTCTTCATTGATACTGATCATATTCATCACATGTATATGATAAAGTAATATGTTGTGCAATATTTTATTAATGATCAAGATGTATTACAAAGTCTAGAGTAGGATTTGGATTAACAAAGGATAAATGCAATAATCGAAGGAGATTTATATAGGATGATATAAAAATGAGATATGAATCTCATGGAGACCCTTTTCTAGTCACAATCTTCCCTTCCCTAGTAAGCTTATGATCTCGCAGTCCTTGAGAAAGTCCCTCTCCCAAAATATGCATGATATTGATGAAGGGATTTGATCCTTCTCTTTATAGCTTCCCTTCCTTTCTAATTGATTCTTGAAACTACTCCTTTCCTTGCAAAATTGCACCTCTTCTTCACTAGTTGTCCCAAACTACTCCCCAAATACTACTTATTTTAAAACCAACTCAACCTTTTAACTTATCCATGCTGTGAGGTTCATGCTGAGATCCACCCTTGGTTTGGAAAAATGACCTTAGAATATTTGGCAATTTGTTGCCAATTCTTCCCTATGGTGTACTTTTGATTTTTCATAGAATTTATTTCCATCTTTACATTTGTATATTGCTCATAGGATATTGATTGCATATTTTTAAATGTGAGTTTTAGACTGGCCAATGACTCAAATTCCTCAACCAATAATTCTACTATGACTATCCATTTTAGGTTCCCTTCCATGTTCTCAAACTTGAAATTATTATTTCTTTTATTATTAAAAAATTCTTAATATGCATCATTGTGAGGAAATCTAATGTAGAGCTAAATAGAAAATATCAAATCTCCCAATGGCTTGGTGATGGCCATTGAAAAAGATGCAAACAAATACCTATTTATTTTCCTAATATCTATTCATCAATTTTCAAAAGTTTGAATGTAAAGAAAGGAAGAAGAGGAATACCTATTGTAGTGTTCATATGATGAGCACTAATCCCCTGATCCCTTATTTCTTGCTACTTATAATGCTATCTGAATGGACTACACACAATAAAAAACATACCCTTCTCATTCCTTTTAACAAAAAACTAATCAAATGCATTGAAATTGAGATCCTATTTATAACCACAATAATGATAAAATGAATTGGGGGAAAACAAAATTTATTTGCATTAATAAAAGAGGAAGTACCGATACTTACAACCTTATCACTTGTAGTTCCATCCTTCTCCAACATCCAAGTTCACTCTCCTTCACCCTTAGCCTTTGATGACCAAAGTCTTTTGAAAATAGGGACTAATGCTCTTTCGTCAACATTCTAGCTTCTTTCAAATCCTTACTCAAATCACCCTCCCAAGTATCCACCCCAAAGGCTTCTTTTATAACTTTGGATTAGGGGAGAAAGGTGGGATTTCCAATGTGGGTGATAATCCTAATGTTGCATGCACCTAATGCACATTTTCTCCACAATTAAGACTTTCACGCCTTTAATTATTTCACTTTTTCTTTTATTTTCCTCCACTTTAAGATTATGGTCACCCTTCTTAGCTCCAAATTAGCAATCTGATGACCATGGTTGCCTCTTAAGGGCCAAACTAGTAACCATTTGCATTTTTCTTCTAGGAAAGTAGCAATTAGGCCATGGAAAAGTTATTTACTTTAGTGCTTTAAACTCAATTTTCATGGTGAGGACAGACTTAGTATATGCTTCTGACCCTTGCCATTAAGAGTGTTAAATATTGTGATAATAGATACCCCTTAATTTGTGATGTCATAAGAAAAAATGATGTCCAAAATACATTAACTAAATAATTGGTAATCATGGCTGAAGGGATAAGGAGGAGAACCATGGATGCAAGAGTTGGAAGGAATCTATAAGTAAGACAATGAAATTTCCCAAATATATAACAAATTCCTGAAGCTGGTATACCCATTCTCAATAGTAAACAAGCATGGCCATGAACAATACATAGTGGATCCATGCCAAAAGTACTTCTAAGAATGTAAAACTACACTATGATAAGTGCAAGATATCAAGCACTTCATGGTAATTCAACAATTAGGGGTTATTGATGTATACCCACTATCATTTGCGAGGAAGCATGCCACTAATGACTATAAGATCCAAGGTGCTCCATGGTTTCTAGACCCAATCCTTAGATAGTGATTTGATGTCGATAGGAAGAGGTCCATACAAGAGGGGGCCTTAATGCATCCCACATCACATGAATCGAAACAAAGATCAAAGTTTTGATATAATTTGGTAGTGTTGAAAAGATCCCAACACTATATATTGATACTAGGAAGGCCGACATGATTGGTGAAAAATATCTGATGAATGAACGACATGGTTTTGACTTCCCTTGAACATAGAACATAGCACATAGTGACACTTCACAACATAAGACTTATGTAACCGACATTAATGAAATTCACCAATGCCAAATGCATTGATGGATGCCCCATAATGATGGGAATGATAACCCATTGGTGGAGTACTATTCAAAATAATCGTACAGTTTCCTAAGGAAAATGTAGATGAGCTAGGTGTACTTATAATTGATGAAAATATGTGTCATGTTAAAGGGTGACACGGATTGACTGTTGTTGTTTTTTTCCATAATAAAATAAAATGAATTCACTAATTCCCTTTTTTTGAATTTATATTTTTCAATGTTTTTCCCTTTTTCATTTATAAGCATAAAAAAAAATGCTATAATACAATGGAAGAAACAGGTGTCTATTGGGCTCCGGAATTGTCTTTTATAATGATGTTATTTACATTAATTTCCAATTTTATCTACCATGATTTAATGCATATATGTTCAATAAGGCTATCTTTTACTTCATTTTTTTAATTAAATTTCGTAAATGTAAAGTAAGCCTAATATGTTATTTTTAAATGCAATATTGTGCAAATGATAGACGTTCGGTACTTCATTTGATCTTTCATTCAACCCTTCGTTCAGTCTCTAAGTTTTGCACTAGGTTTAATGGCATGTTTCCTATTGATCCTACATATGCAAATAAAAAACCATGATGATGAGCTTTGGATAATTTAAATTTCAAACAAATAGATAGTTGAAAAATCAATATATATATTAAAATCATCATTTAAGATATTCAAAAATTTGTTTGAATTTAAAATCATAATTAAGTGGTAATAAGTTAAAAAAAAAACATTAATTTCAATTTAATAAAAAAATGAAAATATTAAATATATATATATATTTTTTTTCCTTGGAAAAAGTCGTAATTTTATTTCAAAAATATGATCAAAATTACATTCTGCACATGTAATAGAATCACTGAGATCCCTACATTGTCACATATTATTGTCCCATATTAACATCAAGTCTAAAGTCCCATACATATATCAAAACAATGATACGTCTGTCCATACATACCTCATATATCCGATTACAAATTAACCAATACTGTATCAGAATTTAGTAGATGACCATCGTTGGTCAACAAAAGCAGCTGTCCCTGCAGCCCGCATATATCCGATCAAAAAGAAACAACACTGAAACAGTAATGAGAGATCCATCACTAGTCATCAAAAGCTGAGCTATTTCTCATTATCGTGCCTCAATATCTTCATGAAAAGGTCTGTGGTAATAACTGTAGGAGCCCTCATTTGTGTGTAAAGTAATCCTCCAAGTGCCAAAAGTTAAGTGTTGCTGCGTCGCTTCTTTGGAAAGCTGATCGGCCATCCCATTCCTCTCCCTGTAGACATGTGTAAATGTAATATGATTAAATGAATGCTTTAACTTGATTACCTCCTCCAGGATAGGTAAGAGTACCATCACATGACAATGGGTAATATCCTGTGCCCATTCGATAAATAACATGGAATCGCCAAAAATCTGAAGAGATAGACATCCTTGTTCAAGTGCAAATAACATCAACAACCTGAGAGACATAATTTCAGCGTAGTTATTTGATCCCCTCCCCAAACCAGCCACGATATGGAAGTATTGAGTCTCAGATTTGTAAAGGACTCCCCCCCCTCCACACATCGATTGATGGTCTATGGAAGCACCATCAAAATAAGCCCACGGCATGGATTTATCAATCAATTCTACACACACAGGTCGAGATTTGATCACGTTGACAGGTGCCTTGAAGTGTTGGATAACTGCCACAACTTGTGCCACAACAAACTCCATCGGAACCCTGCAATCGTGAAAGATGATGTTATTTCTGGTAATCCAGATGCCCCAAGCGAAAATACAAGGGAAAGCCCGGATGGATGAGGTCTTTTGTAATGACCACCATAATTGGAACGCTTCATGGACGCTCTCGCCCTGCCACCTCACATGGATATCCAGAAATTTGCAAACATCAGCCCAAACAGCCTGAGAATACTGACAATGAACAAAAAGATGAAGTATAGTCTCTTCCGCTTCCCTACAAAGTGGACAGAACCCCGGACCCAGGATGAAACGTTTTTGCAGGATGTCCCAGGTTGGAGCCTTTTTTTCCAGAATAGCCCAGAAGAGTATTTTTGCTTTACCTGGACACTTTAGCTTCCACAGATATCTCCACCACCACACCAATCCCCTGTTATGTACATCCACATTCAGCTGGATATATCCATTCTTTGGGGAGTATATTCCAGAGGGATGATGATCCCAGATGAGTTCATCAATCCTATTGGTCAGTCGAATATTCGAATGTCTTAAGATCTGGATAAAATCCGCCCATGCTCCTTGCAATTCACTAGGGATCTCAAGA
Source organism: Larix kaempferi (assembly GCA_027924585.1). Classification (NCBI taxonomy): domain Eukaryota; kingdom Viridiplantae; phylum Streptophyta; class Pinopsida; order Pinales; family Pinaceae; genus Larix; species Larix kaempferi. Next base: position 212,264 of record BSBM01001104.1, read on the forward strand.
CGCTGTGCAGAGATCCACCCCTGATGCCAAAGAGTAGATGATCCCGGATCCTCTATATCCACCAAAAAATGACAACCTCTAGCTTCCAAAAAATGCCTCAATTCCTCAGGAAGGACATGACCTGCCCGACATCCAACCCAGGGGTCCAGTCCAATACGAATAAGATGCCCATTTCCAATCCTCCACACTAATCCAGAGCCAACCAAATGAAAATGTTGCACCACCGCTTTCCAAACCACAGATCAATTTGCGCTCGACTTATTTCCCAGCCTTATCCATTCGAGTAGAGTTAGAGGGGAAATATATTTATGATAGACCACTCTAGTCCAGAGACTCTGAGTATGAATAAGTCGCCACGACACCTTGGCCCCCAAGGATTTTGCAAACATAAATATATTCTTTAACCCCCATCCGCCCAGAGCTTTTGGGACCGCAATTTTTTCCCATCTGACCCACACCAACGCTCGTTTGTCACACTTACCCTTCCAAAGAAAGGCAAAACACAACCGACGGATCTGCTCCAATACTCCTTTGGGGATCCAAGCGAGAGACATCCAATACATTGGAATTGCTTCCAAAACAGATTTAATCAGAACCAGCCTCCCTGCCCGAGAGAGCCATTTATGACTCCATCCATGAAGGCGCTGTTCTAATTTAGCTAATAACCAGTACCAATCAGCCTTCAGATAAGCATTTGGTTTCAAGTGAAAGCCAAGGTACTTTAAACCATCATCAATATCCAAAGTCCTTTAAGGTAGTCGGATTACCATTCTAAGAATCTCCTGCTCGGTTAAGTGCGAACATGTGATTGAAGACTAGTCAATATTCACTAACATACCCGTTGCAACTTGCACTAAATTGAGACCTTCAACCACCTTATCAATATCCTGTCTTGTGCCATCACAAAATATCAGAATGTCATCAACAAAAAGGAGATGTGTAATATACAATACTTGAGAAATGGATATGCCTCGAAAGGAACCATCAGCTTTTGATTTCAGAATAAAACAACTGAGGCCTTCAGCAACAAGGAGAAACAACAACGGAGAGAGTGGGAAACCCTGTCGTAGGCCCCTACCTTCTTGGAAGAATGGGCTAGCAGAACCATTGATCATAACAACAAATCTCACCGTAGTGATGCAGGCCATAATCCATCGGATAAATTCGTAGCAGAAACCCAGGTGAGTTAGAAGCATCTAAATATAGAGCCAACTAACCCTATCAAATGCTTTTGAGAGATCAATCTTAATCACAACACCCTTCTGTTTCTGCACTTTCAGAGTGTGTAATCCTTCCTGGGCAACACCGATGGCCTCATGTATTTGTCGACCTTCCAAGAATCCAAATTGCTCACAAGAAATATGCTGAGACAATATATTCTTGAGTCTCCTCGCCATAACCTTAGAGATGATCTTATAGATACAATTGCAAAGAGAGATAGGTCTGAATTCATCAAAACTGTCAGGCTTATCCGCTTTTGGAATAAGAGCAATAAAGGTTGAATTAAAAGGGCCATGTACAAACCCATCCTTTCACGATTCTTCCACCACATTCAATAATTCCTCCCCGAAGAAGTCATAGAATCCTAAGAAGAATTCTATAGGCCATCCATCAGGCCCAGGGCTTTTATCTTTCTGAAAGGAATGCATTACCAGCGAGAGCTCAATCGGCAACACTTCCTCCATCAACTGTCAATTTTCTTCCTCCCCCACAAAATGTGGGAAAAGCTGAGTAACACGTATAACCTCAGCAATAGAGGCCCCAGGTTGTGCAATGAATAAATCTCCGAAGTGTCTAACACCCAACTCCGCCAATCCATCAAAACTGGAGACCCGTTCCCCTTCGGCTGAAGATAGTTCCCAAATAGAGTTTGTGAATTTTCTCCCTTTTGCATATGCTTGAAATTTTTTTGTGTTCTCATCACCACACTGAATCCAAATTGCCCTACTTTTAATTCTCCACATCTCTTCTCTCTCACACAGTATCACATTCCTGCGACGTTCCCACTCCATCAACTCTCCTTTCTACTGATCATCCATATAGCCCATTCCCTGACAATGTAAAAGTAGACCAATATTCAATTCAACAGCTTGTAGATTCTGATCATCTTTCACCCTTTTTTCATGTGCCCAGAAGATAGTGGCCTCTTTAATTCGTTTAAGATTTTGATGAAAGTGTGCACCCGCATGCTCCTGAGAATATAGAGGTCGATGAACCCATTGATCCTGAACCAATTTATGAAAATCCTTCTCCTTCAGCCAGCTAGGATTGAATTTGAAAGGATTGGGCGGTTTATTTCTTCTACCTCTTAACTCCAGGAAGATGGGGCAGTGGTCCGATACCCCACCTAACCCTACCCACTGCCGGACAACATCAACCCCCAATGCCAACACATCGGCCACCAGAAACCTATCCAGTCTTTTTGCCACCCTTTGGTCCCCTGCTCTCTTATTCCTCCAAGTTGGAGTTAACTTGGTTGGTAGAATGTCAAGTAGATCCTTCCTAGCGAAGGCTTGAATGAAAAAATTTGCCAATGAATCTGGAGCAGCCCGAGGCCCCCACACTTCAGAAGTCCCCAGAGAAAGATTGAAGTCCCCTCCCAGAATCACATCCCTGCCTTCAAAAAGATTCATACTTAACAAGGAGTCCCAGAATCCAATCCTATTTGAATATGGCCCGTAGATATTGAGAACCGTGATCAACCTACCAATCTCAACATCCCAAACTTCCAAACCGATGCCAGAATAGATACCCCAAGAACTATCATAACGACAACTCTTCACCTTCCACCTTGAGGCCAGCCCTCCAGAGCGCCCCCGAGCATCCACTCCTACAAACTTCCATCCTGGAAGTAAAGATTCTAATGTTCGAACAACATCCTCACTGCCACCCAAAGTTTCTTGCAGCAGTAAAACATCCGGTTGATTTAAGTCCACCAACCTCCTAAGGGACGATTTTTTAATGGGACTCGCCAACCCACGACAGTTGAAGGACATTATTTTCATAAGATACCCCCTTCCAGGGCTTTCGCTGCTCTAAGTGCCCACTCAATTGAAGATTGTGTACCCATCACTAAATCAACTTTAGCCCGATCTTGTGCTTTTGACAAAAGGGATTTTCGTCCCTGACCTTTTCCCCCAACACTATAAGCCAAATTAGGAAGGCCCTTCCCCCCCGATCCATCCACAGAAATCTCCCTGTTTCTAAGAGCATATCGGATACTTCGACACTCAGAACTACAGGAGTGTGAGGTGGATACAATGGACGGCGTGAATCCACAATCCGCATCAGACAACTGACCAGGAGCTACAGGACATTGTAATTCAGTACAGGCTAGAGGAGTAGACCCAAGGCTACCCCCCCCAAAGCATTAGAGACATCATATAAGGAATCATCAGAAGAAAAGAAATGAGACATACCCAGGGGATTTTCAATTGAACCCCGTCGTATAATGGACTGCTCCCGAAGCTTACTGGAGGTTGCCCGAGTCATAGGAGTCGCGGTACACAAAGAAGCCCCCACATCAACCGGATCCGCACTCCCAATAGTCTCCATTCCTTTGTACACCAAAGGAGGCAAAATTGCCTCTGCTCCATGCATCCCACGGTTGTCGGATGGTACCACCGTATCAGTGATCACCCTTCTGTCAAAAGCAGGCCCACTACCTTCAACGACCGCCGCCTGAGGGTTCACCGATAACTTAGGATTAGCTCGTTCTTCGACATCTTCATTGACCATTGGCTTACTGGCCCGAAATGGTAAGGGGCAGCTGGCTACCAGATGTCCAAGAGCGTGGCATCGGTGGCACCTAAACGGTACACCCACATAATCCAGAATTTGAACGAAGTCCCCATCCTTGGATTGAACATTAATCTCAGCAGAGAGCCCAGTCGAAGGTCGATTTTTACCAGGATCTTTTCCACCAAGTATTTGCCAGTCTCATAATGGGAGTAATCAGAACACACATATTCACCTAGAAAATTCCCAATCTCTGTAAATCGAGTTTCATTCCACAAGTGCATGGGGAACCCTGGAAGCTTCACCCACAGCAGTTCTGCATCAATTTTCTCCGATTTTGAGTCGAAAAAGGGGGTCCAGCTTTTCAAAATGATAGGGACGCCCAACATTGACCATTGTCGACTTAAAACTGCATCAACCTCCCCTTTGTTCAATAGAATGAAAGAAAACCATCCTTTCGTCAACACCCAGATATCAGGAGCAGTAGACACTAAATCCTTCCACTGCTCAGCCGCCCAACGCTGAAGGAAACCGCGACCAAATCTTTTTCCCTGAACATGACCAACCACTGCTATGAGAGTGAAATCCTCCGCCTCTTCCATCGAAACATCCACCCCCAGCACTAACTTGTCCTTTCTCTTCCGTTCTATAACTCTCTTCACAGTATGTTTATGTGAGTCAGCCTTCGCAGTAGCCCCTGTTCGAGGAGCATTCACCCTGGTAGAGGTAGGTAATTCAGTATGATGCCCATCCCTGTCTTGCGCATCCTCGGGCCCAGAAAGGTCCACTGGCCCCCTACCTTTCAAGAAGGGTCCAGACAAAGCCCCTGACCCATTCACCACAGCCTTGTTAGCTCCATCAGCAAAAATTCCTCTATCACGTACCCCATCTGAGGTGTAAGCCACATCCTCCTCCATGCCACCCCAGACGTTTCCTCAAATCGGCCAGATCACCAATCCCTGGCACCAAACAAGCAACAACTTCACTGACAGAACAGTAACCCCAGAATAAAAAACTCAAAAACAGCTCGGGACCGGCCCCCAAGTCACCATTCCACGCAATCAGCTATCACCACCACGAAATCCTCCAAATATCCCCACGCTTCCCCCGAGAGGCCCTTCACACATCCATGGCGAGGGTTTAAGACCGGCCACCAGCATGCCCCATCAATAACTCCACACGGCACCAAGATCCAAAATGTTGCTGGACAAATCGATTCACCGGAGTACAAATGCCCTTGATCTACCTCAGTAGCTCAGAAACCCTGGTTCCCCAGGCCGCCATCGCCCCATCTTCTTCTGCTCGCATCTGCATCATCTAGCATAACATCTTATTTTGTATACCCGTGGCAATGTTATTACGAGAGGAATCAATACAAGTATTGAACGTTCGATCCTCTGTAGGAATCTGCAAGGATTTAGCACCTGTAACAGGAAACTCCATAGTTTAACGTACTCCTTGGGATCTCCATTTTCTTGGAGCTCACCCCCCCAAATGCTCAGTGTGAAAATATTAAATATTAAAAAGGAAGAGAAAAAGATTAAATATTAAAATGGTTTATCGACTTTAATTACTCATATACTTTATAAAAGGGACATATCCATTGAAATAACATATTACGTGGCTTTTCAAATATGCTTTGGTGTGACATTAATCTCATTTAATATTAAACTACTAAATGTATAATCCTTATTTCACGTTAACTAAAATCCATTTTCCAAATGGATGACGTTGCACTTTATAATTTAATACCATTTGGTTTTATAACATGTCACATGTAATATAACCATGCTTTTATGTATATGCAGGCCGTTGACTACAACTAACAAAATTTTATGTTTTTGCGGGCCGCGAAGGGTAAACTCACGCACATGAAATGGAATCAAATGGAATCAACTCACCATGAAGAGTAGGAGTGCACCCATCACGTCGGGAAAAGGAACAAGAAAATAGCACCCAACTGATAGGATTCAGCCACCGACTAAGCTTAGCATCCAACACATCAACCAACCAGCATTCAAACCGTCATACAACCCTCCGTTCATACCCACGGATTCATTGGGTGGAATATTCCGGGACGTTAAAGGCAAAAACGGTTTCATGGTTTTGTTGGCAACGTGGCCTCATGATGCGTAAGTCTCCGTTCTAGAAGATTCAGGATCATGCTCTCTCAGCTCGACACTGCATTCGCTACTCACGTCAGAGAAGATCAACGCACCAGTTGCGTGCGCGAGGAGAACTGCTACCCAAGGAATTAGTAAAACGGCTGGTGCACTATCGTGAACCACCCTGCAGCTGTCTTGTAGCCATTACGATCTCTATTCTTAAAGAGTTAGACTGCGTCGACCTTCTCTCGGATTGTACACTTATATATAGACACCTCCTTTGGGAAAAAAAAGATATATTTTTCTTTAAACTTTGCTTCTGATATCAATACAAAAGCTCTACTGATTTGTTAATTCCGTTTCCAGTTTAGCGTGGAACATCCTCTGTTCTTGAGAAGGGCCTCTTAGCAACAGCGGGATCCCTTGTTCATATAATTCATTTTTGCTTCTTTTGTGCAGATAAGTCATTTAATTTTTTTGTATGCATATGGTTTTTTTTCCTGTAGATGATGTTTTGCTATTTATAAACTGTGATTGTCCTGCGTTTTTTTTGTAATTTATATTTGCAGAGTCCATTTGGCCGGCCATTCTCATTTTCGTTTAATTGTTTCTCAGCCTTCCATTCGCACTATTCGCTCAATCTTCCTTTCAGTCTTTAATTCAAACTTAGATAGAATTTTCCAAAATTTGTAGGCATTTCCAGAATTGTCAATATTGAGTTTTATACAGAGATAATTAATTAGAGTCCAAGTTGATTTCCCAGTACTTTAACATTGACTGTTACTTTCATCCTTAGTCTCCAATTTAAGTTGTAATTTAGTTTAATCTTAACACCTAAAATATATCCCCGGTATCTCTATAAATCTAGTTTAGCAGTAAGATATTTTGTATCATATCTTATATATCCTAACAAATCGCTTTCAACTTATTCAATTCAAAGCTATACTGTAACATCGCAAATTTGTTCCTTATCTATTTCTTTTGGTTCCGTTAACAAACGTGGGTTTCCAAACATTCTTAAACTATTTTTCATATACGTTGGTTCCCATATTAATAAAATTCATCTCATGGTTTAATTCGATTGTGTATATTTGTTTAACATATGATAAAAGTGATTTATTTAATATAGTCAACATAGGAGAGTGGTAATGTATATGTCTTCAAAACATTTTATCTTTTGTAAATAATATTATAACTTGTAAATATATAATACCTTTTGTAATTTGTGTATTAAGTTTTGATCATTATATAATTTGCAAATATTTAATAAATGGAGATTTTTGTATATTTAATACTTTATAATTCGTTTACCAAACTTTGTGTGTTAGATAATTTGTAAGTGTATTTTATAAATTCTGTATATTGTGTAGCTTGTAGGAATTTAATAAATTTTGTGGGATAGATTCTGAGCATTAGGACTAGAGTTTGGTTTAGATTGTTTTCATTTTATTAGCTGCACTAGTTTTTAATATCTTAAAGTTTCATTTTTGAAAGTTTTCATAGCTTAGTTTAATGTAAGTTTACTTTTCAAATTAAAGCTCAGTTGCATTGCATTTGCATGATTGAGCCAGCTATCTTAGAATATAGTTTGATTTTCAGTAGAGATAACTTTGTTTTTCTGCCATAGGTTTGTTTATAGATTGAATGTATTTCCAGTTATTGTTTTGCACTTAGATTTAGGTTTGATTATAAAGCTCCAAGCTTGGTTTGCTTTGATTAGTTTATTGTTTTGCAATGCATTTATTTACGCTTGGTCTTTAGAATAATACTTGCTTTGCTTTCTACAAATTTTCAATTAAATAGTTCATTGCTTTCCATAATCAAGTTGCACTTGCATTCTTAGATAGGCATTTACTTTTGCATACATGGAATAGTCTCCAATTTCTAACATAGATCAAATAATTTGCTGTAAGTAATTAATGTTGTTTTCATTAGTTAAATCGCTTTTGGACCAAGCAACTGCTTTGTAGATTATTATCTGCAATTCCATTCCATATAATAGATTAGAATAACGTGAGACTAGTTTGAATTCCAGCTATTAATTAGTTTCCATGCCTTTATAGGATAGATTAATATAACATTAGATTAGATTTGAATTTATAGTTATTTTTCAAGTTCTTAGTTAGATTCATGTTTTCATAGATGGATTAAATTCTTGCATTTGAATTATGAAAGTCATAAATGTAGTTTAAAATCATATAGTTGCATGATTAGTGCATTTGCATCTTTAGTTAGCTTAGATTAGTTCAAGCCTTCAATCCTGCACATATGGTGTTTTGCATCTCATAAGCTCCCTTCCTGGGTTAAAAATTAAATGTTGAATTAGATAGTTCATATTTCACCCAACAATGTCTCAAGGTCGTGTGCCTACATTCTAAGGGCTTGGGTTAGGTTGTAGCAAAGATAAAATTGCAAATAGGGGATGAGCTAGTTATGTACAGTCATAATGATGTTCCCCATAGGGATAAAGGTCAATTGAACAAGATACAATGTTTATAAATGAAAAGCGGAAAAAAGTGATTGCAATGGAAAAGACGCAACATCAACAATAAGCAACGAAGCTGTTGTTACACGGAATTTTCGTCAATATCGTGAATCCTATAACCTGACATTGTCACAATCCTTGAGGAGATTATCATGGAGAGTGAAACTTGCTTTCCTTGCCCTGTATATTAACTTATTTTACAACCTTGACGTGCTTTGCTCTCTCAACAACCTGCACCACAACTCACTCGACATGTTGTGTCTCACTGCAACCTGCATTGATGGTGCACCTTGTCTTTACAATAGACCGCATTGATGCATACCAATGCATGTTGCTTCATTGCAGATCGCGTCGACCTCTGTATGGATAGAAAATTAGGTCTTCGAGAGGTTTCTAGACCAGAATATGTTTGGATTAGCTTTCCCTCTTATTTACTTGGATCTTACTCAAATTCCACAACTGTGGGGATCCTCTCTCATCCTCTTTCCCTTATCCTCTCATCTCCCCCTTATCCTCTTTTCCCTATAAATGAATATCTTAGCCATGGGTGAAAGGAGGAGGAATCACTAATAAGTAGATGTTGGATAAATTGTGTTAGACTGTTAGACTCTTGATGTCCATTCTTCCAAGACAAGTGTGACAAGTTGGAGCAAGAGGAATCCATCAAAAGGGATCTACGACACCAAGGCTATGGTTTCCATTCTTTCTTCTTTTTATAATACAATGATGCATTTCCTTTCCCATATTTGATTGTGAATATCATTTATAGTGAATTTCCTTGGTCATTTACTTAGATTAGTCAAGTTTTTTTTAGTATAATCCACTTGGTATTTTCTTGTGGTGAATCTCTTATAGATTATTCATTCAAGTAGTTGGACTACAACAGGTCAAGGATAGTGAGGACAAACTTCATTCAAGATGTAAGTCTTCCCTTTATTTGTTTCTCATCAAAACTTGATTAATTTAGGAGAAGGTATGCATTCATTAGCTTGTTTTGTTCTAAATGCAAACATGGACTAGGGAGGTCCACTTGTGTCTGCACTCGTAGACTTATCTACTAACAAAATTGGCGATTCCACTGGGGACACCTCCCTAGACCTTCCTTGCTTTACTTTGGGGTTCTCCTTAACTTTGTCACTAGTTTTTGTCTTACTTGTTGAAATTTGGTCTTCCTTAGTTAATAGGCAATCCAGATAAATTCTGACACCGTAAGTCTATTCAGATCCTTTGAAGTTCAGGGCTCCTTTGTCTTTTGTTTTTGAAAAAACTTCTCTGTTGTTGTTGACGCGCTCTACATTCATCATACAATGCAACATTGGTGTGCCTGGGATTCACCTGCACTCATGTCGACCCTGATAGATGCACTGTGTTACATAGCAGCGCACGACACCCTACCAAAATTTCCATTAGGGCCAGGATCCCTCCTTGAGGTTGGACTAGGTGGTTTTCTGAGATTTGTACCTTACTTATCTCACTCACATTCTTCTATAGATTTGGTTTTTTGTCTCTTTTATTTTTTTATTTTTCTTGAGACTTGGAGCTTAGTTTGGTTTCATGGTGAGTCCTAGATATTCAAGCAGTTTCCTATCTTGCGTTGGGAAATTTCAATCCCTTACTGTTTGACGTACAATCTACCAAGAGTGGACTTGAGGCCTGATCTCCCTAGCTCAACGCGAGTCTAGAACAAATAGAGACATAACATAAATGACTCTCCTAGATCTAATTAGAGGTCAAGGAACTAGATTCTTTTACCTTATAGATCGTTGGTCCTTTCTCCTTGAATGTTGCTCCAACCTTGATGGTCTTCAGATCTTAGTTGCAAAACCTGTCAAGACAACACTACAGAACAAGTAGTAAAATGCACCTACATAATAATAGATCTAAGTAAGTAGTTAAGTAGGAAAAATACTAAAATATCATTAATGCAATGAGATTTGGTGGAAAACACTTATATTACTGTGTTAAAAGGGAAATACATAGGATAAAGAGATTACAACCAATGTCTTAACGTAGCAATCCTTCTCTGATCAAGCCAATGCCAAAGCCTCTAAAGGGATGATGGATCTCTCTAAGGATGAGTATAGATCTCTCCTAGGCTAATTTCACCAGCATGTAGATACCATAGACTTCCTCCCTTTGGAATGGGAGTGACCTTCACTTATATAGCACTAAGTGTATAGGGTAGGTTGAGATATGGTAGGAGAGAGATAGGGGATCCTTCCAAGAGGCTAGGAACTGAATGCTAGCTTCCCCAAAGGCTAGGGATAAGGATCCATATCAGCTACCATCGAGAAAGGGCTCGAAGATGTTATTTTAATCAATTAACTGACATCGTCGCAGTCTGTAAGAGGACAACCTGCGACGTCACAGGTTGCATTAGGACAACCTGTGACGACCTATCAAAACATAGTATAAAAGGGTTTGCATCTCTTCCAAGTGGATTAATTAGTCAAAGGAACTTTAGGGATGTTTATACTGAGCCTCAGGGTAGCAAGATTTAGGTGTAACACTTACAGGGGCATCTAGTCTTGTGGCTCTTGGGAAGCCTCCGATTTTCTTTACTTTGAGTTTTAAGCTTTTGAAGTGTGGTTTTGTGAAGGATTTGATTGTTCTGGGATTTTTTTAAGTTGTTTGAAGCTTGATTTTTTAGTATTTTGGGTGATTAGTTTTCTTGGGAACTTCTTTTCTTTTGAAGATTGCAGGACTGATTGATCTCTTACATTTTGAATCAAAACAAATGAGCAACATCATTCTTAGAATTGATTGAATGCATTGTTAAAAGAAATCAAAATCTTTTGAATTGATCTTTAACTCTTTCACTTATTTGCTCAAAATTAAGAGGTTTTGCAATTAAAAGAAGTCCATTTTTCATTTTATCTTGTAGTTTTAAGCTTCTTTGAAAAAAAATGAAAAAAATTGCTTTAGTGTTTTATTATTTTTGTTTTTTGGGTTGATTGAAAGATAGTTGTTTGTCTTTTGGTCTTTGCTTGAAAAGGAAAGTGAAAAGAGTAAAATTTTATTTTGGGAAAAATTCACTTGTTTTAGGAAGAAAATAAATCTCTCTCTCTCTCTCTCTCTCTCTCATAGATAGACTTCATCAAAAGAAAAGGACTTGCACCTCATTAATAGTTCATCCATCTTATTGGTATGAGTCTACACCTCATTGGTCCACTTAACCATACAAGATAAAATAAAGCGCTAGTTAAGTTAAAATCTTTAGCAACTTGAGTGATAGGTTAGAGACGTGTTCCAATGTCTTTAAGCATAGGAGTTGTCGTTATTTTCCTGCATTTCATTATGGGGACTGTGTGGTTGTTTCATGTACTAGTCGGTATATAGAAAGGACTTTCACTTACTTGATAGTATTTAGAAAGGTTCTTTCACGTACTTGATGGTATATAGGAAGGCCCCTTTCGAATGGTTGTTCATTAGACAACACTACTACAGATTGGAGCTCCCATGTACCTTGTGTATATCGGGAGAACCTTTTAGGATCATGAAACCAACTGAGTAAACTATTGACCGTAATGTTGTTGCAATACACCGAGAACAACACTCTGGGAGCAACTACGCATGTCCTGCTAGGTAGTCGGGTAATACGGTTAGGGGTATGGTCCCAATCCTCCCTTGTTAGTGATTTGAAATATTGGGCTGAGTATTATTGTTGGACCCTGCAATATATCATGAGTTGAGACGACATGACACTCCCGTGAGGATCCGACTTTTATCCCACCTGTTACACAAGTTTTCTTGCAACCTTTAGTTTGAGTAGGACTCGTAGTGTGTCTTTTGTTTAGAATACCTTTAGGGAGAGATTTTTCTTAGACATTCTGGCTGAGCAACCCTTGAGGAGATATCATATAATGAAAGGTTTTTCACCCGAACAACCCCCCTTAGGGAGGGAAGTGCAGGTGGAAACACGAACCAACCTACTACAACTGACCCACTTGAAGAAGGGGTCCTAATTACTAAATCAGGAGGAGATTATTCTCCCCCTGTAAATCCACCAATCACCAACCCCGTGGGACCACTATTGGTAGAACAATATTATTCATGTGACACATATTTTCACACATCACTCGAAGGATATTCTAGAGCCATAGATTGGATATTTACTCGACCTCCAATTGATCTAGTAGCAACCTCTTTTGGTACATCCGCTCCATTTTCGGGTGCTTCTTTAGGACAAGCTATTTTTGACTTCGGTACACCTTCAATTGTGGAAGTAACTCCACCTCCACTCTCACGCCCTACCAGATACATATCAAATGATGATTTTTTAGCACCACTTCAAGATACTATATCTCACATATAGGAACTTAGAAAAAATGTGAGACGTTGTAGTTTTAGTTCTCCTTTACCATCCACCTAGGAAGTAGTCAATCCTGAATACCATACTCATGTTTATTCTTACACTTTTTCTTCACCAAGAATACCGATTCCCAATGTGGTCTCTTATGAATCGGGAAAACCATCGTTGCTCGCTGTATGGCCTCAAAATCAAATGGCTAGTTTTAGACCTCTTTTGACCTCGACGACTGGGGGAAACCCTCAGCCAATGTTAATTTTGCAACTGAACGACAATATTCAACTATGAGGAAAAATGTCAGTAGGGGACAACCTTCGGTTAATGGTAAAAATGTGACTATGGGGAAACCTTTGGTTAGTGGTCAAAATGTGACTAGGGGGAAACCTTTCGTTAGTGGAGAGATTGTAACTGTAGGGAAACCTTCAGCTATCACCTACAATATGACGGGAGGTCCACCTACAACCATGGGACAACCTTCGTGGGGCAATCCCACATGGGGGCCACCTACATGGGGTCAACCCGCATGGGGTTAAACATTTCCAAGGAATAAAAATATGACCATGAGTCAAATCTACCAACCCACTGCTTCGGGAAACGTTCATCCCAAAGTACCTTACCTTGGAAACACAAATACCCCATGGGGCCATCAAAACTTAATGAAAATTCCTCTGAATGGATCTCCAGCTGGAGGAACAACTCCACCACCCACATCCCCACCTCCACCACTTGTCCCACCTCCACCACCCCAATCCCCACCTACACCACTTGTCCCACCTCCGCCGCCCCCATCCCCACCTACACCACTTGTCCCACCTCCACCCCCACCACCTAAACAACCCCCCCATTCGGGAGGACCACCTCATTCGGGGGGAACCCTACCACATGGTCAACCTTCTAATATGCGAGGACCTCCACTACTTGGCCAAACCCCTATGGGAGGACCACCACCATATATAATCGTACATTATGATCAATCAGTTTATGGTCCTAATGGTACTCGAATGCCATATCAATACTACCAGTATCCTCAGCCAAACCGAGAGTTACCATTTTTGGATACATTAGATCTTCCATATCTGTCACATTTGACGAATGATCCCATCCGACATGGCACTAATTGGCCACCTATTCCTATCAAGCTTCCATCATACATACTTAAGTTTGATGGTAAACCCAGTGAAGAGCCAAAAACCCATGTGATGCCATATCACTTGTGGTGTTCCTCTAACTCCTTAATGGATGTTTCTATTCATTTGAGGCTCTTTCAGAGAACTCTCATCGACACTGCTTCCAAATGGTATATTGAACTACCACAATATTCTTTCACATATTTTCGATCCTTGGTTATGGCTTTCCTGACACATTTCCAATTATCAATCCACTAGGGAAATGGTATGGACCTCTTAACCTTGCTCCGACAATCTATCTCCACCCATATCTTTGATCATATTCATGAATGGAAGAGAAGACATAGGTTAATTAAGGCTCCTATTTCAGACCAATTAATAGCTGATTGGTTTAGTAAATCAGTACTTCCTGTTTATCCAAATATGTATCTATGAGTGGCGATATTAGCGAGGAACAAGCCATTGCATGTGCCCAGTATTTAGACTTAGTCTATGCTCAATCCGGCACACTATATGACATAATTCCCAATGCTCCTCACCCCACCACTGACCCATACAAACCAACCACAGGATCACATGCCAATGGCATGGTTGGTTCCTTCCAAATCCATCCTGCAACACAATCATCTGGATCACAAAGCTAGCCGTCCCTAAATCCATATCCGACATAGGATGGTAATAACACCACAAATTCACCCAATCCTGCTTTGACCCTAGAGGTGAATTCAGTTCAATCCAGTTCATCTCAGAAATTTGGTGGTAAGAAGAAGAATAAAGGTAAATCCAAAAAAATTCAAACCAATAGGAAAACAAAACCAATCAGGACACAACCGATGCTAAACCAAAATAGAAGTCTAATTTTCCATGTTTAATGTGAGGTGACGATCACTTCACGAAGGATTGTCCCCATCGTGAAGAGGTCCAAAAATTCCTTATAGTAAATACTCAACCCACAGTCTTAATTGACCCCTTCCCACCACAATAACTGTAACATCCCGGAAAAATAGCAAAAATTTAAAACTTTTCTACGTAACATTTATTGCTTATTCAGTGATTGCGGAAATAGAACAATGCATGAATATTAATTTGCTATATTAAATGCCAACTCTGTTTATTAAATAGGAATTTGAGACAAACATAGTTCTGCTTAAGTCTTAATGTCATCCATATTTAGTTGTGCTGTTACACATCACTTCTGCTATTAAAAAATGTTGAAATATCTGTTTGACTAATGTACTCTTGTTTGAATGATGAAGGGGTCCTTCGGACGCCCCGAGGATTACTTAGCATTCGTGCTAAAGCATGTTGATTCGTACTTGTGACAGATTTACAGGTAAGAGATTTATTTTACGACAAGTGATCAACAGTTTTCAATAGATCTCCTTGTCGATAAGTGAAGAGATAAAGACACTTGGGCATTCTATTGGTGAGAGGCCTAGTTCTCAACTCTACGGTGTTTCAAGTTTAAGTTGTCTAAAAAAATGACTATTGATACTTACTGCCCGTATTATATTGTAGAAGTTGCACACTTTTGATAAGATCTATAACAATAGGGTCTCAAATTCATATTCAGACTCATAGATAATTCAATCTAAATTTTATGTGGAACTGTACGTAGCTGTTGATTCTTTTTCCTAGTAAAAGCGAAGGTCCTAAGTTAATAGATTCTACTAAGGTAACAATGCCTTCTGTTATCATTATGACTTTAATAGTCTCGTGCATTATGATTCAATCTCCATACAATAGTGTGTATGTTCTTTTGATTTATTTATAATATTTATATTATGATGCACTTTTGAGATATGATTCAATTCTCAACTATGTACTACATAATCCATGGTATGCATGTTATGTGCACCAAAATGCGCCTATATGGCACTTATAAAATTATGTGATACTATATGCACCATGTAACCTATATGCTTAATTATGAAATATGTGTGTTATGAAATATGAGTGCAATTGTAACATTTTAATATGTATCCTACCCTAGGAATATTATTAAACATTATGCAATGGTTATAAATCATGTTCACACTTTGTAATATATGTGAGGGTTGTATGCACCGTGGCTATATGCATTTATGTGATCAAATGTTGTTTTATTAACTATGGAGCTAACTCTCCACTATGTGTAAACGTAATGTGGCAAGGTCTAAGCCCTCGACCATATATTATGTGAATCCAATGCATTTATTAATGTGATGTGAACTTTGAAATGCCATACAGGTTGGCAGCCATAACTTAACCTGGGCATTGAATGTTCATAACTACCAAGTCAAATGGAATTTCGATGTGGCATTGCTTAGTGCCCTCGACCATGTGCTGCCATCATGAATATAACTCTTTACAGTGTTGAAGTGTACATACGTATTCATCTTTTGATGTGTTGGCTCCACCAAGACTCCACCATGGCTCTTCGTGGTAATTGTAATGATTCAACAATTAATAGAGTAGTTGAAATGGGATCTCGTGATTCTATCTATCGATCTGCACTGTCAAGGGTTTCAAAACAAGGGTTTAACCTACCTCGCTATGTTTTAGATGAGTTATTGTATTTAAGTCTTTTGATAGTGGTGGCTCTGCGTGGCTGACAGGCTGCTGGTTTTTAGCCTTACTGTTTTGCCCCAACAGGTGTGGTTTTTCCTGAGTTTTGAACTCGTCATCTCTGTAATATATAGAGTCGAGCTTCCTTCAGTCTGTAAAGTGTTGAATTTTTAGGTTATCAGTTTAGAAATTGAGTTGTAAAGGATTCGATAATCCAACTTGTTGAGGGTTTAATCCTTTGAAATTTGGATTTGAAAGGAATGGCCCAAGGCCTCGCCATAGTTGTTACATTTCCTGGCACTGAATTGTTGTGAAAGTTAGTTGCTGGTTCTGTGTTGGTTTCATCAATACCAACGAGTTGACGATAAAGGGTTCTTCGTTGCAGATGAGAAGTCTCGGCGTTCATTGCTATCTCAGCCATAACCTAAAAGGTAATGTTTTTGGTTTTCTTATCACTATTATGTGCATACGATGATACCCATAGTTATCTATTTTCAATACGATAAACCTTCCTTCTTGATACTGTAATTAACCACTCTTGTAATACTCTCGCAGGTACAATGTATAATGGCTTCGACATTCTGGGCGTTTGGAAGTTGAAGATTTAGCTATACCAACCAGTAAACCTTTGGTGGTTGCCTTGGAAACCCTATGTGGAAGATGCTGACCGTCTATCTAAAGTTCTATGTATTGTGTTTGAAAAACTCAGAGAGTTTTGTGATTAGGGTTTGTGAATCTTGTAAAAAGGATGAGGAGGCAGTGCCTCAACTCGTAAGACAACTGTTGTTTCTTATTTCAAATGTAACAATGTTATAGACAGGGGTTTTACCCTCAGATTTGAATGAAGCAATACATGATGTTCCAATCCTACAGTTATCGTTTTCCTTTGTAATGGCTAAAGATAAAATGTAAATGTTTGAATATGTAAAACAATGTATCGGTTGCTACAGGCTAGATAATGTAGGCTTATGGCCTGTACGAAGTCTTGTTTAATTTGTAAACCTGTAGGTTAAGTTTTTGAGCTCTGTCAAATGGAAATAGAAAGGAATGTTTATACTTTATAAAACTGTAATCGTATCCTTTTGTTGATTTGTGCTTGGTCTGTACACACGATCTATAACTCATTGTTAAGGTGATAATACAATATGTTTTGACAACCCTTATACTCATCTTGGTTATCGATTCAATGAGTGAATGTTTCTATGAATAATAATACGACTGTTTTGTTTGGTTAGAACAATAGATAAATGAAATTGTTGACAAGGCTTATAGCCTGTGTATGCTTCGTTTGGGTTCTAATGCTGTTGCTACGTTTTAATGGAAGATAGAAAGTAATTCTAATGTAAACCAAAAAACATCTTAACTACTGAGTATGGATAATAAATCCTATACTGTTAGAATAGAATAAATTTAAAAACAATGATATTTATAAACATAATTATTGTATGTAAACTATTATTACAGAATATAATTTTGAGTACTAAAATATAAATACAAGAATTTCATGGGGAATAGAAACTTTAAAGAAAATTATAATAAACTAATTCTTTTCAATCACTTGGCTATTAGCCTATCAGACTTATCTATTTCTAATCAGTTTCTATACTGGAGTATGATGCTATTCCTTTTTTCATAGGGAAAAATACAGAAACAATTCTATTTCAATAATTTCATATTTATATAGAATCTTTAACTTATACAAGAAACTGAAAATTACTTATAATTTAAACAGAGAAAATTTAATAAACAACAGGACTGTAATATACAAAATAAATAACAGAGAATAAAATAAAATAGATAAGACCATAGAACCTGTAACTGACAATAGGGCTGACAAACACCCAAGGAGGCCTGTTCCTCCCAACCTACTTTAGAAGAAGCAGCTCAACTGCTGACTTCTAATGAACCCTCGAGCCTACTTACTGATCCAGTAAGTGGGTGGAATCTATGTAGAAGTAAGGCACTCAAAAATACCTTCTCCACTCGGTATCAAACTCCTGAAACAAATGCCTTCTCCACTCAGCATCAAACTCCTGAACTCAATAAGAGTTTGGCAGACTCATAACATGATCAACAACAGCATATCCCCTCATCAAATCTCTTGGGTGCAAACATAGCAAAACCCCAAGGTAAATTTCCTCGTCAGGAAAAGTGATGAACCTCAGTTCAATATTTGATGCCTATTATATAGACTGCCTAGGTCTTTTAGTGGTCATTTGGAATAAATGAGCCTCAAGCTCCAGTCCCATCTTTCAGGGCACTATGACCACATTTCAAGGGAGTTGTCCCATACCAACAGCCAGTTAGTTGCATCATGATGCTTCCATTTGTCCATTGCCTTCTACCCCAGATTCCATTCCACCTAGTGGATCAGTAACCACTCTTTCAATAGTCCTCTTAGGTGTTTGTCTCCTATTTTATTTATTAAATAATAATATATTGTGCAAATTACAGTCATCCTTGGACACCTCTCCAATACAAACTTTACAATAAAAGTTATCATAATGTTTCTAAACATAAAATGTTTTCCAACTTAAAGGGTATGTTACAATAACAACAGATGGTTGCACAACGACAAACCCCCTCGCAAGGATAAACATCCGCGATCGCTCATGTTCTCATGATGCATAATGAGATGGTTAATTTATCCACCAGGGAACATACGTATGACCCTATTCCAAAAAAAAGTCCAATGGAGATAATACTAAAAAAACCTCCACTTACGTGTCCACTACTCCTCCCCCATAGGGTCCTATGTCAATAGAGAAACCCATATCAGATGTAGTGTTGCACCCACCCAAAAGCAAAATTCAAAAAATGACTTTCAATACTAATGCTCGAGCTGCCCAAGAGTACAACATTGTTCAAGATTTGGCCCAGGAACCTTGTGCCATGTCAACTCTCGACATATTACAAAATTTTCCTAATTGGCGTAAGACCCTGCTATCTTCCATTGGAGCAGTGGATCTAGAAACATCCAACATTATCATGTTTAAATTGGAATACTTTAGGGCGAGGCTTTCCCATCAACTAGCACTTCAAATCATTACCAACATTGCCAAGAAAAGCATCCATCGTCTATTCTAGATGAAGGAGCCTCCACTTCAGTTATGTCTTTGTCCTATTGGAAAGCCATTGGATCTCCTGAACTGAACCGATCCCCTACCACCTTAAAATCATTTGACGGACGTGGATTTCAACCGCATGGAATTTTACAATTCTTAGCTATTGAGTTGGGAGGAAATACTGTTTCCATTCACGTGAAAGTAGTCGATGCGCCCTTGGTCTATAATTTATTACTTGGTCAAAACAGGTTTTATGCCATGACTATAGTTGCATCCTCATTTTTTCGCATTGTGCAGTGTCCCCACCAAGGGAAAATTGTCACCATTGACCAACTAGAATTCTGTACACCTAACACCAACTCTCATCCTATGAATAACACCCCTATTCTAGGGCAGTCCTTGCTTAGGTATGAGAGTGTTGGGGTAGGAATCATCACTAATGTGAGTCTTTACAACACATGAACCCCCATCAAAAACTACCACAATGAACATGATCTCATCCATGGTACAACATTCCTCCAACTCCACTGATCCCTAGATTGTTCCTAGTTCTACTTAATTTGACTCGATTGGAAATAAAATGCCTCTTAGCCGAGCTGAGGCTACATATCATGCCATCCAAACAGTGTCTGACCCACCTGATGACCATCACCTGGTGTCATCAGACCCCTACTATCTGCCATTTTAGCTAAACTCGTCTATGCCATCGCTGGATTATCTCCTCCAAACATGTCCCTCCGATGAATCTGTCATGGAGATTATGAGCTTGGATGAGCTTCCCTAGGAGGACTATCATCCAACGATCGCCTTTCCTCCCACCCTTGGATATGGTAGAGAATGACATTAAATCCATTGTTCAACCATATATTGTTCAAAATACTCAATCTTCTATTCTCACACAAGATACAACAAGTAAAGGGAATTAGGCGAATATCACATCGACCATCCCCATCGACATGTCGGTGAAACTTGGTGTCGTACAACATATTCACATCGGCCAAACCTGCTCTCCTGAATAAATTGAATCTTACATGACCTTATTTAAATAGTTTCGTGACGTATTTTTATGGAGCTATGAAGAAATACAAGGGATCGATCCCGCCATCGGTGTTCATGAGATCAAAACTTATCCCGAGGAAAAACCTGTCAGGCAAAAAATCTGTCCCGTGCACCCCAAAAGACTACAACTATAAAGGAAGAAGTCAAAAATATCTTGAAAGTTGGATTTATTTATCATGTCTCCTTGACAAAATGGGTCTCTAACATTGTTCCTGTCAAGAAAAAACAAGGAACTATTAGAGTATGCATCGATTATAGGGATTAAAACAAGGCTTTTTCCAAATATATTTATCCTACCCCTTTCATCGACTAGATTATTGATAACTATGCCGGTAGCGTCATAATTTCATTCATGGATGGATTCTTCGGCTATAATCAGATCAAAATCCACCCAGCTGACTAGCAAAAGACTACCTTCATCTTCCCATGGTGCACATTTTCATATCACAAGTTATACCTTTGAGCCTTAAAAGTGACGGGGCCAGATGCCAGCGGGCTATGTCATTTTCCTTTCATGATATTAAGAATACAGTGGATCCTTATCTCGAGGATTTTTCATCCCATTAGAATCGTCGTGAATTTCACATTGACCATCTAACAACAATTTTCCTCAGATGTGGACATTATAATATCCGCTTAAATCCTCATAAGTGCATCTTCTGTGTTGAGTCTGGATGCCTTCTTGGATTCATTGTTTCGAAATATAGGATTCACATTGATCCCTTGAAAGTAGGGGCTATTCTAGCCCTATCTCTACCAACAAACATTACCGAACTTCAAAGTTTGCAGGGGAAGGAAAACTACTTGTGTTGTTTTGTATGTAATTATGTAGAGAAAACACATGGTTTTATGCGGTTGTTAAAAAAGGGAGTTCCTTTTGTTTGGGATGACTGCACTCAATGCACATTTGATAATCTTAAACATGCTATAACACATGTACCTGTGTTGCATCCACCTAATTTGTTAGAAAAATAGGATCGCAAAGCAATAACGATGAACAAAAATGCAAATATAATCACACGAACACATTACAAGAGAGACACCAATATATCGTGGTTCACCCAAGATGGGCTACGTCCACATTGAAATTTTTAGTCCTTATTATTGTACCATCCAGCAAAATGAAGGGATGCAACCTGCAGCACAACCCCTGCACTTCCTCTTCACTGTCTCACAGTATCTCTTCACGATATCAGAGATCTTTACAATGCATAATACCTAATACATCAACCCTAGCCATATTACAATGTCTTTCTTATAAAGGGGAAATACAATGGGAAAATACCACGAGTTACCCAAAACCATGGGCCTGTAATCTGTTGGAAAAATGGCCCAAGGTTGGAGAACGAGTGTACAGTCCTTTTGCATATCATATAAAGCTGGAGTACACGACTAAGACAATATCATCTATGAGATTGGAATATCTGGCTCCACAACCAACAATCTCCCACTTGGAGACTGATCACAACAACTCCACCACTGCTGTACTTGCTGGATCTTGGACTTGGCAAATTTATCATCTTCACCTTCATTCTAGAAGGCCAATTGAAACCGATCAAGAAATCATTTTCTCTCTGGTCACTACCTTTGTGAACATGTCTGCAGGATTCTGGCTAGTATGTATCTTTTCTAGCTTCAACAGTTCATCTTCCAGAATAGAGCATATGAAATGGTATTTGAGCTGTATATGTTTCTTCTTGGAATGGAATGATGAGTTCTTTTCAAGATGAATGGCACTCTAGTTGTCACTATACAACATGATATCCTTCTGCTTCTTACCCAATTCCTCCATAAACCTCTGCAACCAAATCATCTCTTTACTAGCCTTTGTAACAACAACATACTCTGCTTCCGTTGTTGAAAGTGCAACAACCTTTTGTAGTTTTGAAATCCAACTTACTACTGTTCCACCTATAGTAAACACATACCCTGTGGTGCTCCTCCTGCTATCCTTATCACTTGCCATTTCTGCATCAACATATCCCTGTAGAACGATGTCTGAACCTCCAAAACATAATGCCTGAGTGGTAGTACCTCTCAAATACCTAAGAATCCATTGTACTGCCTTCCAATGTTCTTTACCTGGATTGTTCATATATTTGTTCACAACTCCCACTGTGTGTGCAATATCCGGTCTTATGCACACCATGGCATACATCAAACTGCCAACTGTTGATGAATAGGGAATCTTGGACATGTAATCTGTCTCTTCCTGTGTCTTGGGACACATTTCCTTACTTAGATTGAAATTGTTGGCCAAAGGTGTACTAACTAGTTTTGCATTTTGTATTCTGAACCTCTCCAACACCTTTTGTATGTACTCACCCTGATACAATGTCAATTTGCAATTTTTCCTGTCTCTTGTTATTCTCATACCAAGGATTTTCTTTGCAGCACCCAAATCCTTCATCGCAAATGAATTTGCTAACTTCCTTTTGAGCACATTTTTTTCCTGCATATTAGACCCTGCAACAAGGATGTCATCCACATACAATAACAAGATAATATAACTTCCATTATATAGCCTCTTGAAATAAACAAAGCGGTCAGAATGACATCTACTATAACCTTGTTTTGTCATAAACCTGTCAAATTTTAAATACCACTACCTTGGAGCCTGCTTCAAACCATACAAGCTCTTCTTCAACCTGCATACCAAATTTTCCTTCCCTTTGACCTCATACCCTTGTGGTTGCTGCACATATATCTCTTCCTCCAACTCCCCATGGAGAAAGGTTGTTTTTACATCTAACTATTCAAGATGCAAATCTTCTACCGCCACTAGACTTAAAATAGTCCTAATTGAATTCATCTTAACAACAAGAGAAAATATTTCATCAAAATCTATACCTTTCTTCTTTGCAAACCCATTTACAACAAGTTTGGCCTTGTACCGCTTCTTACCTCCTTCTTCTTCCTTCAACATGTAAATCCATTTGTTCTGCAATGCTCTTTTACCAGCAGGCAACTGAACCAAATCCCAAGTTTGGTTTCCTACCAACGAGTCCATCTCATCATTCATGCCTTGCTCCCACTTCTTTCTAGTTTCCACCTGCATTGCTTCTTCATAACATTCTGGTTCACCAGCATCGGTCATCAATAAATAATACATTGAAGGAGAGTATCATTTAGAGAGTCTACTTAACATGGTAGATCTTCTTACACTTGCAGGAGTTTCAGGTACTTGTTGTTGTTCTTGATTTTCTGGCACCTTTGGAACTTCATTTTCTTCAATTTCATCAAGTACTGTGTACTCTGTGTTTTCCTTTGCCTATTTCTTTCCTTGCTTCTTTCCATGCAACTGATGTTTATACATGACCTTTTCATTGAATATCACATCTCTACTCCTAATGATTTTGTGATTTTCATAATCCCATAAGAAATAACCAAAATCATCGACCCCATATCCAATAAAGGTACATTTCTTGGATTTAGCTTCAAGCTTTGTTCTATTTTCTTTATCAATATGGACAAATGATTCACAACCAAAAGTTCTCAGAAATGAGTAGTTTACTTTTTTACCTATCCATGTCTCCTATGGAATACCACCATCTAAAGCACTTGAAGGCCCTCTGTATATTAAATAAATATCAGTATTTACAACATCTGCCCAAAACTGTAAGAGCAACCCTGCATGCAATCTCATACACCTTGCATGCTCCATGATCGTTCTATTCATCCTTTCTGACACACCATTTTCTTGTAGTGTTCCTGGGTCTGTCTTCTCTAAATGAATCCCATGGTATGAACAGTAACTATCAAACTCCTTGCCGCAATACTCAACTCCATTATCAGATCTAAGACACTTCAACCTATTTCCTGTCTCATTCTCAACCAAATCTTTCCACTTCTTAAAAGTAGCAAACGCATCAGAATTATGTCTAATGCAATAAACCCAAGTTTTTCTAGTTGCATCATCAATAAATGTAACAAATAATGAGAGCCACCAAGATATTGTACTTGAGCTGGTCCCCATACATCTGTATGCACAAGCTCTAAGTTTTCATTCTTCTTCTATTGCCCAACCCTGAGAAATCTAACTCTCTTATGTTTTCCATAAACACAGTTCTCACAGAATTCCAAACTTACCTGCTTCAAATCTGGAAACAAATTCCTAGAATGGATAATCTGCATCCCCTTATCACTCATGTGGCCAAGCTTATGATGTCACAATGATGTATCTATTCCCGTGGAAGCTAAAGAGATAGAATGGTCAGTATTATGAGGACATAGATACAACGTACCTACCCTGTCTCATTTTGCTATCATCATTGATCCTTTAGTGATATTCCACCACATTTCTCCAAACGTAGATAGACAACCACCATCTCCCAACTGCCCTATTGAGATCAGATTTCTTTTCATAGTAGGAATATGCCTTACATCTTTCAGCAACCAATCAGTTCCATTCTTAAATTTTATCCATACCTTACCCATTCCAACAATTTTACAAGGCTCATCATCACCCAATAAAACATGTCCAAAATCGCCTGGAACATAATCATGAAAATATTTCCTATGGGGTGTAGCATGACATGAAGCCCCTAAATCTACTACCCAATAATCACTAGTATTATCTAATGCAAGAATCAAAGCATCTTGTAACACATCACCTGCTGCATTTGCTTCCTGGGTAGTTTCTTGCTGTCCATCTCCTTTCTTCTTTAGAGATCTGCAGTATTTCTTCATATGTCTTTTCTTTCCACAGTTACAACACTCTATCTTTCCTAGTCTGGACTTGGATCTGTCCATTTTACATTTGCAACGATTACCTTAGCTCTTTCCTCTCTCCTTTTGGCTTCCCCTGCTCTCCATGGTCAATGCATTACCTAATGTCTCACCTGTGCTTTTTCTTCGCATTTCTTCGCTAAGAATAACACTAACAACATCATCAAATATCAAGGTGTTTGAACCAGAGACAGAGTTACTTACAGCCATGACCAAGCCATTCCATATTTCTGGCAATGAACACAAGATTAGAAGATCCCTAACCTCATCATCAAAGTTCACACTTACAGAACTTAGTTGATTTGTAGCCGTATTAAATTCATTTAAATGACCAACAACAGATCCACCTTTAGACATCTTCATATTAAATAAACACTTCATTAGAAATATCTTGTTGGAGGACGAGGGTTTTTCATACAGCTTACCCATTGCGCTCATCAAACACTCCATTGTATTTTCTTTTGAGATATTGAAAGCCACCGACAAAGCCAGGGACAACCGTATTGTTCCCAGTGCCTTTCTGTCAAGAACCTCCCATTCTTCGTCCTTCATAGTCGCCGACTGCTTTTCTCTTCCTCCCAACGGTAGGTATAGATCCTTCTAGTACAGATAGTCCTCCATTTGCATCTTCCATAACTGGTAGTTTTGGCCATTAAATTTCTCGACCTTAAACTTTGCTTCTTCCACCATTGCTCCCACTCAAACTGGAAACCCTAGTTTCCTGTGGGTTTATCTGCCAAATAGACCTTTCTCTCTGATACCAATTGTTAGAAAAACAGGATCGCAGAGCAATAACAATCAACATAAATAAAAATATAATCACACAAACACATTACAAGAGAGACACCAATATATCGTGGTTCACCCAAGATGGGCTACGTCCACACTGAAATTTCCAGTCCTTATTATTATACCATCTAGCAAAGTGAAGGGATACAACCTGCAGCACAACCACTGCACTTACTCTTCATTGTCTCATAGTCTCTCTTCACGATCTCAAAGATATTTACAATGCATAATATATAAAACATCAACCCTAGCCATATTACAATACGAAAATACCATGGGTTACCCAAAACCATGGGCCCGTAATCTGCTGGCGAAACAACCCAAGGTTCAGAACGAGTGTACAGTCCTTTTTCATATCATATAAAGCTGGGGTACACGGATGAGACAATATCATCTATGAGACTGGAAGATCTGTATCCACAACCAACAAGCATGCGCTCAACAAAGGGGTTGAAAGCGACGTGACCACGCTCAGTTAGAAGATGCCGGAAGCTAGAGATAGTGCATAAAGGCGGCCACAACGATGAGTCGCTATCATAGCCTAACATAGTTGGTTAGTGGGGTAACTGCACCATTTTGGGTACCTGAGGGTTTTTGCTTAGCCCATCATGAATGTAAATACGTTACCTAAGGGAATGAACTATAATAGGGCATTGTTGTGCGCAGAAGCCCATTGAAGAGAGAAGAGAGTCTACAGCTGAGTGTGCAGACTAGAACTATTGAACCCTTCCCATTTATAATAAAAAACAGTTCCTGTGGACGTGGCTCCCATCCTGTGGGTGAAACACGTTAAATCCATGTGTTGTGTGATTGAATGTGTGTTTTCTTTTGATTACATGGTTAAGTTCTTTCCTATGAGTATATGTATCTTTGCTTTCATGTGTATCCTCCATAAGAATGAATGATGGGAAGAATATGCTAAGTATTGAGCATACATGTTGAATGTTAAAGATGCAAGTAATGTCGAATACGATTAATGCATGAGTTATTTGGGTAACACTTGAACCAACGAAGTCTGTATAGTGCGATTCCTTGAAGCACAACACCGGGAGTGCGCAGTTGCATCGTATTTCATCATATTGCATAAGTCCACGAAATACATGGTCTATATACTTGTCGAATGTGTAAGATGCACTGAGTAAAATTCTGTCAAAGCTGTGTGATTATTAATGAGGTAGCGCAGTCCTCAGTTGCACTATCCTACTGATAAGTAGCTTCCACGAGCCGCATAGTCCTTGCGCGCATCGTCATATAAGTAAGGACTGCGAAGTAGGTGAACTTCATGCAGTCTCCCATTCTGTCCAAGCCACACATCACTCGGTTGTGGAAACTTGATTCTGCAACCTCCCCATAACTTTGCCTTGGGTGAGACCTCAGTCTGCTCGCAGACTATTGCCGAAAGGGCCGGTGAAAAGGGGTTTTGTTGGTTCCCTGAACCGCGCAGATTTTGGGTCTGTCTTGAAAAGCTAAAGAACAGTATATGAGCCAACATGAACACTGAAAGAATATTGATCACAAAAAGGTTCAGCCAACCTTTCATTCACGAGATAAATGTAGGCACAACAAAACCCCTTTCACTAGCCCGCCTACAACAAAACCCCTTTCACTGGCCCCTTCGCCATCACCTTGTAAATAGGTTGAAGTCTCACTCGAAGCGAATATGGGGGGTTACAGAATCAAGCTTCTGTAACCATGACGAAGGGGCCATACTAACATATGACTTCGCACAAGAAGGATCAGCCGCCCCTTCTATGATGATTGCTCCTTCTGTGATCGATCCTATCTCAGATGTCTGTATAAAATGTGCATTTGATAATTAAAATGAACATTTGCAAGTATACATCTAATATTAAAACACTAATTTATAATTATAAACATTGTGTGAATTCTTGTATTAACTACTTTATATTTACTGTTTTGCAGATAAAACATGCCTTCGTTGCTGAGCCTTAGTTAGTACCCCGGAAATCCCGTTCCTTGAAGTGGAAAAAGATCATGACCTTCATTTATTCGAGCATGGATGGTATGTTGAGATGGATGAACCAGACAATTTGTACCCGGATTTATATCTATTCTACTTGAATGATATGAGAGCTCCACTTCGAGCTGGAATATTGACATCTGCGGATCCCGTTAATAACGATGTATTGCATCTTCAAGGTTAAGTGGTCGATGGAGACCATTGTTTCATTCTACAGATTGATCTTATGGTTTGTAATTTTCGATCAGATCTAATGAAAAGTGGTCTGGTTTCCTTTGCGACACAAGGGTGGGTTTTCCCCTAGTATGATGTTTCTAATCGGTTCGGAATTGATACCACGTCATCCTTGAAGAAAGGAATTTTTGTTGGGTATGTTATATCTCTTCACATGGTCGTTGCGTGTACAACACGATCGCAATTTTTGACCCATTGTACTCTATCTAATCCCGGTAAAAGGGATTAGGGTTGTAACCTAATTTCGGGTAAACGAATTAGGGTTTTAGATGCTGTGGAATACCATTTATTGTATTGTACATGGTTAAAATAATATATATAATGAAAAAGGAGCTATGCAGCTCTAAGTTTTGCTGGTTTTTTTTTCCGGTCAAGGGTTTCCAGGTGAAAATCTCTGTGTAATGTGTGTGCCATTGTGTATTTTCTGTTAATGCTTAAGAATCATATAAGTTTGTACTTCACTGTTAAGGTTTAAAACTTACATTTGGTATCAGAGAATTTTTTTTGGGTTCAGAGGGACGCCTTTGTTTCCAAGGGTTTGGCTCGATCTTGGATTTGTGATAAACCTGGTTTCAGTGGGAGCTTTGCAGCGGTGATTTATTTTTTCTTTAAAGAATGGCGAGCAGTTCTAGATTCGAGATTGAGAAATTTAATGGTCAGAGCTTTGAGCTATGGAAGCTCAAGATGGAAGATCTTCTGGTAGATAGAGAACAGTGGATCGCAGTAGATCCAGGTACCATGCCCTCTGGTGCGGTAAAAGAAGAATGGGAAAAGCTGGAAAGAAAAGCAAGGAGCACCATTCGTCTTTTCCTTGCAGATTCAGTATTGGTGAACGTATCTGGAGAAGACAGTGCAAAAAAGCTATGGGATAAACTGGGAAGTCTGTATCAGTCAAAGTCCCTGGTAAATAAGTTATTTCTGCGAAAGAAATTGTACCTTCTGAGGATGACTGATGGAGACTCTGTTTCAGAGCATCTAAACGCCTTCAATACTCTGGTAAGTCAGTTGACATCTGTTGGTATTACAATTGCTGATGATGAAAAATGTATTAGTCTGTTGTGCTCTTTGCCAGATTCATGGGATAATCTGGTTATAGCTATTGGGAGTAATGCAACCACGCTAAACTTTGATGATGTGGTTGCATCCCTACTATCGGAGGAAATGAGGCGGATATCCATAGATAGTTCAGCCAAGGATGCCTTATTTGTAAGAGGTCGCTCTGGAGACAGATCTAAAAATAAGTCTTCAGGTGTTAGATCTAAATCTAGAGGGAGATCTAAATCTCCAGGACCTTCTGTAAGAAAATGCTGGAAGTGCGGTAAAGCTGGGCATTACAAGAAGGATTGTAAATCCAAAAATACTGATAAAAGCAGAGGACCTAATGATGCTCCATCCGCAGATGGGAAAGAATCTACAGAGGAAGGAGGAGATGTGTATCTGGCATCTTCAAGTACACATGCAGAGCATGATTCGTGGTTGATTGACTCAGGTGCGTCTTATCATATGACTCCTCACAGGGAGTGGTTTTCTGAATACGAAAAGTATGATGGAGGAGATGTATTTCTGGGAGACAACTCGGTGGCAAAAATCATAGGTCGAGGAAAGATCAAGCTACTGCTCAAAGATGGAAGGGTTAAAACTCTTCCCGGGGTTCTACACATTCCAAAGCTGGCTAGAAACCTTATATCTGTAAGTAAAATGGATGATGCAGGTGTGAAAACATTATTTGAAAAGAACACATGCAAGATGGTTCAAGAATCACTGGTGCTGATGAGGGGAGTTCGGATTGGAACTCTATACAAGTTGTTGGGAAGCACCTTCAAAAATGGATGTAACAGTACTATTGTTCCTGAGGGTAAAAATGAAGGAGACAGAGTCCTTACTGTCTCTAGTGAGAAGACATCGTTATGGCATCGAAGGCTGGGACATATTGGAGAGAAGGGTCTTTGACTATTACAAGGTAAAAGTATGGCTGAAGGCATGTCTGATTTCACATTAGATTTTGATTTCTGTGAACATTGCTTATATGGTAAACAGAATCGAGTAAGATTCTCATCTGGTGTTGTAAGAGCTAAAGGAATCTTAGAGTTAATACACAGTGATGTTTTTGGACATGTGCCTGTTCCATCACTTGGTAAATCTGTGTATTATGTTTCATTTATAGATGATTTCTCAAGGAAAACTTGGATTTATTTCCTGCGTAAGAAATCTGAGGTTTTTAATAGATTCAAATAATTTAAGGCTCTTGTAGAGAATCAAACTGAGAAGAAAATAAAAGTACTCAGAACAGATAACGGTGGAGAATTCTGTGAAAGTGAATTTGAGGAGTTCTGTAAAACGTGTGGAATAGCAAGGCAAAATACTACTCCATACACACCTCAACAGAATGGGGTTGCAGAAAGGATGAACAGGACATTGATGGAAAAGGCAAGGAGTATGCTCAGTGGTGCAGGGCTAGCACAACAATTCTGGGCAGAAGCTGTTGACACTGTGTGTTACCTAGTGAATAGGACACCCACATCAGCGTTGGTTGACAAGACACCTCATGAGGTTTGGACTGGTAAGAAAACCTCTCTCTCTCATCTCAGAGTGTTTGGGTGTGATGCTTTTGTACATGTTCCAAAGGAGAAAAGGAGCAAGTTGGATAATAAAGCGGAAAATTGTATCTTCATTGGTTACAAGGATGGAGTGAAAGGTTACAAGCTGTGGAACCCAGTAAAAAGGCAAACAGTTTACAGTCGAGATGTGATCTTCAGAGAAGTTGAAAGCACTTCCAAGATTGAGGATGTACCAAAGGAAAAGGCTTCAGAGAAGCTACACTTTGATATCAAGGATGAAAGAGGTGACTCTTTTGAGGAACCAGATTCGTCTGAATCAGATGAGGAGGCAGAATCGTCTAAATCAGATGAAGAGGCAGATCCACAAACTCCGGTATTGAGGAGATCTGACCGAGAAAGAAGGCAAGTTGAAAGGTACAGTCCCCCTGATTTTTGTTCTAATTTTGTGTTATCTATTACTGATGATGATCCTAGAATTGCTAAAGAGGCAATGGATTCAGAAGATAGTAAACTATGGAAGAAGGCCATGATAGAAGAAATGGATGCCTTGGACAAAAATGAGGCATGGGATCTGGTTGAGTTTCCAGAAGGAAGAAAGCCTATTGGAAGCAAATGGGTATTCAAGAAGAAGTTAAATGCAGCAGGTAAAGTGGAGAAGTACAAGGCTCGACTAGTTGCGAAAGGTTACTCCCAAATTGAGGGCATCGATTTTGGTGAGATTTTTTCACCTGTTGCAAAATTGACTTCTATTAGATTTATTCTATCTATTTCTGCTGCTTTTGACCTTGAAGTAGAACAGATGGATGTAAAGACAACTTTCCTACATGGAAATCTTAATGAAGAGATCTATATGAAGCAACCAGAACGGTTTGTGGTGAAAGGAAGAAAGGAGCTTGTCTGTAAGCTGAAACAATCTCTCTACGGATTGAAACAATCTCCCAGAATGTGGTATCAAAAATTTGATACGTATATACTGGGACTTGGTTTCTCAAGAAGCAAAGCTGATCACTGTGTTTATTTTAAGCTAACTGGTGATCATTTTATTTATGTAATATTGTATGTTGATGATATGTTGCTAATTGGAAACAACAAGGAAATCATCAAGGATGTCAAGGATCAGCTGTCATCTGAATTTGACATGAAAGATCTTGGTGCTGCAAATTTCATTTTGGGCATGGAAATAAAAAGAGATCGTGAAAACAGGAAACTATGGTTAAATCAGAAGAAATATGTTGAAACGATATTGAAGAGATTTAATATGCAGGAAAGCAAACCAGTGAAGGTGCCCATTCCTGTAGGTGTAAGGTTATTTGCAGAACAGTGTCCCACGACACAAGAAGAGGTAGAGGACATGTTTCATGTTCCCTATGCTAGTGCAGTTGGCAGTCTGATGTATGCCATGGTCTGTACTATACCAGATATAGCCCATGCAGTGGGAGTTTTGAGTAGATACATGTCAAAACCAGGAAAGGAACATTGGACTGCAGTAAAGAGGGTCTTCAGGTATTTGCGTGGCACTACAGATTCTGCAATCTGCTACCAAGGAAGACCCGGTCTAAACAGAGAGATAGATATACAAGGATTTGCTGATGCTGACTGGGCTGGAGATCTTGATCACAGAAGATCTACAAGTGGCTATGTTTTTAATCTATTTGGAGGAGCAATCAGTTGTATGAGTAGAAGACAAGCTGTAGTTGCACTCTCAACTACAGAAGCTGAATACATGGCAGCTACCCATGCAAGTAAGGAAGCTGTATGGTTGCAAAGATTGTGTTCAGGTATTGGTTTTGTGCAGAATGCAGTAAAAATTGGCTGTGATAGCTCAAGTGCAATATTTCTGGCAAAGAACCCTGCTCATCACTCAAGGACAAAGCACATTGATGTGCAGTACCATTTCGTCAGAGACATGGTTGAACAAAACAAAGTGTTGCTGGAGAAGGTTGACAATTTTTGCGGTATGGAAGAAAAGAATGTTGGCTGCGAAAACTTCATCTGTATTGCTTCACATGAATTTTCAAAAGAAGTTGACAAAATTAGGCCATGAAAGGATTATTTTCTACCTTAGAAGATCATTTCTCCAATGTATTGTAAGAGATGTGGACAAATCTTCCTTCCAACCACCCAAAACAAGTCCTTCAAAAGTGATGATGCGAAAAGTGACTAAGAGATTCGAAAGTTCAAAACAAGTTCAACAAGAGCAGATCAAACACTTTTTGTTCAATGAGAATTTTTTTTCCATTGACGTGACAAGATGTGTTGTTGCGCCGTCGCAGTTACAATATCGAAATGTTGATGAGGAGGTCATGCAAAAGATGGTTGTATCTTTGCTCCATACATTTACAACAACATTGAGAGATGCTATCCTATTGCCTTTCAATAATGATACCAAGTTGTTATTTCTTCCTGGAAATGAGGACGAAATTAATTTGCCCTCAGTAAATTTTTATATATTGGATGGGAAGCATACTATTTCTACTCAGAAAAAATCCTTGAAAATGATAAATATGAGTTGGTCCATTCAAGGTATCGGCAACAAAGATCTCTTCTTCTACATAAAGATGTTCCTCAGAACATTATCACAAAATTATGTAAACAACAAAATTGATCAAACAAGGAATTTTCAGACAATCCATTCATTTATCAAGTTGTAAAAGCAAGGGAGAAATGGATAGTCTACGGTAGTCCATCTCGCCCTTGAAAGGGAAACGTTTCGAGTGATGCTTGGCAGGTATAGAATTTTTCTTCTTATCAATCAAAGTCTTCAGATTGCTGTGTGTGTTATGAAATTAGCAATTTAAATATTATCTTCAATTTTATATGATTGCAGAACTTCCAACTTGAATGTATGGATATCTTTGTTGTTTAAACAAAGGATAGCCTTAAAGACAAGCTAACTCTTGTTTTGACATCATATCGACTGTGGAACAAATGGATGTCTGTATTCGAGATTAAGAAAAGTGGTTCCTTGCCATGCTCTCCCAAGAGCATTAGTCAGGTTGATTTTGTTCTAAATAAAATAAAGAATCATGGATCAATGTTTTTTAGACCATTGCGTGATCTTGATGAAGATGAATTGACCACTGTGGCAGACAATATAATCAATGGATTGGTTTGGTTGATCACATCGGTTGATAAAAAAGTTTGCGCAGAGACTTTACATCAATGTTGCAAGCGAATCAAGGACGAGAGGTCAGCCAGGCATTCGATCGTTGAATATTTCAAAGTTTACGATGCTCAATCTGATCGATCACAAATTATCATTGACGATAATGTCAATGATTTATATAAAGTTGCACTAAATCATCTCAATGAACTGTTCAATATTTTAGGCTCCTAAAAGCAAGCAAAATCTACGGGTACAAAGAGAAAGAAAGAATCTGAAGAGGATAGTGGTATCAAACTACCAACTGATGTTGAGAAAATATTGAATATATATATCAATAAAGAGGGGATGGGTATGTCCATTGACAACATCAAAGATAGTGCACAGTTTGCTTGTCCATGTTGTTATCCTGCATCTTTGGTCAACACACTAAGATCCATTCCATTCTTTGGTGTGACAATCAGCTGTGAATTGGTTGTTGCTGATATGTGTAATTGCGATATGCCCTGGACAGAAGAAGATATGCTTGCACTATTGTACTTCTTAGAATCTAATGAAGCGGCATGCACTTTAATTTTTTTAGCTGATATGGAAAACTATTGTATGGTTTCCAAAGCTTTCACACTTTTCAGGAAGAAAAAAAAAAGAGGTAACACAGAATCCTAACAAGGGAGTGTATAGAGATTTCTCCAAGGACTTGTTTATAGGATTCTCTATTATACAGAGTTGGAGCATTGGAAGGGATGAGGAAAGTTTGTCCCATTTTCAAATGGATATGGATTGGAAGGATGAGGGCCTACCAATGATTGATATACCTTTTCCCAAGGTTAACAATGATACCTCGAGAAGCCATGTTTTTGCAAAAGAAAGGACACAGGAATTATGGGATCACATTGTTTCCAGATTGGTCATTTCTCGAGGTACAGTTCTTTCATTGTATGTAGGAGGTAGACTGCTTTGTTTGTTGATCAAGTCGCCAGATAGAATAGTTATTTCTATTGTGGAGACTGTACAACAAGAGCTGTTTAAGGACAGTTTCTATGATGAATTAGGTATAAAACAATGTATTTGTATTAACGTTTTCAGATGTCTTCTTTCATTGTATTTTACTTTTCTCGGTCGGTTATGTTTAATAACTTATTCCATTTCCTATTATACTACAACTTCAAATAATGAGCACACTCAGGTATGGTCCAAGCAAATTATAGTATCCAACGACATTGAATGTGATAGAGAATCCACAAAGAACTACCAAACTCGAGAACAAGATGGACAAGAAGGTAAAAAATATTTTTTTAAAGATCGTGGTTAAATTAACTAAATTATGAAAGGGGATAGTGACCTTGAATACTTGCAAAAAATTGTATAAAATGTATACCTGCAAATTTCCAGGTTAAGATGATTGTTTTGCTACTCAACATGTGGATCATCCACAACCAGATTTGGCATCGACGATGTCTGTGGATATTAGCAAGCAAATCACATTGGATGGTAATGAACCATGCGAGAGCTTGGACAATGATGATCCAGGAGAGGGATCAACCGTTTGCCCAACATTGACATGTAAAAGACAAAATATTTTCTACATAAATTGATAAAACAAATTTATTCCGAAATATATAACGACAAGCAATATTTCTGTGCAGCTCCCCATACAATATTTCTCGAGAGCAATGTAAACTTAATACTATTTCTACTTACCCAACGTATGCATAAATATAATGTTGGTGAAGTACCGAAGAGATACAAAAATTCATTCAAGGATGTACTTATCCAATATGGAGATATATATATAAAACAGACATGTTGTTTATAGATGAAGGGCAGTATCAATCAACAGATAATAGCAAGTAAAACTGCTTTAAAATGCCAACTAGTTGGACATTCGATGGCTCACAAGAGAGAATTAGCTATACAACAATCTTGTGTTCTCTGACGTCGAGCCTCATTAAAAAATGGGGCATTTGTTAAAGACATTCAATTTAAAATGACCGCCACATTATACAAAAAAATCATTTAGTGATTTGTATTTTTTTGACAACTTCTACATTTAATTGATGTAAGTTTTATTGCACAATTCTCATATTATTTATGGACATTGTACCATGTATCTCGTAATGTGTTTCAAAAATTGTTGAACATGAAAGCAATATACTTAGAAACATTGAACCATAATATTTTATTGACTGGGTTGTGTGTGTGTTTTTTTGGTTTGTAGATAGTACTAGAAGATTTGTTTCTAGTAAAGTTCCATTGATTATTTTCGATTTCAATGGATTTTTGTTACACGCATTCCATAAAAAAAAATGGATTGCCACAAGCACCGGATATTGAATCAACAACAAAGTACTATTTTATACGTCCAGGATTAAGGGAATTTTTTGAAAACTGCTTTAGTATATTTGAAGTTGGGGTATGGACATTTGCCCAAGAAAAAAACTTTGATGAGTTTTTGCCAAAATTATTACAAAGAACAGGATTTCAAAGAGAACAATTTAGAGTAATTTTAACACAGGAAAATTGTTCTTGCATAGCTAGAGAGGGTTATCAGGGTGATGGAAATCCTCATGTATTTCGCAAGCCTTTAAATTATGTTTGGGACATTTTGGTCCATGGTTGGGATGCTACAAATACAGTGATTGTAGATGACTCGAAAGAAAAACATGTTTGTAACGATGAAGGGAACTGTATTATAACAAAAAATTATACTTGCCAAGATGCCAATGACACATTCTTGTTAGATCGATTATGCCCTTGCTTGTTGCACCTAAAAGGCGTGAGTTATGTGAGGCCAATTGTGAATAAAATGAAAATGAAAGTATTTTGTTAAATAATACACATATGGTTTTTTGTACTAGTATGTTAAATAAAGTTTGGGACATTTTGATCCATGGTTGGGATGCTATAAATACAGTGATTGTAGATGACTCGAAAGAAAATCATGTTTGTAACGAGGAAGGGAACTGTATTATAACAAAAACTTATACTTGCCAAGATGTCAGTGACACATTGCTAATTGTGAATAAAATGAAAATGAAAGTTTTGTGTTAAATAATACACCTATGGTTTTTTGTGTTAGTATGTTAAATAAATTTTGGGACATTTTGATCCATGGTTGGGATGCTAAAAATACAGTGATTGTAGATGAGTCGAAATAAACACATGTTTGTAGCAAGGAAGGGAACTGTATTATAACAAAAACTTATACTTGCCAAGATGTCAATGACACATTCTTGTTAAATGGATTATGGCCTTGCTTGCTGCACCTGAATGGCGTGTGTGACGTACCCCACGTTACACATATACATATCTACAATGTATATGACTATAAAAATGAGATTTTATTTTAAGCATCTAATTAACAAATTCATAACTAGGATTATGCCTATCATTCTAAGAACATCCACGATTCATCCATCCATCAATGAGGTTGTGACAACATAAGCACATATGTATTACATAAATGAACTTTTAGCCATTCATCATTCACATACAAAATTAATACAGCAGATAGCTTATGCAATTGAAAGAAACCTCAACCTCATTCATGAATACAACCTTCTAACAGGCTTAACATAGCCACGGGGGGTTCACTAACAAGGCAATATCATATCACGTCCATTCATATTGGGGGTTTTAATACTGTTAAAAACCTCAAAAATATATTGTCCTATATTAGGGGTCAAGGGGGGTTTTTAATTTGACATAGTAATATAAATATTGGGGGTTATTTTATTTGGGTGGTTCGAGGAATAACCTCCAAATCATGGGATGGATTCATACCTCCAACTCATGGGCTCAATTCATACCCACCTAAAACTTAAAGACCCTCCATTTTTATTTGATATTGCTTATGATCCTAAGTTTTGCATAAATACGATAATAGTGTACCAATGATAATATTGATGGAAGTTTCTTTGGATTACTGGACTTGAGCAATACTCATTTAATAGCTTATTTAGGATTGGTTTGAATTGATGTTATATTGTTTTTCATTTTTAAGTTAAAAGATGTAGCTAATTGGGATTTTCGGAGTTAACCATTTGTATTGTATTTTTTGTAAGCATTCGAGTAAAAGATATAGCTCTTCATTTTTTAGGTTAGGTTTTAGGTGGGTATTGAGATTCAATCAAACCTTTCTCCACGAAAACCAAGAAAAGTGAGATCAATCATTCTTGGCTCACTAGAACCAAGAAAAGTTAGATCAATCTTTCTTGACTAATTATTTATTTCAACTTTTTGTATTCTTCTTTAAAATTTTCATATTGTTAGTTAGGAATAGTTGTTAGATGGAGTATATTTGGCACATTCATAATGGTAATTTCAATTATTTAATGCAAGGTATCCATCTTAATATTGTATTGGAATTGACATGAACATAGGTGAAAATCTAAATCATTATTTACATACCCTATGTGTTATCGTTACCATGAAATGATATCTTATAAGTCTCACCATCTGTGTATCTTTATAACTATTGCATGCTTTAAACCTAATAATGGAGATTTTCCCCTCTCTTGTAAAAAAAAAAAACTAGATATAACCCAAGAAAAGGTAACTAAATATTGTTAATTCCCTTGATTGCAAAAATAAATGTAGAGGAAGTGGAGGAAATTCATTGCATCTTGTGAATGACCCAAATCCAAGGCATGCACATGATCATATGGCGTTATTGGAAAGCAAGAGGAATTTTGTTGTATTCATTTGGGTTCAAACATCAACGATGTTTGTTTTGATAGGAAGGTAGGGGAGTCCATCCAAGAAAGGGTTTCAATTTTGAATTTTTATGGAGTTTAATTTAATAATATTATAGAAAACATGATCTCTCTATGGCTATACTTATATTTACATGACATAAAATTGGTAGATTGGTAGACTGTGGTGTGAAACATATGCAATTCTCATATTTTCTAAGCATTACACTAACTATTGGACTATCAGCCTTTTATATTCTTTGTTATGTTGATCTCTTGACTGGGTTGCCTTTTACACATTTTCCCTTGCCAGTACTATTTCATTGGGTCTCCCACTATCCAACGCTACAAATTGATCAGTCACTGCTGCAATCCTGGTGGGATCATTATTAGCATTATACTATTATGTTATTTAGCATCATGTTTTCTTATAATAAGACGTGTTAGGGATCTTGTTTGTAACAACTTGATAATATGATATAATGGGGATATTGAAAATGGGTTGATAAAAATGGATACATACAATATCTGGTGAAACTAGGGGTTTTCTTAATTGGACAGTCATATTGGGAGGGGGGTTCAAAAATAAAATTTTATGAGGAATTTCCAATATTTAGTAAAATTAGGGATATTCTTTAATATCATGCGAACGATTGTGCTATGTAACAAGTTTAGTGAGTGAACCCCCCGTGAACATAGCATATTCATGGCTTACATTTATTTACACATTCATTCCATAGATTGAACATATCAAGAATCATAAAACACATGAACATCATAATTCATACACAGATACACTTATCTGAAATTCACATGAATTTGACAACTCGGTGCATGTGAGCCACGCTCCACCCAACCTTAGAACTTGTCCAGCCTGTACTATTTCATCTCCCAAGTTCACCCCCAAGCCAAGATCCAAACATTAACTAGAGATATATCGCCAACAGGGATTTGAGAGTCTAAGATGGAAATAATAGGGATAATGATATACATAGGGTTCAACAACACATCAGTTTGGTAACCAATTCCTTGTCAATTCCACAATTGACCCACCAGAGTTACTTCCCAAAATGCACAACGACACACTTCACTGCAAATGTCAGGATTCCCTTTGGGTCTCATGCTTAATTGCCAGTTGATTGGTGTATGCAACCAAGGGAAATCATGGCCAAAATGGTTCAACTCAACAATTCAGGTTCAGGTTCATCACATGGATTCTTCCCCAAGTTTTCTTCACTCTCTGAGAACTCAAAACACATAGTGATCCTCTTCATTGTCCGTGTCTGAAAATCCTTGCTGGATTATCGCATTTCTCCTCCATTCAACAGACACTGCACCCTGTGCCTCTATGTGCATCCTCCTCGGACTGATGTCCAACCACCCAGGCTGTGTGTAGCAACATCCTGCCCCACTTCTGCCTGGATCATCGAGGCAACCTGGTGTCCCATTTGGGATCCCATGTGGTTGTCCCCAAAGGAACATGTTACCCCTCCCTACCATAATCACGATTAGACACTAAAATCCATATTAAATCATAATTAATAATAATTAATTATTATTTAATCCCCCACTAAGAATATGTTAGCCACTAAACTCCATATTAAATCATAATTAATAATAATTAATTATTAGTTAATCCCCCACTAAGAATGTTAACACCCAAAAAGTGCTCACTAGCTCATATCCCTATTCACATGACCCATTAGGCCACTTAGGCAGTTTTACTACTTTGGTGTAAAAGCAACCTGAAACCCTGTTTTGGCAGGTTGTTAACTTTGCCATCAAACACATTTTTGTGAAAACTAAGACCATGGAAAGATAGGCTCTTTGACAAGATAGAGCATGATAGTTCTAGATAATTTTTATCATTCTCCCATGAGGTACGGTGGGCATTTTCCTAAGGCCACCTGAACCAGTTTTCCAACACTTAAGTCATTTCCAATAATTTCTCCAAGTCTTGAAACCCTATTTTGGAAGACTTATAACTTTATCCTCGGAAATGATTAAGGAAAACTGAGACCATGACTAGATAGCCACTTCAGCAAGCTATAGAATGATATGATGGTGTGTGCATTTTTCTCAAACCATGAATTATGATGGGCATTCTCTCAGAGCAGTTTTGACTACTTTTTCCATACTTTGTCAATTTCCAAAAGTTTCACAAACTTGTCATACTTTTCCATAATTATGTCATATTTGCAACACCAACTTAATGATAACACTAGAACACCATCATTTGTCTTTCTAGCCTCATCACACATTCCATGTCATCACTTCCTATGGTGCCAGTGCTCTCTTTGAGGCTCACACATGTGAGATTTTGGCTTGCCAAAATAGAGATCAATTCATGTATAACCATAATGGTCAAGATTGGAAAAATACAAATCACAAGAAGGGTCGGTCGACCCTTCGTTTAGTAGATTATTGTGAACACCAATATCCAAAAATTCACCTATATCCAAAGTGGTGATAACAAGAAGGATCAAACAACCTTTCTTGCATTCTATAACTAGTATGAAAATAATATTGGTCAGAAAAAGGGTCGGACGCCCCTTCATTTATGAGGGAATTGTGCAAATATTCAACCTACGAAGTATAGGCTGTCAATTCATGTATATCATGAATGGTGAAGACTGCAAAAACACTAAGCACAAGAAGGGTTGGTCGACCCTTCATTTAAAAGAGAAATGAAAAAATATTTAATCTACGAAGGTTGGGATGACAATTCCCCTCTACCGACTTCCAGAGTATATGGTAGGGATCGGGACATTGCCTAAGTTATAACATGTAAACAATATTTATCTTGACTTTCGACTGCCGATAAGAAGGATCAACCGCCCCTTCTTTTAGTAGATAATTGTGAGCACCAATATCCGACAATTCACTTGTATCCAGAATGGTGAACACAAGAAGGATCGAACCACTCTTCTTGCAGTCTAGAACTATTATTAAAATAATACTGGGCAGAAGAAGAGTCGTCCGCCCATTCATTCATTTATCTCAAGCCTCATTCAAAAATGGGATGTTGGTTAATGACATTCAACTTCAAATGACCGTCATATTATATAGACACCAATTCATTTAATTATTTGTATATTTTTTACAACTTCAAATGACCATCATAATTATCATATCGAAACACCACAAAAATCAATTTCAAAAGTGGTAATATCAAAAGAAAAAGTATGGTTTTGGAACCTGGATTTGGCACTTTTGGAAATGGATTTGGCAATTTCGGAACCGGTTTGGTCACTTTTGGAACTGGATTTGGAAATTTTGGAACCGGTTTTGGCTCTTTAGGAACCGGTTTGTCACTTTTGGAACCTTGATTTGGCACTTTTGGAATCGGTTTTGTCACTTTTGGAATCGGTTTTGGCACTTTTGGAACCGGTTTTGGCACTTTTGGAACCAAATTTTGCTTGATTTTGGAGTTTAGAAAGGTTGTTTTTGACCCATCTTCAAAGTGACTTGGACTAGAATATGTCCAAGTTTAATTAAATTGGCGTTACAACGGTTCAATTCTCACAAGTGACATATTGAGTTCTTAATGAGTATATTTTCTTAATGGCCTTGAGCCCTATGTTGAAAAAATACTCGAGCTTATATTTAATTCAGTTTATGGGTACCATCATCAAAATGAGTACAAGTACATTATGGGTTGCCATGGGATATGTCTTTCATGGAAAAATAAATAAATTCATTAAACTTTTGGAGATATCATACACATTTATTGATTAATTAGAAAAATTATTGAAAAAGGAAATTACTTTCCATCTATTTATTTCAATAATAACTATTATAGTTTGTATAAATAAAAAGAGTGGTGTTGCAATGATACTTGTGAGTTGGAAAGTGGACACTTCTCTTCACAATCTACTTGGATTGGCTTACAAAATACTACTTTTAAAATAAACTATCTCGAAAGATACATCAAAATAAAATGCCTAATTATTGGATGAACCTTGCAAAGAGTAACAAAAAGTGGGAAAGTGAATATTGTGAGCCCAACACTTTAGTTTTCTTAGCTTCTATTTCCCAAACCTTTTTTGTAGTTTTTATGCCTCTTGTAACTAGCAGGAGTTGATCATTTTTTTAAAGATTGACATCATATGAAAGGGTTCAAGAATTTATCTTTGACACCTCATGGGTAAGTGAGACATCATCCCTTGCTTGTTATGCCTCCTCAATGTCATTTTGTCTCATTTTATACACTCTCCATGTCATCCTCTTCCTTGCACCCATTCTTCTCAACATGGCCTTCCTAGGGATAAAATTCTACACTCTCCCCTAGTTCATTCCCATTTAGGAGCTTGAAGTGGTTTGTTGAGACTTGGGATGAGGGAGAGGTGGGAATTTTTCACTTTTTAGGTGGATTCATTCACTAGCTACACTTATTTTTGGCTAATTGTTTGCGTTGTCTATTCAAGGCATGAGACTTAGTGCATTGAACCTTTCATGAAATATATGCCAAAGTATCCATAGTTGTGGTGGGAGTTTCTTGTGATATAGTACATAAAGATGAAACCATCAAATCATATTCAAATCTGTGGCTTCCAATAATCCCTTTTTGAGATTGACTTTGGCATAGACCCATTTATCTAAAAATGGAACCCAATATCGAATGAAATTGAATATGGAAAGTGAAAAGTGCCTAGTATTAAAGCATTATGAAAAAAGACAAATCATTATCTAGATAAAAAATTCACTAAAGGCTGATCAGCTCATCAAGGCGCATCTTTCTATCCTTTCAGAAAGTTGAAATTCACATTTTGAATTTTTAGGGTTTCTCTGACAAACCCTAATCCGGGACCAGATCTAGTTTTCAGCAAATCAAGTGGTAAGATCTAAATATTTTCTATTTCCATTTGAAGTACTCTTTAAAGATGTCTCACCACACCAAGCTTGAGGATAAGCTTGAAGGGGCTGATAACTTTCGAGCATAGAAGTATAGGATTGGGTCAATCCTGGAAGAAAATGAATTGGATACATATATCAGTTCTGAAGCCCCCATCCCGGAGGATGAATAGGCTAAGATATTGTATAAGAAGAACTTGGTCAAGGCAAAGAGAATCATTGATGATTCTATCAAAGACCATCTCATACCACATGTGTCATCTCTGAAGACACCCAAGGAGATGTTTGACTCTTTGACCAAGCTATTTGAAGGGAAGAACATAAATCGGAAGATGACTCTATGGAACCAATTGAAAGGGGTAAAGCTGTTGAATGGAGAGACCATTCAATCTTATTTCTCCAAGGTCGCTCAGATAAAGTAACAACTTGAAGCTGTCGATGAAGTACTAGATAATGGTGAAGTGGCTATGACTACTCTAAATGGCCTACCTAGGTCACGGGATTCTTTTATTCAAGGAATCTGTGCTAGAAAGAAACTAATCTCTTTCTGTAGATTGTGGGAGGAATGTTCACAAGAAGAGGCTAGGCTTGTAGCCCGAGAAGAAAAGATGGGAAATGAAGATCAAGCTCTCACGGCTCACACCAAAAGAAGCAATCCTAAGAAGGAACACTCTCAATACAAGAAATCCTCTCACACCAATCATAAGAATATGAAAGAGATGAGATGTTTCACATGTAATGAGAAAGGACACTTTGCTGCAGATTGTCCCAAGAAGAAGAAAGACAACAACTTCAACAATAAGAAGAAGAACAACAAGAAGAGATATCATGCTCATGCTGCTGAGGATGATGAACCTCCCAAGAAGAAGGCTAGAGCAAAAAGTGATGATGATGACTCATCAAGCAAAGAAGAGTATGTTCTAATCTCTGCTCTCACAAGTACTATTTCTCATGGTTGTAATGATTGGCTTATTGACAGTGGGGATTCCAAACACATGACTGGGTTTAAAGAATCTTTTGTAAATCTATCTAAACATGAATCACCCCATAAAGTGAAACTTGGGGATGACTATCAATACCATATCAAAGGAAGTGGTGAAGCCTCCTACAACCTAGATTTTGGAAAGTTTTTGAAGATGAAAGAAGTTATTTATGTACCTGAGCTCAAGAAAAACCTACTCTCCATATCTGCATTGGATGCAAAAGGTATGAGGGTTTCAT
Organism: Larix kaempferi; assembly: GCA_027924585.1. Lineage (NCBI taxonomy): Eukaryota > Viridiplantae > Streptophyta > Pinopsida > Pinales > Pinaceae > Larix > Larix kaempferi. Next base: position 256,861 of record BSBM01001104.1, read on the forward strand.
TTGTGGATGGACAAGTTTTAATGTGGCCAAAGGGAAAGACCATAGATGATGCAGTGGTGATTGGAGAGCAAGAGGGAGGATTGTATATATTGAAGGGACAGCCTGAACATGCCATAGGGCATGATTCCATGGAGCCAAGTGAACTTTAGCATAGAAGACTTGCACATATGCACTACAGAGCATTACCAATTGCAAGTAAAGCTGTAGAAGGTCTTCCTAAAATCAAGACCAAGCATGAAGGTGTTTGCAAAGGATGTGCAAAAGGAAAGAACATAAAGAAGGCATTTTCAAGCAATGAAAGCAAGGCAAAAGGTATCTTGGAAATTAGCCACTCCGAAGTATGCGGTCCGATGTCATCTAGTTCTCTGAGTGGGTATGTTTACTATGTCTCTTTCACGGATGACTTTTCCAGGAAGACTTGGGTTTACTTCTTGAAGAATAAAGATGAAGTATTTGATAAGTTCAAGGAATTCAAATCCTTGATGGAAAATCAAACTGATAAAAATATCAAGACTTTCAAATCAAACAATGGTGGAGAATTCACTTCAGGTGACTTCAAGAAGCTATGCAGTGATTTAGGGATTAAGAGGGAGTTGATTGCTCCTTACAATCCACAACAGAATGGAGTTGCAAAAGAAAGAATTGAACAATCATGGAAGAAGCAAGGGTAATGCTACATGACCAGGATCTACCTCTGCATCTATGGGCAGAAGCAGCTAAGACAACTGTATATGTGCAAAACAGAACACCCCACAAGATACTGGACAACAAGACACTAGAAGAGGTCTTCTTTGGAAAGAAACTTGAAGTCAGCCATCTCAGAATATTTGGTTGTCCAGTATACACTCATGTCCCAAAGGAAAAGAGGACCAAGCTAGATCCTTCAGGAAAGAAGGGTATCTTTGTGGGTTACAGTGAAAGCTCGAAGGCTTACAGAATATACTTTTCAGGGTTCAAGAAGATTGATGTCAGTAGGGATGTGACATTTGATGAAAACTCAACATTCATCAAATCAAGGAAGACACCTATTGAAGATCATGAAGAACCTAAGGAAACTAGATTTCAAGACACTACTATGACTGAAGCAATTCCAGATGTAGATCGTGAAATTGAAGATCCGAAAGAACCTGTATATCCACCCTGTGAGAATAACTCTCACAAGAGAAGACCTGCATGGGCTAGAGAGCTCATTCAAGATGCAAAAAGATATGGCATTCCAGAAGAAGAACACAGAGCAAAGAAGAGAACTAGATCACATACCAGCTATGTTGCTTTACTCTGTGATATCATGAACAAAGAACCTTCCAGTTATGAAGAAGCAGCGGAAAAGAACAAATGGAAGGATGCCATGGTCAAAGAATACCAATCAATAATGAAGAATGATGTTTGGGATATTGTCCCAAGACCTGAAGGGAAGTCTGTTGTGACTTCCAAATGGATCTACAAGATCAAGCATGCTGCAGATGGTAGCATAGAGAAATACAAGGAAAGATTTGTAGCTTCTGGCTTCTCTCAGAAAAAGGGAATAGATTATGAAGAAACTTTTGCTCCTGTAGCCAGGTACACTTCCATCAGATCAGTACTTGGTATGGCTGTAGTGATGAAATGGAAGATACACCAGATGGATGTCAAGAATGCTTTCTTGAATGGTGTAGTTGAAGAGGAAGTGTATGTGGAGCAGCCACTTGGTTTTGAAACCCATGACAGGAAATCATATGTGTGTAGATTGAAGAAAGCTTTGTATGGCTTGAAGCAAGATCCTAGGACATGGTATGGTAGGATGGACAGTTTCCTATCTAGTTTGAGCTTTACCAAGAGTAAAGCGGATTCCAACCTTTACTACAAGGTTGAGGAAGGCAATCCTGTGATACTACTCCTGTATGTGGATGACTTGTTTGTAACTGGAGATGATAGATTGATTGCCGATACGAAGAGGAAGCTTGCTAGCGAGTTCGAGATGAAGGACTTAGGGATGATGCACTATTTTCTAGGTATGGAGGTGTGGCAGAGTGCAGATGGAATCTTCCTTGGACAAGGGAAGTATGCAGTAGAGATCTTGAAGAGGTTCGGGATGATGGACTACAAGGCCATGGACACACCTATGGCATCGAACCTGAAGCTTCTATGTGATGCTTCATTTGAGCTGATTGATGTCACTATGTATCGTCAGATGATTGGGTCCTTGATGTACCTGACAAACATGAGACCAGATATTTGCTTTTTGGTGAACACATTGAGCCAGTTCCTGACGGATCCGAGGAGTGTTCACCTAGTTGCTGTAAAGAATATTCTAAGGTACCTAAAGGGTACAATTGATTGTGGGCTCAAGTATGATGCGAATCAAAAGTTTAACCTACAAGGTTATGTTGATTCAGATTGGGCAAGCAATGTTGTAGATAGGAAGAGCACTTCTGGGTGCTGCTTCAGTATGGGATCAGGTGTGATCTCTTGGTTTAGTAGGAAGCAATCCTGCGTAGCACTGAGTACAGTCGAGGCAGAGTATGTTGCAGCCTGTTCGGCTAATTATGAGGCAGTATGGCTTCGGAAGCTACTGTCTGAGTTATTTGATCTGCCGATGGAGGCTACTGGTATCTTTCGTGACAACTAGAGTTGTGTGAAGCTGTCTGAGAACCAAGTGTTCCATGACAGGTCGAAACACATAGAGATCAAATATCACTATATCAGGGATATGGTGCAGAGAGGAGCAGTGAATCCCCTGTATGTTGCGATGGATGAGCAGATTGCAGATGTACTAACGAAGCCACTAGCCAGAGTAAAGTTTGAGTACTTCAGAGGGAGGCTTGTTGTTCTTCAGATTGACAACACTTCGAGGAAGAAGTGATGGACACATTTGCTGAAGCCATTCCAAGCATGTCGGAAGGAGGATCCTTCACATGGCTGTGGATGCAAGCGCCGATGATGAGCATTAGGATGATGCTCCAGTTACTGCTTTGTATTTGTATGCATCATGTTGGATGTTGGATATGATCGGTTGGATCATTTATGTTTGTATGCATCATGTTGGATGCTGGATATGATCAGTTGGATCATTTATGTATGTATGCATCATGTTGGATGTTGGATATGATCAGTTGGATCATTTATGTATGTATGCATCATGTTGATGTTGTATATGATCAGTTGGATCATGTGTATGTATCTGTATATGTATCAGTTGGATACATTGTATGATCAGGTGGATCATGTGTGTTGATATGTATTACGTATGATCAGGTGGATCATGTATTTGTATATGTATCAGGTGGATACATTGTATGATCAGGTAGATCATGTATGATGATATGTATCAGGAAGATACTGTGTATGCATCAGGCAGATGCATTGTATGATCAGGATGATCATGGATGACGAGCTTCAGGATGTTGCTCCAGATGACATGCATCGGGATGATGCAATGATGATGACCAGGATGATGTATGGTGAGTATCAGGTTGATACTCTGTGGCCGTGGAACAGGTTGTGTAGATAAGCATATAATATTAGCCCTGGGAGGTTTGCAGATAGTCTTTCGAGGTTTTGCGTATGACATGTAATACTGGCCATGGGATATCTGGCAAACGCTCTTTCGAGGTTTTTCTTTGGAGGACATATAATCCTAGCCCTTGGAGGTTTGCAGATTCTCTTGCTAGGTTTTGCCGCTGGCATATAATAGCTCCCTGGGAGATCTGGAAAATGCTCTTTCAAGGTTTTGTCTTATGGCATGTAATCCTAGCCCTGGGAGATCCGATAGGTTGACCTGTGTGCTTGTAATCAGTCCTGGGATGCTCTTTCAAGGTTTTTCCATGACCACATGTAATAATTCCAGGAGATTTGGACAGGATGAAAAAGGCCTCAGATGCTCTTTAGGGTTCTTGCTTGGCAAGACACTCTTTTAAGGTTTTGTGGTGGGGGTCACATGTAATAAGTCCTGGAGATCTGTACAGGATGAAAAAGGCCTCAGATGCTCTTTAGGGTTCTTGCTAGTCAAGAGACTCTTTTAAGGTTTTGTGACAGTCAAAGATAATACTAGCCCTGGGAGATCCGACAGGTAGAGCTGGGATGCTCTTTCGAGGTTTTGTGACGCACGTAATAAGTCCTGAGGATTCCACAGTATGGCCAATGATGATGAAGACCTGCAGGTGGTAGGCCTACATCCAGTATGAAAAAGGATTGGCTCTGTAGAACTTCCTATGACGAGTAGATTCAGAGATTGATTGAGATAGTAGCAGCAGTGACGATGACGATGATTCGAGGATGATGCATCGATGATGATGATCCAAAGAAGAAGACTTGTGCTAGATGATCTGTGTCGAGAAATACCTTCCTAGTTAAGAGGGAGTGTTGATGTATATGTAACTTCAGAATGTATTTCATATATATATTTATTGTACTCCTATATAGATGTATTATTCCTCTATATGGAAGTTTCATCATTTGTATTGACAAGTGTTGCAAGTGTGTTAACTTTACGATGGGTTATTAGACCACCTTGTAAGGGGTCGACCTGGATTAAAGGAACTAGGGGTTATTAGATTAAAGAAGACAAGTCGCCCCCACTAATTTATTAGGCAGGTCAGACAAGTATAAATAGAGATCGGGAGATCTCTATTTGATCATCTCATTATCTCACTCTGCATCACTCAGAAAGTGGCACACATGTGAGTAGGAGGATCAGTTTCTAGGAGAAGTCTATCTCTTGTACTTGGGTTGTACTTTGGTTGTACTATTGCTCTATCTATCTTTGAGGAAGTTGTGGGGTTTTTCACCTTAGGGTTTTCCCCACGGAAACTCTGTGTGTCTTTTGTCTCTTATGTTTTGCATCTTGTGATGATTGATATGCTTGATATGCATTGATATACTATACATGTTATTCTCTCAATAAAGATCCTAGAGTATATTGAATTAATGCTAAAAAATTAACACTATGTTAGATCAAAGCCCTAGAAATTATATTTGAGTGATTTTTTAAAATCATGTATTTTTCGTGAGGAGAATACAAACCTACATTTTGTTTCTAGAAATTATATTGAATAGTAATCAAATACTGATTTGAGCGTAGTGACCCTCTTTTTCCCTTTGAAAATCTACCAGAATAGAAGGGAAAAAAGTATCTCTTTTGGGCCCTAGAAAATGCTCTGATACCACTTGTTAAATACCTTAGATAAGAATATGCAATAACACATGAGATATCAGAAATGATTAATGATTTATTGATTATAAAAACCCTTAGGGTAGGTAAAAACCTTACAATTGATCTTGTTATGGAAGGAAACCACTCATGTTCACTTGCCTCTTAAAATTTGGGAAACCTCTCAATGAACCAAGATCCAATTACAACATTCTTCTATGCCTCTCATAAGGAGCATTCTATCCTTACTTATAGATAACAAGAGAATATTAACCATAACAACCTCCTAACTACCTATTGGGAATTCTTTAATGAGGCACTGTTATAGGTCAAACTTGCACCTCTTCGTCCGTGATCACCTTGAGCTATTGATCACACAAAAGGACAACTTGGATGGAGGAGCATGTTGACCCTAGATGATACTTTGACTTACTCCATTTCCTGACATTACTGGAAAAACCCTAAAAATATCATTCTGAGATATGAGCGCTACTCTACTTAAATAGACTAGCGCCTGTACGCTACTCCAGTGTATAATAGTAGCGCTCAAAGCCTTATAAGCGCTACTCCTTCTTATCATAGTAGCGCTCAACATTTAAAAATTGATGAGAGCTAGTTGACAAGCACCATAGTAGCACCCTAAACGCTACTTCACTGAACAATAGTAGCGTACATCTCAAAAGAAAATTAAAAAATAATTAATTTCACGAGGAGGATTAGTTGCTGGTAGTTTCCCAGCTTCCCCAACTTCCTCCATAACCATATCTCAACCTGAACTACTTCTCTAATCCTATAAATACAGGGAAGACTAAAGAGAAAGGTTAGATGGATAGATGGAGAAACTTAGAGACATAGAGATATAAAAGAGAAGCTTGTATTGGAGGAGTTAATGTTGAAGATATCCAAGCCAAAGAAGAGCAAGAGCCCAGAATCAAGTTGCAGGAGCATGTCACAAAGTCAGGTATATTTGTAACATCGATTTGCATTTGACAATAAAGGTTGAAGTGTCTTTCTTGTCCCAAATTAAGCGTTCTTTGAAATAATATATTAATTTGGATCTGTTTTGGTTAATATCGAATGTTTAAAATTGTTTTTGTTTCTTTCAATCATTATATATTATCCAAGATACGTTGAGAAAGGTATTTGTATTGCAGGTTTACTGAATGGAAGGTGGATTTGAGGATTGAGCGCAAGATCAAATAAAAGCTAGGATCGAACGTTGATTGAAAGGTATGTTCTCAAGGTCCATAACTCATTTATTTTCATAAATATCTCTGTAATACAATTAATACACTTACCTGTCACCCCACTCCAGTTTATAGCATCAGTTTCCTTGCTATAGGTTAGTTTTTCCCGCCAACAGGCCCCATTACATTATTCAATACTAACCACCAGAGTGGGCCTTATTTAATAATAATAAAACATAGTGGACCTAGTCCACCTTACATTAAATGGTATCCACTATTATTACTCTAAATGAGATATTTGATCCCCCATTACACCACTAGGGAGGATCATAATAGATATCAATTAGTTAATAAGATGTTGAAGAAGCATAGCATAGTTGATAAAGTTTTCTAATATATAGAAGTCAATAATACTTTATAATTCATATCAATAATATTCTATTTAATGGTGAGCTTGTGGAATTCGTGGAGGAGAAAACATAAGAATCCATAAACCACGTTGGATATTGAACAATCAAAGTGTGGAATTTTATTGAAGGATCATGATTGATCAATAGCTTTGTTATGGAGAAGAAAAAGCTTGTAGAAAGGGAGCTTCTCACTCAAAAGTTAGAGTTGTTAGACAATGTTAACATTGCCATGTGAACTAAAAGTCACAACAATGAAAAATAAATTTCAAGTGATAAATAGTTAACAACCAAGCAAATTTTCTAGAATATTAGAAGTGTAAGGCATGTGTAGATGTAGTGTTATGGATGTGGAATCTCAGACGTTATGCAATATTTCCTTTACAAACACTTAGTAGTTGACTTTTTTTACATTGATGAATACATTGGAGTTTATGTTATATATTAAAAATAATAAAAATAACACACACACACACACACATATATATAATTAAAATATGAGAATAAAACAAAGTAATTAATAAAAAACTTATTCGAAAAAAAAAGAATGAAGAGTCATACATTTTTATGAAAAGGCACCCAAACATGGATGATGATGATGATGATATGGATATATTACATAAAAAGGGGAAGGACAATATAGTTGTTGATGCTCTTTTTTGAAAGGATGAAGAATCCAAGTCATACCCAATGTTAGTTGTGATTCCATAATGGTTGGATGAAATTTGAAGCGAATATGCCAAGGAACCAGACACATATTCCGTAATTGATGATGCCAATCAAAATCCTAAATTTGATTGGAGGAATGTAATCCTTGGATATAAAGGAAGGATTTACCTAAGTTCAATGTCAAATTTAAATCCAAGGTTTTAAAAGAATCCTATGACTCACTAGCTGCAGTACATGTAGGGTTTTTCAAGACTTACTACAATGCCAGACGATCATTTTTTTTTTTCTGAAAGGGATGTATAAACACATTCAAAACTATGTATAAAAATGTGACACATGTCACATAAACAAAAGTAAAAATGTCCTGACTCAAGGGTTAATCCACTCCCTACACATTCCAAATTAGAAGTGGGACGAAATTTCCATGGATTTCATCGAAGGGTTACCCTTATCAGATGGGAAATATAAAATCCTAGTGGTGTTGGAATGACTAAGTAAGTACACACATTTTATGGCCGTAAGGAAAACCGATTCAACCAAACAAATTGTGTAAATATTATGTAAAAATATCTACAAATTACACAGTTTTCCCAAAATCATTGTTAATGATAGAGATGCCAAATTTAAAAGCAATTTCTAGAAGGAATTCTGCAAACAAATTGGGACATATCTTGTCATGAGTTCAACCTACTATCCCCAAACATATGGTCAAAAATAACTTGTGAGCAAATACTTGGAAACCTATCTTCATAGTTTTGTCATGATAAGCAAAAAAAATGGTTTCAATGGTTGCATCTTGAAGAATGTTGGTATAAATCCACTTACCACAATTCAACCAAAATGTCACCTTTTCAAGCTCTATATGGGTATGAACCGCCAAAGTCAAGGGAATTTTCCCAAAGTAATACAAAGGTACCTACAGTAAGAAATCATCTTGAGGAAAATTAGAGGGTAATACAAATAATAAAGGATAACCTAACAATTCCATGAAACCATATGAAGCAGCAAGCTAATCATCATATAACAAAGAGAAAAATTGAAGTAGAAGACAAGGCATTTGTAAGACTCCAACCATAAAAACAATTATCACTTAAGAAACAAGGAAAGAATAAATTGGAAACCAAGCTTTATGGGCCATATCAAAATAGTATAAATATTAGCTCAGTAGCATATGAATTGGAATTACTAGATAAGAGTCACATTCACAACATTTTTCTTGTGTCTTGTCTCAAAAAATTGATGGTGCAACATCAATCAGCTCAGACAATACTTCCTACCTTGGATGAGGAAGAGAAACTCATTTTAGAACTAGAAATTGTCATCTCCATCAGGAAAAGGCAACTACAATCTCAAATAATTAAATAATATCTTATTAAATAGAAGAATCTTGTAGAAGAAGCCGCAACGTATAAAGTAGAGAAGATCATTTAACAATATCCATCCTTACCTTGCTTTACCAACAAAGCATCTTAAAAGAGAAATTCAATATATATAAACAAAAACAAAATTAAAATATAAGTATAAAAAAGGTACAATAAAAATAATAATAATAAACAACCTATTCCAAAAAAACAATGAAGAGATACTTTTTCACTCGAAAGGTATCCGAACAAACCCACATTATTATAAAACACATTAATTAATTAATTAATTATATATATAAAATAAATAGATATTTAAAATGTGAGAATAAAACAAAGTATAATAATAAATAACTTATTCCGAAAAAATAATGAAAGAGTTATACATTTTTATGAAAAGGCACCAAACAAACCCATGTTATTATTGGTCTGTATTTGGGCAGAGATTATATGTTTTAGTTTTCTGTATTATTTTGTGAGTATATAAATGTCAAAGTTTATTTTTTGAAGTTTTGTAATATTGTGTAAAAATTTATATTTATTTTTAATTATTTAAATAAATAATAATGAATTTATTTTTTTTATTTAATTTGTTATTAGATAAATTGTTTTGATATAACTAATTTTTATTATTCACATTATATATTTTTGTTAAACAAAAAATTTAAAAAAAAAAAAAAACTTAGTATACAATGTGTTTTAAAAATGTTATTGATAATGTATTATCACATATATCATTTCTAGCCAATGTTATTGATAACAAATATTAATGTCTTAACACATTTTCTTTTGATAATGATTATATTTTTATATACAATGTAATATGATAAATTATATATATAATTTTTATTTAAGAGTTATATATATAAAAGAATAAAGCAAAGTATAATAATAAATAATTTATTCCAAAAAAACTAATAAAGAGACATACATTTTTATGAAAAGGCATCCAATCTATATTATTATTTATTTCTATCATATTATATGTTTTAGTTTTCTCTATTATTTTGTGAAGTATATAAAAATTAAAGTTTATTTCTTAAAGTTATGTAATGTTCTCTATTATTTTGTGAAGTATATAAAAATTAAAGTTTATTTCTTAAAGTTATGTAATGTTGTGAAAAATTTTATATCTATTTTCAGTTATTTAAATAAATGAAAATAAATTTATTTTTTTTTATTTAATTTATTATTGGTTAAATTGTTTTGATAAAATTTGTTTTGATAAGATTATTTTTTATTATTTTTATCATATACTTTTATAAAAAAAAACTTAAAAAAAACCTTTGTATACATTTTATAAACAATGTGTTTTAAAATATTATCAATAATATCTTATCAAATATGTCATTATGTCATTTCTAGTTTAATATTAATAGGAAGTATTGATGTCTTAACACATTTTTTTAAATATTAAGAAATCTCATATAATCAATAAAAATATTAATAGTTATGATAATGATTATACTTTATATAAAATGTAATATGATAAGTTATATATATATATATATAGTATTTAAAAGTTATATATAGAGACTTTTATATATATATATATATATAATTGTCAAATATGACATAAAATAATTTAGTCTTTTAAACATGATTCATGTACTTATGATATTAGATGCTAATAATTCATATATATATATATATATAAATATAATTGAAACTACAAAAATAGGATTCACAATTAATAATAATTTTTTAATTATTTTCATTTATTTATCTTATAAAATTATTATTTTAAAAGTTAAAATTTTAGATTAGATATACATATGCTTATTATTTATTTATTTTTAATATTTAGTCTATTTATATTGTAATTTATAATTTATACTATCTTTTAAAATTAAGTATATTTGATTTATTTAGATTGATGTAATTTATTTATTTAAATTATAATTATATGTAAGCAATTTTTTTTTTTAATTTACACTTTTACAAATTTTAAGATACTTATACTTTAAAATAAAAACATTTAATGTATTTTAGTATAGATATAATATAATGATTTTTATGTTTTATATAAAATTTTAGTTGGATTAAATTTTTATTTAAAAATAATTTTAAATTTATTTATTTTAATTAAAAGATGTTGCATGTACCTCTTGTTTACTTGGAATAAACAAAATGTATCTTTCATACATTATATATATAAACAAAGTATAATAATAAATAATAATAAATAACCTATTTGAAAACAAAATGAAAGGTCATACCCTTTTATGAAGAGGCACCCAAAGAGGTCCATGTTATTATTTATTTGGGGTATGGTTGTAATAAAAAAGTATCTTTCGTATATTTTAATATTGCTCAAATATTGTCCAATCAAATCAAGTTTTTTCTATCTAATTGTAAGTTACATGTTTTAGTTTCTTCCCACAAGGGATCTTTTTAAAAACATTTTTGACCTTATAGAAATTTTGAAAATTTTCACAATTTAAAATGAGACATCAAATCTACTTCATATTACTTACATCTTTATGTTCAATATTAAAATATTTATTACAATAGCAAATAATTGAATTATGTCTAACCTTCTCCCAAGAAATTAAGCTCAAGAAAATACACACTAAAAATATACTTGAAGGAGAGATGAGTATCACATTCCTTAAGCACAATCTCAAGCAACACAAATCTGAAAATTACCTTTGTAACAATAGATTGTTAGCAACACTAAATATGATTTCTAGTTTCTTTTATGCATGCTCAAACACATAATGGCTCATTTGGACTTCATTATCCCAACAAGTCAGTTCATTAAAACAACAATGAAACAACTCATAACAATGAGAAACTAAAATCTTCTTTTTAGATCTACGACATATAATTATTGGAAAACATTAGTACACTTCATATATTATAGATGAACATAAAGTACAATACCTAGCTTTATACATGATAGGTGAAGAATGCCAACAATAGAAAAGTGGACTAGCTCCATGAAGACCTACTCTAAGTCACTAGACTAGGTCCACAAAGGGAGTGGTCCTCTACCAAGCTAGTACACATGTCACTAGGTGGTTGGGCACCACCTACCTGGTGGAGCACTCTTCAAATTAAGCCTCCACATGTCAAGAGATCCTCATCACAACATTGTGCATGTTGTAAGTCAAAGTCCGAAGCTCAACAATCCTCCCCCATGTGTATAACTAGGTTCATAGGAAACCTCTAATGGAACACCCTTCAAGCAAGAATCCTTCAAGCCAACCACTCTATATCCACTTCTTTGCCACCTAGTGTCAATGCTCCTAGGGCCAAGTATCATTCCTCATCATGCCTAGCACTCCTCCACAAGATAGTTCAACCTCCTATGCCAAGCACCCCTCCTCCTCAACATGCATCCATGTAGAAGATGTCAATTGCCACATAAGATAATTACCGCCATAATAATTGTGCCTCCTTTATCAGATATCTTGAGGAAAAGCATCCAGATATAATCCAAATCTCAAAAAACCAAAACAATATAAGATACAACAAGGGGCTAGGGTTTCACCATGAATGCCACATCATAGAAAGCACACTCCTAGCATGGTGTAAACACTTTGAGAGAAACCCCAAAACTAGCAATCGTGTGTAGGATTGTCTAATTCTTATTATGTTGAATGCATAATAATGAAATAAGCTAGGCCAAAATAATCACATAAAGCACATTATTAGTGTTAAACTGAAATTAGATGAGTGTTGGAAATTTCGACTAACCCACTAGGGATGATCCTTGCACAAGAAACCTAGCTTCAAATGGGTTTACTCACAAACCATCCAATGTTGTTACAATAATTTGGAGGGTTGGGTATTAGCATGAGATGCGAGAGGTGAAATCACATTGGGATTAACTTATAGATGTATGCCTTCCTCAATATTGAATTCAAACATCCAATGATTCAGAGAAATTCCTCGAGGTCAAAGAAAGTAAGTTTTTTTTGGAAAAACAAATCTATGGCATCTGTCAACTAGAATAGGAAAGCGATGCAACCCTTTCCATATATGAAGAAGTTTATTGAACCTTTCATCAATCATGAGCCAATATTCTTCTAGTCATAGCTCTAAGACTCAATGGCTAGAATATTGCCCAATAAATTTCTTGATTAGAGCCTTCTCAACATAGAGAATGGTTTTACTCGTCAAAGACATAGTAGGGAATTTTATGAAGAAGATTAAATGGTATGTAATTTTGAAATTTTCCTAGAATCCAATCATGGAATGTTTGCCAAAATTGAAATTTTGGATTGATAAAATGGATGCTTTTAATGCAAAAATGGATTCATCCCCCTCAAATATTCCTATTGCAACTATTTTGTCTCATGTTAACATTTGATATATACAATTCCATCAATCCAAAATTATTCTTGTCAAATTTTAAATTAAATAACTAATATCTCTTCACATTATTTTGAGTAGCCATAACAAAGCAAAATTTTAAAATGTTTAGATTATGATGATTTTATTTTTAGTATTTTTGGGTGTGATCAATGCTTTAAGCCTAAAACAATGAAGATTTGAAACACAACAACTTCTTTTCAAAGATTGTGTGAAGATCCAATGGAGACATGTATAGAATTGTTGTTAACAAAGCAACGTATGCTATTTCTTGTTATCCCACTCCCTTCTTTGAATCCCTTATGTATCCGAAAATGTTTGCATATCATCAAAAAGAACTTTGACACTTCTCTTACCAATCAAATTAAAGTAAACTAAATTATAGAGGAATTGTACTTTTTAAGTCTATGTAAATCTTACAATTTGTTCTCATATTACAATTTCAATTACAGAAATGGATCCCAATAACTTAAAACTACAATTTCAACTAAATTTTTGTCAACTACCTCCATAGTTCACCAATCAAATTTGGTCAAATGCCTTTTCTAATTCATATAAGACTTTTCGTAAATCCAAAAGCATATTAAGTCATATGTGTCTTTTCATAAATCCAAAGGTTGGTGGTGTAATATTAATATAACAGAAAATGTATACAAAGTTTAATGGATGGTTTTTCTTTCTCCCTTGAGGCAAAATAAATTAAAAAACTCAGCCGCCTCGAGATTGACTAATTGCCCAGGAGACCTATTTCAACACGATTATATATATATATATATATTTGTGAACAGATTGAAATAAATCTCTGTGGCATTGGATGGCGGCATGTATTCCTTGAACGCTAGCCTCACAACAATTATAAGTATAAGGCCACTCAACCTGGGAGGTTCCTTCATTTAGAGAGCTTTGAGATCCATTCTGAGGATTAAAAAGGAGAATCCGCAAGTACATTTTCACTCGGCAGCTAATATAACGCGTTTGATATCTGTAAGTTCTTTGCCTTCTATTTCCATGGTTTTATTACAGTTTCACTCGTCAGTTATTATCACGCGTTTGTGATCTGTAAGTACTTTGCCTTCTATTTACACAATTTTATTAATTCTGTGATGATTGGTTGTTAACACAATAGGATTCTCTGACATATGTGATCGTGGGTTCTAGTTTGTTTAAGTTATTCCGGAATTTTGGTTTTATGATCCATGTTTTGAATATAGGTTTTATTCGGCATTTCAGGGATTGCTAATTTTCACATGGGTTCTTGTCGTTCTTGTCTATGCATGCAGTTGCTCTGGGTTTTGGGATTTTAGGATTTCTTTACACGGATTCTGATATGTTTGTGTTGCTATTCAGCATTATTTGGTTTTATTATCCATGGACATTAAGAGGGTTTTGTAGGGTTTTAGGTCTTCTGGATTGATGTTAGCATGGGTTTTAGACTGTGCTTGTTATGTTTCATGGTTAGGTTTCTGTGTACGATCTGTGAGGATGGGTTCATTGGACATGGATATTGCATCATCTATTTGATTCGTTGACAGATTTTTAAATTTTTACTAGGTATTGTTGGCGCCAGATTGCCTCATAAGGTGTTATTGGCATTGATATTGCATTTCATAAGATGATATTGGCATTGATATTGCATTTAAGATTTAAGATTAAGATTTTCAGTTCTCTCTGTATATGCATTTGGAATGGGCTTAAAAAGTTTTTTGTTTTATGGGTTGCATGTTTCTAGGCATTGATTCGCGGCTTAATCCTTTTCCTTACGTTTAATGCATGGATTAATGGGTATGCATTCGTGGGTTTTAAGTTTTCTTTTTCTTTACATGGATTAATGGATGTCTAAATTCACATGTACATCTTTTCCCTGCGATTTGACTTATATCTATGCCCGTATTTAATAATCGTCTACATTTTTTAGACCTAGGAGATTTGTCTGGAGTTGAAAATGGCAAGTGATGGAGTTGTCACCGTCTATGGCAATAGCGCAATAACCGATCCAAAGAAATCTTCATATGCAGTCAAGGTTGGTCTGGCCCAAATGCTTAGAGGGGGGGTTATCATGGATGTTGTCAATGCTGAACAGGCCAAAATAGCTGAAGAAGCTGGGGCTACTGCTGTGATGGCATTGGAGCGAGTCCCTGCTGATATTAGAGCCCAAGGGGGAGTGGCCCGGATGAGTGATCCTGGGCTCATCAAGGAAATTAAGCGTGCTGTGACCATCCCTGTGATGGCCAAGGCTAGAATAGGTCATTTTGTTGAAGCCCAAATTCTTGAGGCCATCGGTATTGATTACATTGATGAGAGTGAAGTGCTCACTCTTGCAGATGACGTGCACCATATCAACAAACATAATTTCCGTATGCCTTTTGTCTGCGGTTGTCGGAACCTTGGTGAGGCACTAAGACGGATCGCTGAAGGAGCTGCTATGATCAGGACTAAAGGAGAAGCTGGTACTGGTAATGTTATTGAGGCGGTAAGACATGTGAGATCTGTTTTGGGTGATATACGTAAGCTTCAGAGCTTAGATGATGATGAAGTTTTTACCTTTGCCAAACAAATTGGTGCTCCCTATGAGCTTGTGAGGCAAACCAAACAACTAGGAAGGCTTCCTGTTGTGAATTTTGCAGCAGGAGGTGTTGCTACTCCTGCTGATGCTGCCTTGATGATGCAGCTAGGTTGTGATGGAGTTTTTGTAGGTTCAGGCGTCTTCAAAAGCGGTGATCCAGCTCGCCGGGCCCGAGCAATTGTACAGGCTGTTACTCACTATAATGATCCCCACGTTCTGGCTGAGGTTAGCTGTGATTTAGGAGAAGCTATGGTTGGAATTAATCTCAATGATGCAAAAGTGGAGCGATATGCAGAGAGATCAGAATAAAATCATGTAGAATAGTGAATTATGATGTTTGGATTAGAAGCTTGTTTTGGGTTTTTTTAATGTAATATGTTGTTTGGATTGAAGTATGGCCTGAGAATCATAATTTAGCAATTTAAATATAGATATTTTTTAGGAATTAATGATTATCACCTTTAGAATGGTTGTTGAATTGAAGAAAATTTGTAACCAATTATGAGTTTTTGCTAATAATAATGCCTTTTTCACTATTAATATGTGAATGGATCGGTGTTTTAATGTTGCATTGTGCATATGAATCAATGGATTCTTAATGAATTAATGACTTGATGTGCTATTGCATAGAATGTGTTATTGTGTGGTGATGTTTAAGTTTGAATTTTGAATTATTGATTTGTATAATATGTTATTTCACTTGATGCTTATAAGGTTTAAATCATATATATAAGAAGTATATTGTGTTTACATAACAACTTTGGGAGAAAATTATATGAGAATATTGATCTAAATGTGATGTCTTATGTTTTGTGGTTTTATATAGGATCATGATGTCTATACATTAGAGAGATTTTGAGGTCAAAAAATGGCCTCCTAAGAGATGTACTACAAAAATATGAGATATATTAAAATATTATGAATTGGGGGTTTTATGGGGTAGGTATATATGACAAGTCACCTCCCACACGATTTTCTATGCACAATATAAATAACCATGGTTGAGTTGCTTTTCAAAATTCACTAGAAATAAAATTAATAAAATAAGTCTACATTGATGTGACTAAGATTCATTGTAAATTCCCAAAAATTTATTGTTCTTTAGCATTTATTTGTCTTGAACTTGCAAATGAAATTAAATAATAAAAAATATTTTTAAGAGCTATTTTTTTAATTTTATGTTGATTTTTTATATTTAGTATTTTTCTGATGAATTTAATATAATGTAATTTTTATTTACATGTAAAATGTTAATAATATTATTATAATCCACATTGCATTATTATTATTATTTATTAGTTTGACATTATGTTATTAAATAGAATGGAGTGAATATATAATTTAAAATTAAAAACATAAAAATGATAATATATTATTTTATAAAAAAATGTGAAAAGATTTTTTTTATGAATTAAGAGTACTTCACTTGAAAATGACAATAATATTATTTTATGAGAAAGTGTGAAAAGACATGCATTATGAGTACTTTACTTGAAAATGACAATAATATTATTTTATGAAAAGACTATCATTATGAGTACTTTACTTTATGACTTAAAAGTACTTGCACCACTACCTTGGTTCACTATGTGTTTTCATCCACCATAAAAAATTTGACAAATAGGCATTCTTAACTCATGCAATGCCACCTCACCAAGGGGGATGATGTCATCTACTAGAATGTGATTGGTTGCTTTTTATAGTACATTTTTTTTGTTTTGAGGCCATTTTTTGACCTCAACATTTCTCTAATGTTTGGTTCTTTTGCTGTCTTGTTTTATTATGACTTGGAAATTGATGATGTAAGTGTGTATATGTGTGTACATGTTCATAAATATAATATGTGTGATTAATATATGATGATGAAATGCTAACTATAATCATGGTTGGAAAACTCTTGAGAATACATTATAACACTATCAACATTAACACAAATATGTATTATGGAATGAAATTAATAATAGAATTTAATATTGCCTGTTTTTTTTTTTTAAAGATGATAAAATGGATGATGATCGAGACTATGTCGAGAGTGGATAAGAGAAAGGAGTGATAAAGGTGATGTTGATGGTGATCCATATTACATTATGTATCATATTGTTGTCAACATATAAGCTTAGCACCATTGATTATTTTGAGTTTTGTATATATGGATATCATAAAACCTATTTCTTGTGATATTGGTATTTTCATCACACACACACACATATAACTTGTTATTTGTACATTACTATAGTGATCTCCATGACAAGTTATAGATTTGATGATATATTTCGCTTTCACTTCTTCTAATAAACGAGCCTCGATACAAATCCTAGGCTCTGTCAAGCATCGAGAAGGATCAAATCTCCTGAAGTGCAAACCTCTCCTCGAAAATCTCCTTGAGTGCAATAACTGGGAAGAGATTTGCACCTTGGGCGATTTGATCCCTCTCGGCACTTGATAGAGCCTAGGATTTGGATCTAGGCTGGTTCCAGTCGTGGGCAGTGACACAAAACTGGAGTTTTATCAGCATTGTAAGGAACAGGTTAAGTTGAAAACACAGATAGAATTATGAGGATTATCATAATGTAAGTATTATGAGTATTATTTCGTCAATTTTTTTAACAATACAGATGAATACATATCAAATAAGATGATGCTTAAATATGATATATGTCAACATGTTGGTTGGTGTTATCAATGAATATAAGCTTATATAATGTTTAAATACAACTATATTACATTGTGAGCAACTTTGATATTTCTTCTTCATTTTTTCTTGATTCCACTCCTGCTCCCTTTGGCATCTTCTCGTATCGATCATATGTGAAAGGAGGAAGACCATCTGGACCTTTTACTCATGAAATTGTTGTAAATGGCAGTCCCCGTCATTCTTTGTTTCCAATATTTATAGTTTTATTTTCCAATGTTAATCCCCATTTTTTTTGCATTGTTGATGTAGATATATTAAACGTTGCAACAGTGGTTGGGGCCAAAAGAAGTAATGGTGGCTTATCTAGTGTTTGTCTAATAGATCCAATCAAGTAAGATTTTCTTGTACCTGCAGTTCCTTGGATAATCATTCGTAGTGGTTCATTGTTCCCACCTCTGTAATGCTCAAGAATAATCTCAAATGATTTTATTTGCTCCTCTGCTAATATTTCAATTGAATAACAATGACATTCAATTGCCTGTTTGCGGATATGAATTGGATATGAACTGTAGTGCACGATTAGAAGTTTCCATATCAACAGAATTAGAGTTCCAATTTTCCTTGTTATCACATTCCATGTATCCAAGCATGTCATATTCATTGGTAGTTATATACTGATTCCTATAGAACCCTGAAATTATCTCTCATTCATGCTTTTGAGAATCCCTTTGCACAAATAACACTTCTGCATGATCTCTTTAGTTCACGGTCGTATTTTCTATGTTCCTGATGATTCTTTTTCTCTTTCTCGTCTATACATTTATCGTACTTTTCTTTCTTGATCATCAATATCTTCATTATTTGCAATATTATCATGAGGATCCACAATATACCCTAAAATAGAGAAAAAACTTTAATATGTTGAAATCATTGCAAATAGTTTTTCTATTAAATAGATAAATTCAATGTATAAATGTAAAAAACAAAACAAAATGTAAAAATTCAATTTTTTTACTATTTATTAAATTGATAAATTCAATACATAAATGTAAAAAACAAAACAAAATGTGGATTGCTAAAATCAATGCAATGAATTAAACAATGCATTGTTGAAATCAATGCAACAATGTTTTTTTATTAAATTGATGAATTCAATGTATAGATGTAAATAACAAAACAAACAATGCATTGTTGAAATCAATGCAAATAATCAAATTAATATGCATCATATTTTTTTGAAGAACATTTGTTTGTTGTTTATTAAACATCAAATTGTTGAAAACAATGCAACAATATTTTTTTATTAAATTGATGAATTCAATGCAAATATGTAAAAAGGAAAAAACAATGCATTGTTGAAATCAACAGCTAATCAAATCAACATACATCTTGTGTTTTTTAAGAACATTTGTTTGTTATCTATTGGTAAGTAATGAGATGATTGGACTTAAGGTTCAAATCCCTTCTATTTTTTTATATTGCTTATGTCCGTTATAGTAATTTCTTTTTACTTTTTTTGTTTCTACTTTTTATGTCTACTATAACATATTTTTTACTTCTTTATTTTATTTCTTATATTTCTACTATTTATGTCAACTTTAATATCTTTTACTTCTTTATCTTTTACGCATTGTTGAAATCAATGCAACTATGTTTTTTTATTAAGGTTCAAATCCCTTCTATTTTTTCTATTTCTTATGTCAACTATAGTAATTTTTTTTATTTCTTTTGTTTATACTTCTTATGTCTACTATAATATATTTTTACTTCTTTATATTATTTCTTATATTTCTACTTTTTATGTCAATTATAATATTTTTTACTTCTTTATCTTTTATGCATTGTTGAAATCAATGCAACCATGTTTTTTTATTAAGGTTCAAATCTCTTCTATTTTTTATGTTAGTTATAGTAATTTCTTTTTATTTCTTTTGTTTATACTTTTTATGTCTACTATAATATAATTTTTTAGTTCTTTATATTATTTATTTTATTTCTACTTTTTAGGTCAACTATAATATTTTTTACTTATTTATCTTTTACCCATTGTTGAAATCAATGCAACCATGTTTTTTTATTAAAGTTCAAATCTCTTCTATTTTTTTTATTTCTTATATCGGCTACACATAATATTTATTACTTTTTACTTTGTATTATTCTTTTTGTTTATGGCGGACAATATCGACAAACTCGACAAAGGTTACAAGATCTCCCTCATATTTATTTTTTACTTTGTATTATTCTTTTTTGTTTATGGCCTACATAATATTTATTACTTTTTACTTTGTATTATTCTTTTTTGTTTATGGCCGACAATATCGACAAACTAGACAAACACTCAACACACGTTACAAGATCTCCCTCATATTTACTTTTTATTTTGTATTATTATTTTTTGTTTATGGCCCACATAATATGTATTACTTTTTACTTTGTATTATTCTTTTTTGTTTATGGCCGAAAATGTCGACAAACTCGACAAACACTACGGTTGTCAATGATTTTTTTAGAATTAATAAGTATGATGGTATTACTTCTTTGGATGAATGTTGTCCATTTGCCTTAAAAAATTTCATAGATGTTATGCTATAGATTTCAATTGTGATATCTTCTTCCATATAATTCATTATTTTATTTGAGATCTATGAAGTAAATGAAATATGAGAAATAAATGAAATAATGATATATACTATAGGGGGGCATAAGAAGGAAGAAAAACTAGTTCACATTGTAGTGGCACTATGAGGAAGCAAATATTGGCACAAAATTGGATGCAAATGTAGGCACTAAGTAGGAAGTTAGAAGTGGTGTTAATGAGGAAGCACAACTAGGAGCTAAAATGGAAGCACAATCTGGTGGCATTAATGCAGACGCAGCATTGGACCCAACAATTAGCGCTAACTAGGAAGCCAAATTTGGTTCTATTGTAGATGCAACAATAGAAGCCAAAATAGAAGAAAAAATAGACACTAAAAAGGAAGCAAAACTAGGAATTAAATGGGAAAGTAAAAGTGCCATTGATGTGGAGGCAATATAAGAAGCAAACCTAGCTACTAAATTGGAAGCAATATTAGACACTAAATGGGAAGAAGAATGTAGCATTCTAGAGGAAGAAAATATGGATGCCAAATCAGGGGCTAACAAGGTTGCCAAAACTAGTGCTAATATGGAAGCAAATAGAGACACAAAACTAAGCATTAAAGTGGACACCACACTTGGCACAAAAGTGGAATCCATACATGGTGCTAAATTGGAAGCCAAATATTGTGTTAACGTGGATATCAATAGTGATTCCAAAGTCGACACTATTTAGTGGATGCTAAACATGGCTGTAAAGGGGAAGCAACACATGGCGCTAATTTGGAAGAAACAATGGATGCAGTATTGGATGAAAATGTGGCACCAATGTGGATGCAAACATGAATGTTAAACTAGGTTCTACATTGGTGCCAAATTAGGCTTTCAAAGTGGAGCAAATGATTTATTCGAGGTGAAATTTTTGGTGCTATTCTCTGCATCTATTGCCCTAGTCATGGAACTATTCTACGCCCTAAAGAAGACATTATTCTAGGTGCAAGATTTGACTTAAAAGTGGATGCTATGCTAGTCACTATCCTTGGTTGTATTCTAGGAGATAATTCCAACACTTCCAAAAAATGCAGTGTCAAGCAAGGTTTAGCACTAGGTTACCCCAATCAATTGGAAAAAAAATTAACACTAAAAGGGGAACTAAATTAGGTGTTAATTGGCAGTGTTGTTGTAGTGAATATATCAAGACCCATATATGTTATTCCCATTGGATGAGTATATGTTTTTCTAGGGATTCAATGTTTGAGAATCTTGGGTACAATTTCTATAAACTATTCATGAGATTTTAATTAGAATGAATTCAATATGAACTCAAAGGGTTAAAATATCCACTCTCTTCGATCATCAACTCTCATAGAATGGAAAAGTCCCTAAAAGATGGTCATGGTGGGGTTATTGCTAGAATTTACTCAATGGAAGTGAAGCATGAGGATTGAAATATACCAAATGACTTAAAATGTACCTTGAAAAAACAACATAGAGTCTTCCAAGATATTCCTAAAGGACCACCTCTATCTAGATATCATGAACATCAAATTGAACTTATTCACAGAAGTAATCCTCCTAATAAAAGGCCTTATAGAGATTTGCATCAACAAAAAGGGGAGATTGATAAAATGGTACAAGGCATGTTGGATGTAGACCTATTCTTCAAGCAAGCATTAGTCCCTTTTCAGCACTAGTAGTGATGGTTGGAAGAAAATATATTTCTTGGAGAATGTGCACTATCTATAGAGATCTAAACAAAGTCACCATAAAGGATAAATTTATGATTCCAAATATTTACCACCATATATCTATTTTAAACCTGGATCTATTAAGCACTAAGAGGGATCCAATTTCTTGAGGTGTAATTTTTTATCCTTTTTTTATACGAAGAAAAAAAATACACCTCAAGAAATTGGATCCCTCTTGGTACTCAATAGATCTAGGTTTAAGATAAATCTATGTTGGTATTAACTTTTTTTTTATGAGCTCACATGAAATTTTTTAATTACTTTTTTATTTTTGGGAATGTTTCGTTACGTAACATAACGTGACAACATCTCCCCTACTGGGCTAATAGCACCTCACTACTCTCGATGCAATGAGATATTAGATGACCTTCATGGAGTGGCTTACTTTACAAAGTTAGATCTAGAATCATGATACCGTCAAATCAGATTAAGACAATAAGACATTCACAAAACAACTTTTAGAACACATCAAGGGCACTATGAATTCTTTGTGATGGCTTTTGGATTAACTAATGTTCCTTCTAGTTTTCAAATCCTTATGAACAAAATTTTTCCACCTTATCTTCAAAAGTATCTGTTAGTTTTCTTTGATGAATGGCATGTGTCAAAGACATGTCTGAAAACTTTGATTCATTTAGCATGGTCTTAGCCATTTCTTGAACAGTCCTGTTTTTTTCTTTCTACTACCCCATTTTGTTGTGGAGTTTTGGCTGCTGAAAATTGTCTTATAATTCCATGTTTATCACAATAGTTATCAAACGTGTTTGAGATGTATTCTCTTCCATTGTCAGTTCTCAAGCGCTTTATTCTTAAATCAGTTTCATTCTCAACTGCTTCCTTAAAAGTTTTGAAGCACTCGAATGTTTCTGATTTTGCATTATGAAAGAATACCCATGTCATTCAAGTGTAATCATCAATGAACAAAAGAAAGTATTCCTCACCATTCATTCCTTTGGTTCTCATTGGACCACACAGATCTGAATGAACTAATCCCAGGGATCTTCAGGTAGTATATTCTTTTGTTGGGTACTTGGTTCTGGTTTGTTTTCCATGTAGACAATGTTTGCAGAAAGAATTTGATGGCTTCGTAATCCTTGGAATGTGTCTCACTGCTTGTTTTCTACTAATTCTGACCAAATTGCCAAAATTGATGTGTCCCAATATTTGATGCCAAATCCAGCTTTCATCAATTTGTCCCATGCAGTAGTTTTCTTTTCTTTCTTCATCAAGAATGTAAACATTGTTATGAGTTCTAGAGTTTGTAGCTACGATTCTACCTGTATCCCTATTTTTTAAGAGTCAAAACTGAGAGTGTGTCCCTGGTTGCACATTTGGATAACACTCAAAAGATAATGTTTCATATTCTCAACTAATAGAACATTATCTATCTTGGTTCTTTTATTTCCTATACTTGCTAGCCCTTTACCCAAAATCTTGGCTCAGCCATTTCCCCCAAAATAGACACTTCCTCCCTTGTATTCTCTGAACTTTAGAAAGGTGTTTTTATCTTTGGTCATGTGCTTGGAGCATCCAATGTCTATATACCATTGCCCCCTTCTAATTTGTGCATGTAAGTCTAGTACGCATGCTTTCTTATGGTATTGATCTTTCTGATCTTCAACTAACTTAGAGGATTGAACGGGTTGTTGGTGATTTTCGCAGTTATGAGTATCATGTTCTTAGGTTTCACAATATTCGTCTTCTGAACTCAAAATACTGAAAGGATTGGAATCTTCAAGCACGACTTCAAGTGGTTTTCTGAATATTTTATGTTTAGGATTTGTCTGATTGCTCAATCCATTCTTTCCGGTATATGCTAATGTGTGATCTCTACATTTTATTGATTTATGACAGTAGAAACAATTTCTAAAGAAAATATTCTGGTACCTGATAGGGTAGAAATTTCGGGGCTGCGCAGACTTACTTTCCAAAGGATTTGTCCTTTGATGTTCTCTTTCAAATTTCTGACACGCTTGTGATTGTGAGGTCTTGGAGCATCTGCATAGCTTGTTGCTAGGTATGTATCTCTATCAATGTTGTTTCTTCCTCTTTGTTCTAACTAAAGACTTAATTTTTGAATTTCATTTCTTAGAGAAACAACTTCAGCTTCCAGACTTTCACATTTTTCATCTTTCAATTTCATCATCCTGGTGGTGTCTGCTTCTAACCTCAGAAGAGCTTCCTACAAGAGATTTATTTTCTTCCTTGACTTCTTCAGATTGTCCAATGCACTAACCAATTCTCCTTCAAAGTCTACTTCAGCCATATATTCGTATCTTGAGTCCATGTCTACTAAATTATGTGTTGAAATCTATCTTCCAGATGTTAACCTGTCATTGAAGACACCGGCTCTTATACCAATTGTTGGAATCGATTTAATACTGAGAGGGGGGGTTGAATCAGTATTGGCGCAGTTATCATCAACTTTTACCTTCTTTAACAGATTAGACTTTACTTAATATTTATGTTCTGTTATGCATCCGTAAATAAGCATGTTTTGTTATGCATCAGTAAATAAGCATCCACACATATAAGCACCACATGAACAACACATAACACACAACATTTTTGCGTGGAAACCCAATTGGTAGAAAACCACGGAATGCTTCTTTATAGTGAGAAATAATACATTCAAGGAAGCACCAAATTCGTTTTTTACCAGCACCAACTAGAAGGAGGTACCAACCGCCTGGTTTTATAGGCACCAACCTGAAAGAAGCTTCCACTCCCTGTGTTTTCCCCAGCACCAACTAGAAGGAGGAATCGACCCCCTATCGCTTTTCTTTTCATGCACCAATCTTAAGGAAGCTATGACTCCCTATCTCATTGCCCCTTCCGACTACCCTGATATCCAATATATTTTGCAGCATTGCTAATCTTCAATTATGTGCACTTATTCAGGTCTTCTGATGATAATTCGGTTGTACGCTACCTTCGTATGCAGACTGTGCTATGTAACTACACTACATACATCACTTGACTTCTCATTCCTCTTAAATCACACTTCTAATGATAACATACTTAATATATTTTTGCTCTATTGATACTGTAGTCTGCATCTCTGTTATCTCAACATTATGCTCTGTGTGATTGCAATGATCATATGACACTATACTTTCAATTGATAATTTGTTAGTCAAAGTTAAGCACTAGTGACGGATGGAACTATGCACGTTTCAACGTGTCCATTATGATGAAGTGTTGTAGTATCTCAGATAATCTGTGAAATCATGTGCATCAAATAAATTGGCCGGTTCTTATTAACTCATATGTCTTAGATCATCTGCATCATGATGCACCTATCAGATCTTGTTGTTGTTCTGTCATTGTGCATCAGATGGAGTCTTCAATTTCGCACACTTTCATTGTGGCTCAAATGCATCAGCTAGACATCTATGCAATATGTCATAACGTTCGATTATGTCTATGCACTTTTTTCTCTTCAACCTATGTGATTATCAGCGTGTTGAATGTGATACTGTCCTTTGAGATATCTAGAACTTGCGCATACTTCAGTATTTCTTCCTTTCAGTACTTGCGCAAATTGTCATGGATCTACAACATCTCTCCACCATCTCTCGGCGCACCATCAAGACTTCGATCCACTGCATGTGTGCATTCAGTTCCTTGTTATATCATATGTTCTATCCACGAGCCCCTTGATGCACCGAAAAACAAACTGAACCTTTCACAAAAAAATATTATGATCTTTCTGTCATGCTTGCTTCAAATCTTCAACTTGCATATCTATTTATATATGTTCTTTATGGATTGTATGTTCACAAGTTGTTTTGGCATTCCTTCTTCCATACTTCACAGATTGTGCATATGCCATGTGTCATCATCTGCATTATTGAAGTGTCATATTTGATGTATCAAGCTCCATCAAGGTCCACAAATTAGTGAGAATTCACACCTTGGTGGTGTACCATTGTGTTCGGGTACACAGGGTACTCCCAAAAGACCGAACACCAAGAGCAAACACTTCACACAAATAGATCACAGATCAACACACCAATGTTTTGACATGGTTTAAACCCTTGAGAGGGAAACACTCCATGGCCCCGGCCAAATAGCTTCTACGGAGCAGTTTATTATGCAAAGAAAGAAAGTTACAAATGAGCTTCTCATAATCAATCAACTTTCCAATGACCCCCCATGCTCTTTAAATAGAGATGATAGACTAATCAGGTGTTAAGCCACAGATCAAGGGTAGGTATGATCTAAGAGAAGTTGAGCCGTCGTATCACTCTATGTCTATAACATATCATGACCGTCAGATTAAATATTTACAAATGCATACTAAAGAAACACACTTTCCCTAACGGATATATTACACAAGTTAATCTTAACTAACTCCTAAGTGTATAAATATCCTAACATCCCCCCTTAAGAACAACTTGGGATATGATTGAATGATTTACAAAATTGATACTATTAGGAGAAAGAAGGAGGCATTAGAGCCTATCCCCCCTTAATGACAAATTCCTGAACTACTAACATAGATCGAAGTTTAGAAAACTTCACTTCTGTAAGAGACTTGGTGAAGATGTCTGCAACTTGATCATCTATAGGGCATAAGAGAACTTCAAGAACATGATCAGGTATAAGATTTCTGATGAAGTGCATATGTAGATCAATGTGTTTTCTGCGTTGATGTAGAACTGGATCTTTGGCGAGCTTGATGGCACTTTGATTGTCGCACCAAAGTGGAGTAGGCTGTTGCTGCTGCTCGAATCCAAACTCTGAAAGGATCTGTCGAAGCCATAAAGCTTCCTGACTGGCATTAACTGCGGCTCGATATTCTGCCTCTGTTGAAGAAAGAGCAAGAGCTTGTTGTTTCTTACAAGCCCAAGTGACAAGTCCAGATCCCAGACTGAAAACATAACCTGCAGTAGCATTTCGATTATCAGGATCGTTGGCCCAATCTGAATTAGTGAAACCAACCAACAAAGGTTTCCCCCTGTACTGTAATGAATCCCAAACTGAATTGTACCTGAAAGTTATCAAAATATTCTTTTAGCTGTTTTCCAGTGACTTTCATGAGGTGTTTTCATATAACGGTCAACACGACCAACGGCAAAGGAAAGGTCAGGACGGGAATGAGTCAAGTATAAGAGACTACCATCAAGTTGATGATACGAGGTGGCATCTACTTCAGGTGAAGTACAAGTGGCAGAAAGTTTGACTCCAGACTGGAAGGGAGAAGGGGCTGGTGTACAATCTTCCATGTGAAAGCGACGAAGAAGGTCACAAGCATACTTAGACTGAGGAAGAAAGATTTCTTCTTTGGTTTGCAGGACTTGGAGACCAAGAAAATAATGCAAATGTCCTAAGTCTGACATTTCAAAATTTTGCTTAAGACTAGATTTCACATGGGTTAAAAGCTTAAGGTCACTACCAGAAAGAAAAAGGCCATCAACATATAGAACAAGTATGATGAGATGGTTTCCTACTTTCTTGGTATCGACATTGGGGTCAGCATGGCATCTAGAAAAACCAGTGTCAAGTAGAAAGCTATCCATTTTGGCATACCAAGCTCTAGGAGCTTGCTTAATGCCATATAAAGATTTCTTAAGGCAACAGACAAGGCTAGAGTTATTCTGAACATACCCAGGAGGTTGTTCCATGTCAATTTCCTTCTGTAAATCACCATGTAAGAAGGCAGACTTGACATCCATTTGATGGACTTCCCAGTTATGTAAGGCTGGAAGGGAAAGAACAAGGCGGATGGAGTTCATTTTTGCGACAGGAGAAAAGGTTTCATTGTAGTCAATCCCTTCAACTTGGGAAAAACCTTTAGCAACTAACCTTTCCTTAAGTCTTTCAGCACTTCCATCTGATGCATGCTTAGTTCTATAGACCCATTTACATCTAACAAGTTTTCTTTCTTTTGGAAGAGGTACAAGATCCCAAGTATCATTCGCCATTAAGGAACGATATTCTTCATCTATAGTTGCATCCCAATCTGGATTTCCTGAAGCTTCTGCAATAGCTTCTGGATCATGATTCTCAGAAACCTGAGCCAAAAGAGAAGAGGCTCGCTGAAACTAAGAACGTGTTCGACGTTGATCTCTAGGATCACCCGCAAGATCACCAGTTGATTCACATGTTAAACGAACCCATCGAGGAAGCACTTGTGCTTGTGCAACTGGAGTAACATGAGCAGGCAGAGGTGGATTTTCATCTTCACTGTCATCATCAGAGACTGGAGTAGGAAACCTGTCAAGGAAGTTGGAAGAAGAAGAAGGCACAATCGCCAAATCAGGTTCACAAGCCAAAGATGGCACAATCGCTGAGTTAGGCTCATAGGCCAAGATATTTTCATTAAATTTAACATCTCTTCTAATGATTATATCATGAGAATGTGGTTGAAGAAGTCTATAACCTTTTACATCTTCAGAATATCCAACAAATATGCACTTTTCACTTTTAGGATGCAATGCTTTTCGTTTTTCATCCAGAATGTGAGCCCATGCTTCACTACCAAACACACAGAAGTGACTTACATCAGGTTTAGTTTTACTCCATGCTTCTTCTGGTGTGATACCCTGTAAAGCTTTAGTGGGGGTGCGATTAACTATGTAATTTGCACAATTAATGGCTTCAACCCAAAATTGAAGACTTAGTCCCTTAGATTGGATCATACAATTAGCCATTTCTTTTAAAGTGCAGTTCTTCCATTCAACGACACCATTTTGTTGCGGTGTATATGGAACAGTGTGTTGTTATTGGATTCCTTGTTCAGTGCAGAAAGTAGTGAAAGTTTTGTTAACATATTCTCCTCCATTATCGGATCTTAACTTAATGATTTGATGACCAGATTGTTTTTCAACAAGGGCCTTGTAGGCCAAGAACATGTTAAATAATTCGCTCTTAATTTTTAGGAAATAAACCCAAGTGTGTCTGGGGTAATCATCAATGAAAGTTAAGAAATATTTCAAACCATAAAAGGAAGCAGATGGAAGAGGGCCACACAAGTCACTATGCACAAGCTCCAAGGGAACCGAGGCGTGCCAAGAGGTACATTTGTCAAAACTATCCCGATGATGTTTTTCGAGTACACAACCGGAACAAACACCATCCCTACAAGATACCATTGGAAGACCTGTCACTGTATTTTCTTTACATAGTTGTTGCAATGAGCGATAATTTAAGTAACCAAATTGCTCAAGCCAAAGTTTGCTCAAGTTATCACTATGAGCAACAAAAACTAAAGGAAAAATGTGATGACCCAAAGTTGTTAAATTTGTACAACCTGGTAATATCATCAACAATTTCGGTAGCTAGGACATGTTGAGGATATTTAAAATCCTTGATTACAACTTGGTGAGGTGTAAATGTCATAGTTTTACCTTCACCAGAATGAGTTATTTGATAGATTGATAATAACAAATTGCAAGAAATTCTTGGAGCACATAGTACATCACTAAAATGACCATTATCTACTGGAATTGTTCCAGATCCTACAACACTTAGAGATCTATCATCACCAACAAATATTTGTTTGGTGTTACATTCATGCATAGTAGAAAAGATGGCTTGATCCTTAGCCATATGATAAGATGCTCTAGAATCAATGAGACATTCATTTGAAGTAGAAGAAGAATATGCATTATAAGAATAAGCAGAAGCACAAAGTGCATGTCCATGAGAGGTAGATTTTGAAGGCGAATCTAGGCTGATGTGGTGCTTCTTCATTATTGCTTCCAAGGCTGCCATCTTCTTGAAACACTTAGATTCATCATGATTATCTTTTCTGCAATAGTTGCAATGGCGCTCAGCCTTCTTTCCTTTTGGCTTGGATCCTTTTTCATTTTTTAAAGAAGGAGCTTACTGAGGGGGTTTGGGATCCTTGTTGGACTTATTATTGCGAAAATTTTGTTTCTTAGGAGACTTGGACTTTTCTTTCTATTGGGACAATAAGGCTTTCCCAGATGTATCTGCATTGTTAATTATTCCAAGATGGATGAGCTTATCTTGCTCTCTAATCAAGGAATCACAAAAAGATTCAAGACTAGGCTCTTGATAGCTAGCTATAGTCAAGGATTTTTTCATGGAGTAAAATGTAGATACAAAAACAGAATATGCAGGTCCAAGTTTTGTAAGAATATGATAAATGCATTGTTTGTCTTCCCTCTTAATCTTGCATTCTTCACATAAGAGTTTAAGAGTTTTGTACTTAGATAAATAATCTTGAATGCATGAAAAATCACTTGGATTTAGAGAAACCAACTCATTTTCGAGTTGATGACCTTGAATTTCATTGTTTTTACCAAACACAGATTTCAACTTGTCCCAAGCAATATCAGATTGATCAATTCGAGATATGTGGAATCACAAATCAGTAGAGATTGACATCCCAATCAATCCATGAGCTTCGTCACATCTATTTTCCCATTTTATTTTCTTATCATCATCAGTGGGTTTTATTTCTTTCCCTGAGGTAATTTTGAAAAGTCCCCTACTTCGTAGAACATCCTCCATACGAGATTTCCATGAGAAATAGTTGGAACTGGTAAGTAAAATATCACAAGGGGAAACCATTTTGTAAAATGAATGGTTGTAAAAATAAAAACCAATAATCTGGATGCGAAGACCTTGAAAAAATAGGCGGTTTAAAAAAAACGGCACTGAAAACTGACTACGTATGATGAAGTTATGCTTGAACAAAGAAAATGTTGAAGATGTCCCCAATAGTGACGTGGTAGATAGAGAATGATCAGCTAAAAAAAGAACCCCCCTCTTCCCAAGAGGAACCTTTGAAGATCACTTTACGAGAAAGTTGCTTTAAGTGAATCACTTTTATAAAATAAGTTATTTTCACTTTTACAATGATGTTACTTTAAATAGTGCAACAAAAAAAAGGAACTAAGTGACTCACTTTTTTTATTTTTTTATTTAAGTGAGATGCACTTTTACAATAAAGTAACTTAAAAATAGAAATTGCATGCACCTTTGTTTAAAAGTAACTTAAAAATAGAAATTGCATGCACCTTTGTTTAAAAGTAACTTAATAAGATTTGAACTCAAGACCTATTAAGGAATAAAACAACTTTGAACCAAGTGAGCTAATATTAAAAGGTACGTAAATGAAGGGAAGGAGGAAGGTTTTTTTTTTTTTTACTCTTCCCTCTCGGTTTTCGTGCTTGCCTCTTTTCCTGCAAATCACACCACAAACCGAAACAAAAAAAATATTTTCACACTTAAGGGGTTAGATCTCATTAGCTTGCCTGGAAAGTCTACGTTTTCTCTCTGTTTCTGATTTGCCGATATTGCACAAGGTGCACGGCAAAGGGCATACGCAGCCGAGAAAAACCCTTTCCCTTTCTGTTTCTGATTCGCCGAGATCGCACAAGGTGCACGAAAAGGAGCATACGCAAATAGGGAAAGCAACACTAAAAAAAAATATAATAATAAAAACTGATAAAATATGAGAAATTTTAAAAAAAATAAAAATAAAAAACGTCAATGTAACATTATACCTTCAAATCTGATGAAATATGCATTTTTGAAGCAACCGAAAACCGTTTTTGATCAAACAAAAACTATTTCCCAATGGAAACAGTGCTCCGAATGCAATGGAACACCTCCCACAGCCTAAAAATGCACAGGAATACTAGAGCTAGAAACCCTTTCAAGTTTCGACAACACCAGTTCAAGATCTAGATCATAACCGAAAGTGACTCTTCATAAAAGCTCTGATACCATGTTCGGGTACACAGGGTACTCCCAAAATACAGAACACCAAGAGCAACCACTTCACACAAATAAATCACATATCAACACACCGATGTTTTGACGTGGTTTAAACCCTCGAGAGGGAAACACTCCACGACCCTGACCAAATAGCTTCTACGGTGCAGTTTATTATGCAAAGAAAGAAAGTTACAAATGAGCTTCTCATAATCGAACAACTTTCCAATGATGCTCCATGCTCTTTAAATAGAGATCATGGACCAATCAGGTGTTAAGCCACGGATCAAGGGTAGGTATGATCTAAGAGAAGTTGAGTCGTCGGATCATTCTATGTCTAGAACATATCGTGACCGTCGGATTAAATATTTACAAATGCATACTAATGCATACTAAAGAAACACACTTTTCCTAACAGATATATTACACAAGTTGATCTTAACTAACTCCTAAGTGTCTAAATATCCTAACACATTGCACTCTTGATGTACCATTGCTTTATGTTATGTGCACGATCTCCTACATCATCTTGATATGTCCATGACTTGTGTTGTACCAACCCTTATGGGTAATGTTCCCTTGTGATATAAATACTTTGCGTAACCTGCACATTCTCCAGCTTCTGCTTAGTGGGATTATGACCAATGCCTCATCATTACATTTGGGTGATGCGCCCTTGATGTACTGATACTTTACAGAATTTGTGCATACTCTGACTTCTATTTTGTGGGACTTTGACTTATGCCTTGTCATCACTTATGGGACTAGCGCACCTACTATTTTTCGGCTGTGGAATTTTCACATATATGATCTTCAATGGATGTACCCTTCTAGCAATTCGTGCGTGTTGTACTAACTGAAAGCGTGTTCTTTTTGGCTATGCTTGCGTGCTTTCAGGATTATCCAACCAACACCTGCTTGCGCACTTCCAATCATTAACCAAGCAATGCTTATGCTTTCTTGCTCACTTGTACCATTTTTTCAACCAACTCCTTGGCTGCTTGAGCACATGTATCATTGTCCAACCAAATCCATCGATTTGCTAACATGAGAGAGTATGACTTGGTGGACTTGATTTATACGCAAAGACCATATGATGTTTCTTCATATGCACTTCTTCAAACTTATCATGTATGATGTATCCTTGATACACAACATCATACATATTCAGAATGGATGCAGTATCTAGATGTACTTTTTCAGACTGGAATCCATGTCTGTCACCTTGTGTGTCTACTTCTGGATTTCTTCTTCAGACATCTTCACTTCTAAATATACTCCAAAGTTGCATATATGTCACCTTCACCATTTGTGCATATACTTATGGTTTTCATGATTCGTTCATCATGCGAATAAACTTCTTGTGTTCATGCTTTCTTCATCATGCGCATAAACTACCTCAAAGTGGCTTCTTCATACTTTTGCTTGAATGTTGTATCCACTTTGACTTAGGCCGATATCAATGACTCAGAATGAATCAGTTGACATCCTATTTGACATTAAATGACAGTCAAATACTTGACATCATATTTAGTTGACGTTAATGACACTAGCTAACAATCAAACACTTGACATCATCTTTAGTTGACATCAGTGATAACCAAATCTCAATATCATATGCACATGCCAAAATAGCTTGAAAAGCTAGTCAAAACAAACGAAATTAATGACTAACTATTTCCTAAAACCACCAATCCCTGTCTAGTTTATCTACAATTAATAGTACCTAGATTTGGTCTTAATAGAGCTCATACATAGTTAAATTTTTAAATTGGTTTCACTATTTTCATGCTCAGAATTTGAATTACAGAGTAACAAAAATTATCTGCTTTCACATAAGGCTTGAATTTTCTCTCTGCAATTTAAGTTTGGATTTCTTATGGGTATGTCTTATTTCGTTAGGTTATCGTGTTAATTTTGTTGAAATTGAAAATAACTTATGTCATTTATAATGTGCTGCAGACGCCGCTTCAAAAACCATAGCTCGTAGAACCAGGTCAAAATTTGTAATGGCTGAATTGAAGTTGAGAGACCCTAATTTCAGAATTTATTTGGATACAGACGGATAGGTTTTCGACAAAGTGTGTTTGGACTAGGCCATAATTTATAATATATTTGTTAATGATGACTTCTTCAAGTTAAAAGAGGAATCCCCAATTTATTAGAACATCAGTAAGTCTCAATTTCATGCCATCACTGCGTGCCTAGCTATTATGCCTTTCACGGACTTAGTAAAGTAGATGATTGATTATGCAGACATCCCTACTTGCACCTTCGGGGATTCCAATCACACTCTCTATGCATATTTTAACCCAGATACCTTTTCCAAAATTTATGCCATAAAAACCCATCAACAGTTATTCACATAGGATTTTATAAGAGCCTTTGAACAAAAGTATGAAGCAAATGTCCTCATTAAGACCTAGATGGATGACCCTAGCAATTTCACATTAAAACCCAACAAACAATATTTGATTTGATTTCTCACATAACCTTATAAATTGCTTGCAAACATTATCTTTAGGTTTTATGGTGTGGACAATTGTTCATATTTGAAATTGGAATGGGTCTCCCTAGCTCATCATATAGTTACTATAAGGAAAATATTTAATTGGGCACAAATTTTTTCCATCACCCTTAGAAATGCAATTGCACAAGAACGAAAAGCTCCAGTCACAAGGAATCAAAAGTTTTATTTATCGGCATATTTGGTTGACATTATGTGTGCCTCTTTTGTTTATCCTTCTATGAGCTGACATTGGACTAGGCAGAAGACTCCTATCAATAATTATTGTTCAATCCTGTGGGAAGAAAATTACAATCCCTATGTCTATGATATATGTGACAACTTCCTTTGTGTTTTATATTTTATCACCTTTAAGAAGAATCCTCCCAGGATTTCTAAAGATGTCATTTCATTGGTGGAACCAATGGGTGACTAGTATGCTGGAGAGTTCTTTAATTATCTTGAGATTTGGGGGGAGAAGTCAGGTTACTTGTTACCCAGGATTGTCCCTTATAGAATACTAGGCTTTCAGAGGTATCTTATCAAACATTTTTTGATCGAGTACATGGTCATTGTCATTCTCAGAAAAGAAGAGAGTGGCTAAAATTCCCTTTGTATGTGGAACATTTAGTTGCTCAAAACTCCTCCCATGCCTACATCCTAGCAAAAGCTTTGAATGATCTTAAGTTAGTGTTTGCAGTTAAGAGAATGCATGATCCAAATGGATTTATAGCTTATCATTTTATCCAAGCACAGTTAAAGAGCTCATATGCTCATGAGTAAGAGACTAATGAATCCCTTTATTAGGGGGCATCTAGTTTTGAATAATTCATGAGCAAGGTAGCTGATCCAGATCAGAGGATTCTTATACATGAAGCTCAGAGGTAGCAAAAGATGAAGTTAATGGAAGAAAGAAACAAGGTTTTTCAACAACAGGAAGAAGTCGCCATGGAAACAATGGAAGCAGCTAGCAAAGCTATAGTGGTTATCCCAGCTCCACCTAAAACCACAACAAAGTAGCAATTGAAGAAGTAGAAGGGAAAGTAGCCTCTATAAGTTGGTCAACCTTCCACTCCTATTCAGAATCTGTATTCCTTACTCCAATAGACCCAAGTTCTTCAAGGTAAATCCATCCCTTTTACTGAAAATGTCAATATTGTTGTCTCCTTTCCTAAGCTATTGCCTATGGTTCCAATGAAAATTGAAAATCATCCAAAGCCAATCCCAAAATAGTCCTCTTCACAATCTATTGATAATTTATTGATTTAGAAAAGGAGCAACTAGCATAATTAGTTCATCCAACTCCAATTGTCGTAGATCATGTTCAAGTATCTTCTTTGGATGCTACATAGGATTCCAATTGTATTCCATCTATTACAAACTATCATTTTTCTCCAAAGGATAATCTATCAGAAGTACCCTATGTAGATGATCCTATCATTCACTCCACTCACAACTCACCATATACTTCACCCCCTCATATTGATACTTTTGACTCTAATGAACAACTCATCACATTCCCTCCTCATCCAACTACCGAGAATGTTTCAAGTGTATATTTAAATCCTTTGGTCTCATAGGAAACTCAACTTTCTCAACAAAATACTCAGTTGGTTGAGGACAATGTTCCTAGTACACTCCTGCAGTCTGGGATTGAATCCTCTTCTTCTCATCCTACTAAGCCCCTTGTGGAATATTTTCCTATAAGTACAACTGCTACAACTACCTTACCAATATCTCAGGACCTTTCCCACTTGAAAAAAACTACTCTCAGCCAACCATTACCTATTGCCAATATTATTGAACTATTGACCTCTACAACTGAAGACTTTGCATATTTTGGAGAAGATGTTGTAGTTGTGCTAGGGGATTATTGATTTAGAAAAAGGCGCAAGGTTGTTCTAAGTAAAGGCACCAAAACGAGCAGGGAAGGATAAATTGTAGTTGGTGTCACATACCCCAATTTTATTAAAATAATGTAATTATTTTATTAATATTCCTGAGACATTATGTTAAATTTAATGCTAAGTAGGAATGGATGACTCAGCAGAGTCTCCAGAAATGGAATGTAAATTCTGAATAATTATTATTAATAAATAAATTATGGAGACAACAGCATGGGAGAGCTGTTAAAAGAGGTTACTGGTCTAACTGGTGGATGGAATTAGGTGGAAGGACAAAAGACAAGTGGCAGCATCCTCAAACACTTCCTGAGTTGCAGGTGGCAACTTCCCTATATTTTGGGGTCATGATTCCCCAAGAAAGTGGAATCTGAGCAGGTGGCTCATTAATGACAGTTAACCCAACTAAGACCTAGGCAATCTTTTAAATACTACTCAATGAACTGAGTTGGGGGTTCAACATTTGTTCTAGAGGGAGAATACATTTAGGTGAATGTTATTCAGGAGTCCCATTGAGGAAGTGGGAAAACAGTAAGGAAGTGTTTTGAGTCAGGAAGTTGCAGTAACTTGGTTCCAGTATAGCTGCTTTGGCTGAGGGAATTGTTGGCTGTACCTAGTTCCAGCCAGTTAGACCAGAGCAAGCTCGGGGGTCCTGAGAAGTGCTGTCTGGGCACTCTCCAGGAATTGGTAGGGAGGAACAGCCTCCCATTGTTGTTATTGTCTACCATAGATACAGGTTCTGCCACTCTTCCTGCTGTTTGTATAATTAATTTAAATGTAGAATGGACTATTTCAACTGTGTTTTGAACTGTATTTATTTTCAGTAGATCAGTCTTTCTGTATTGTCTTTTGGTAGAAATTTGCAGAACTCATATGTCTTGTAATTTTTCTTATTATCACTTAAATAGAGTAATTATTCTATGCAGAATATATTGTTACTGTTACAGTAATCAAATATTAGGGTGATTTAGTCTAGCATTTCTAATAATAGTTAAATAATAGACATAGAATATTAAATAGTAGTTATTTCAGAAAATACACTTATTAAAACAATCATAAGAACAGACACCTAGATAAATCTTAGAATTACTGTGAAATAATTTCCAATAGAGAAATGTACAGGAATAATTTCTATTAGAGAAATTATACTAGTTTATATCTGCTTCCTATTTCTGTCAATTATAGATACAGGTTATTCTCTGTATCGAGCTAAAGGAGAACAAAATTTATATCATTATATTTATCTATACTCAGAACATATTTGACTGTTATCGATTATCCAAAAGATGTGTTTGCAATAATGTTTCATTGTTTAAAAACTTTCCATACAATCTTATTCAATAAAAATCGTAGTCAAATACAAACACATAAACAGTAAATTGTTTTCGTCTTTTAAACCTAATATTATAATATTATAGCCATGTTGTCACAATAGAGTTGACAGAGTTGTTTTAAAAACAAGACAAACTTATTGACTGGCTCGAAGTCGAGTCTTACCACTTAGAGACTTCATTGTTTCTATAACCAAATCATAAGCATAGATTAATGTTCATTATCGAGCTTGTATTACATGTAATACACAGCACAGACGTAGGTTATCTTATCAATAGTCAAACATCTTAACACGCAGAGAAGATATCAACGAGCTTAGCCATTGTTGGCTGTTATAAACCCTCGTAGTTATTTACTGTAATAATATTTATTTCATTATAAATATTTCTCCTTGAGAGTAGAGTACAAACCTAACACGGCCGTAGCCAGACCACATTAATTCGACAGACTGAAAACAAAAGAAAGGAAATGCTTTTATAACAGTTTGAACCTACAGGAAATCTCATACATAGTCCAGGTATACATTGTATCCACAGTTACAATTAATATTTAAACCAAAAACCAAAATTTCACAACACGTTTCCAGTTACCACCGAACTCAACCACTTTCATATGTATTTATTAATCAGAAAGAGAATTCCCAGTTCGCTAGGGTTAACAATACTTTTTCATCTATTACTGTAAGGAATAGCAAACCCCATTATTATCATTAATACCCAAAAACCACATAAAACGCAGATAAACTCATATATTAATATCCCCGCAATCGAGTTATCATCCTCTGCAAGTATCGGAGAAAATTCAAAGCAATCCTTATATGTTAAACACTTTACTCATTTAACAAAACACAGAACGATACACGGCCACATGACAGGATCAACAAAGTTACGGTATCTATTAGCTTATACAGCGTGGATAAAACCCTGCCTATTGAAAATACAATAACAATAACAACTCCGGGGTCTCATAACAGACTGAGCCGTAGTTTGTTCTTTGTAGACATGCCGAGGTAACAACCCTATCAACCATAAGCAAACAGTTTCATACACGCGACAGTATCCATAACACCCAAAACGATAACAACCCCATTACACAGGAGGTCCCTTCAAGACATAACCCTAGCACAACAAAACCAACAAAGGGAGAGATAGCCGTGGATAACCAGGCTTACCCGGAGGAGCCAGCGCTGGAGATGAAGCCCTGTGTACCTTCAGGAACAGCATTACCTGCACATTATCGAGTGCCGAGAGTTGTTAATACTAATATAAATCTAAACAATCATTTGCAAAACTGAAAACTGTGAAACATTGATATTATCTTACCTGAGCCAATGGAGGAAGCAACCTGTGGACAACCTGGTAGCCACAAGCTGAGCTGGTAGCGAAACCCCATTACATTCGTCAGTTGGATGAGCAAGGGAAACTTCCAGTACTTCTCTATTGACAGCCGCGACAGGAAACATGTTATACAAAACCCTTAAGCTGGGAATGGACCAGTCGGGGAGCACACTTCAAAACCCAATACACAGTCACCTCATGGATAAAAACAACAAAGAAACCCTGCCTCAAACTCACACCAGCGACTGTGGAAGGCTGTAAGTAGCAGGTGACTCAAAATTGGCGATGACAACAAGACCAAGATACAATTGAAACAGTAGCAGACGCCAATTCCGAGCCCAAGACTTTTATTCTACCAGAAGAATGAAACAACGTGACCAGAATCTGAGCAAATAGCATGTTACAGTGCCAAACTGACGAGTTCAGACATGGAGGGTTTCTCCCTTACAACCCGAGCCCGAAGGCACAAATAATGAACAGGTAGGGTTTCATTACTAACTTATATATCATCCAACGCAAGGAGGAGAGTCAACCACGTAGCCATTAAATATATCAACTCCACATGGGTCGAATTGCTATAGTTCAGTTGCAGCTCGATTAATTGTTTATCAATTTCAAATCATTTGCATGTATATAAATCTTGTTCAACGCATGGAAAAACACTATGATTGATACACAATCATTGTATTGTATATAAATCGAAACCAAGCCATCGATAATGTCAAGGGCATATTATAATTACCTACAATCATTTAAACAATGATGTAGTCAATTTTCTAATGAGAACTCCACATCTTTTAAAACATTGAAAAATTACCATGACCATATGATGGATACACCATGGTTATATAAGTCCTATTATCATTATCACCCCGATACTATTGTTAAACAATCAACAATGAGAATAACAATCTCTATTATTATGATGTTTAAATATAAACTCATCTACAGGTCCATACCATGAACGTAGTTTAAAACAAGGTACAGTGCGATGACATAAGTTAAACAATAGTAGACATTGGACTTTGAAATATAGATGACTATAATGGAACATCGCTAGAGGCGTCACTTTTCCAACTCATACTAATAACCAGTAATTACAGCTAATAGTTGACAGTAGGTTACATTATGCTAACGTCACGTTATGCATGCGATTAACATAATACAAACAATTGTTCCAGTGATAGTTTACAGCATTAACATAGAGTCATGTTCATAACGCAATGGATATGACGGAAACATTGTAATTCATCGCAAAAACCTGATGATACTATCCAGGATAAGAGATATCATGTCGAGACAGACTATCAATCTTATTTCAAGCGTAATTTTCATGAAAAGAACTTTACTATCTTACACGACAATCAGCAATAGTAAATATATCTTCTTTAAGTTTTTACAGTGCAGGGAAGGGAGCTTGATGCTTACAAAGATTAAATTACAGTGATCCATACTTCACCGGTGTACCTGCGAACAAAAGACAAATTATGCATTAGCTCATAAGCTAAGTAAGCCAGTCAGCTATGGCTAGCTCTCCCTTTGAAGATTGAAAGAACACAGTCAACATTTAAAATCAGAAAAATCACATTTGTATTAAAACAGAACCTTTTAAAACAAGATCATGTTTAGTTACTGAATTTAAACAGGACCAGGAATGAAATTAATTAACATTTATTGTTATAATAAAAATTTTAAATTTTTCAGAAATTTCGAGTCCTGACATGTGGTATCAGAGCCAGGTTCAGACACTAGGCTTGGATGTGACTCCACTAACTTCCGCAAAACAGTGACCATAAAAGAAAATTTTTAATTATATAAAGTACTAACTTATATTTTGGTTTCATGAACAGAACAGAAAATTTCCTTTTTCTGAATTTTTCAGACAAGTATGGAAAAACTGGGAGAATACGCTGAGGAGGAGTCTCCAAACACTGTGACAAGACAGATGTCAAGAGAACCTGAGACAGAAGAAGTAATTGCTCACACCACTGAGCTGATGCAGACCATAAGAGGATTAAAGACAGAGATGGAAACAGTCAAGAAGGATAATGAAAGGATTCTAAAGACTCAGGAGCAGTTAAATCAGCTATTGATAGAAAAATTTCAGACAGAAGGAAGGAGCAAATGAGCTGACTCAGAAGAAGTTAGTCATCAAAGAGGGTCAAAAAGGACAAAACCGGCTAAGTCCGACAGCAGTTCCTCATCTGAAGAAAGAAAGGGACAACCCAGTTATCACACTAGCAGTGACAGCAGTGAAGCTGAGCTGCACAACCGAAGGAAAAAGTATAGGCCTTATGAAGAGATTTCCGGGGAGTTTAAGAAGATAAAACCCCCAACTTTCAATGGAGAATCTGAAACTGGAGAAGAGGCGGAGTCTTGGTTATCCGGGATGAGAAAATATTTTCAGATCTATAACTACTCAAATCAGCTGAAGGCACGAATGGCCATCTACAACCTCTCGGGAAAAGCGGACATATGGTGGCAAGATCTGAAAAGGGTCAAGGGGATTAAAGAGAGAGAAGTTAATTGGAGTACTTTTAAAAGATACTTCAAGAAGAAATTTCTGTCTGAACAGTATTATGAGGAAAGGGCCAAGGAATTTTATGAACTAAAGCTCGGATCTATGACGATGAAGAACTTAAACAGTAAATTCTTAAGTCTGTTGCGGTATGTACCGTATTTTGTCGAAGAGAAACCAAAAATACAGCGGTTTCTTAGTTGTCTGCCCTATCATATCAAGGACAGAATTGAATATGACAACCCCAAAACACTGGAAGAAGCTATGCGCAAAGCGAATTTCTGTTATGAACAGAATAAAAAGAAAGAGGGAATAGCCAGCTGGAAGGCCAAAAAGAACAGTAATCTGATCGAGTACAAGAAAAAGGAGTTTGTCCCCCATAAAAATTTCAAGAATGGCAAAAACGGAAATCACTTTAATAGTAAAAGTTTCCAGGGAAACAAAAATGGAGCTGGAAGCCATTCGAACAATTACAAAAGCAGCAAGGAGGCTCCTAATAACCATGGAAACTACACCAAAAATTTCGAGCGAAAAGAACCTGTCAAGTGCTGGGAGTGTAATGGGCCACATTATGCTTCAGTCTGCCCAAACAGAAAGAAACAAATCAGCAATATTCATACGGTGCAAGATGAAATGACAGTTGGAGATTTTGCAGGAACTATGCCCCGAATCAATGCAGCGTTGGAAAACCGCCAGGATGACTATCAAACTTCCATGGTGGAAGTAGGAGGTATGATTAACAAAACCCCTGTTACTATTTTAATAGATCCAGGTGCTAGTCTTAGTTATATTTCACCTCAGCTGGTAGAAAAATGTAATTTGACTGTTGAAAGATTTGATAATTCTTGGTCTGTACAACTAGCTACTGGGGCAAAGAGGAAAGTAAACTGTTATGTAAAAGAATGCATCTTAAACATGAATGATTTTAGAACTACAGTTAAACTAAACATCTTACCACTTGGCTCTTATGACATACTTATCGGAATGGACTGGTTGGAACAACATAGGGTTGTTTTAAACTGTTTTGACAAAACTTTTAGATGTGTGAATAGTAGTGGACAGCCTGTAACTGTCAGGGGTATCCCTAGGAAAACAGTAGTTAGGCAAATTTCTGCCTTACAACTTAAAAGGGCAGTCAGAAAAGGGTGCAAGACCTATGCTGTAACTATTACAGATGAGACAGATAAGTCTGAAAGCAACCAGAAAACAGTAGAGAACATCCCTGTAGTCAATGAATTTATTGACGTTTTTCCTGAAGAAATCCCAGAATTACCTCCCAAGAGGGAGCTAGACTTTACAATTGAGCTAGTACCAGGTGCTGTTCCCAGTTCAAAAGCCCCGTATCGCATGAATATCTTGGAGCTTAACGAGTTGAAAACTCAGTTAAAGGAGTTAATAGACAAGAATTATATTCGACCCAGTGTATCCCCTTGGGGAGCACCAGTGATTTTCGTTAAAAAGAAGGACGGAACTATGCGACTTTGCATAGATTATCGTCAACTAAACAAGATGACGATTAAAAACAGGTATCCGTTACCTCGTATAGATGATCTGTTTGATCAGCTACATGGAGCTACGGTATTCTCTAAGATCGATCTGAGATCGGGTTATCATCAGGTGAGAATTAAAGAGGAAGATATTTTCAAAACAGCTTTTAGAACAAGATACGGACATTACGAATTTGTCGTAATGCCATTTGGGCTTACTAATGCCCCAGCTGTTTTTATGTGCTTAATGAACAACATAATGCATAAGTACTTAGATAAATTTGTTGTCGTATTCATCGACGACATTTTAGTCTATTCTAAGAGTGAGGAGGAGCATAAAGAGCACTTACGTATAGTCTTACAAGAACTGAGAGAACAACAGCTCTTTGCGAAATTCAATAAGTGTGACTTCTTCAAAGACGAGATCCAGTACTTAGGACATGTAGTCACTAAGGAAGGGATTTCAGTGGATCCCGAAAAGATTCGAGCGATTGAAGAATGGCCAGTACCTAAAGATGTGACGGACGTTAGATCTTTCATGGGGATTACCGGTTACTACCGGAGGTTTATTGAAGGCTTTTCAAAAATAGCCAACCCAATCACTTCTTTGCAAAAGAAAGGCAAGAAGTTTGATTGGAATGCGAAGTGTGAATAAAGCTTCAAGAAGCTTAAGACCTTATTGACAACTACACCTATTCTTAGAATAGCGGACCCAAATAAAGATTTCATAGTTTGCACCGACGCTTGTAATGATGGTTTAGGCGGAGTGCTGACTCAAGAGGGACATGTCATTGCTTACGAATCTAGGAAGCTGAAAATCCATGAAAAGAATTATGCCACCTATGACCTAGAATTAGCTGCTTTAATTCACGCTTTAAAGATGTGGCGACACCATCTAATAGGCAGAAAATTCACTTTACTAACGGATAATAAAGGTCTGAAATACCTTTTAGATCAGCCTAATTTAAATGCAAGACAAGCCAGGTGGTTGGAATTCCTAAGTGAATACGATTTTGAAATCCAACACATAAAAGGGAAGGAAAATAAGGTGGCTGATGCCTTGAGCAGAAATGCAAAGCTAAATTTTATATCAGCTAGCAGCACTTACACCTCTGACTTAAATGAACAGCTGGCTGAAGGGATAAAATTAGACGAAAATTATCAG
The DNA here is from genome assembly GCA_027924585.1 of Larix kaempferi. Classification (NCBI taxonomy): domain Eukaryota; kingdom Viridiplantae; phylum Streptophyta; class Pinopsida; order Pinales; family Pinaceae; genus Larix; species Larix kaempferi. The sequence continues at coordinate 301,398 of BSBM01001104.1, forward strand.
CATTTACAAACTGCAGCCAAAGAACAACCCACAGAAAGTTTGATAAAAGGGTATAGTTTAAATGAAAACGGATTTTTATTGTTTAAAGACAGGCTGTATATTCCTAATGCACCTAAAGTTAAATTGTTAATTCTAGACGAAATTCATAAAACCCCTTATTCCGGGCATCCAGGCTATCAAAAGACCGTCACCATGTTAAGAAAAGAATACTTTTGGCCTAACATGAAATCTGAAACAGCTGAGTATTTAGCTAGATGTTTGGACTGCCAACAAGTAAAAACAGAACACCAACATCCAGCTGGATTGCTGCAACCTTTACCTATTCCTAGCTGGAAATGGGAAATAATCAGCCTGGATTTCATTACGGGTTTACCCAAAAATCAACATCAGAATGATTCAATTATGGTAGTGGTAGACAAATTAAGTAAATCAGCACACTTTATTCCTGTTAAAACCACATACAAGGCTGCAAACATAGCAGATATCTTTTTAAAACAGATTTTTCGGTTACACGGTATTCCAAAAGTTATTATATCAGACAGGGATCCTAAATTCACAGGAAATTTTTGGAGATCCTTGTTCAAAGGATTAAACACCACTTTGAATTTCAGAACCTCTTTCCATCCTCAGACGGACGGACAAACTGAAAGAGTTAATCAGGTATTAGAAGATCTGTTAAGGATGTATGTTAAAGATCAACCAGGTAAGTGGGAGGATTATTTACACTTAGCCGAATTTGCATACAATAACAGCTATCAATCATCAGCTAAGTTTAGTCCTTTTGAGATTTTGTATGGACGAAAATGCAACACTCTTATCTCTTGGAGTAATCCAGTAGATAGATTAGTGTTAGGACCTGATTTATTGAAAGAAATGGAACAGATTGTGAAACAAGTGCAGGAGAACTTGAAGATTGCCCAGGATCGGCAAAAGAGTCAAGCAGATTTGAAAAGAAATCCTAAAGAGTTCCAGGTAGGTGAACATGTGTTCATCAAGGTAAGGCCAAAGAAGAGCTCCCTAAGATTAGGAAGTTGTGCAAAATTAGCGCCACGTTACTGTGGTCCATTTGAAATTTTATCTAGAATCGGTCAAGTTGCTTATCAGTTAGCATTACCACCAAATTTAAAAGTACGCAATGTTTTTCATATCTCTGTTTTGAAAAAGTATGTTCATGATGCTACTCATGTTATTGATTGGAACATTGTACAGGTAGAACCAGAAGGGGAAGTTCTGGTGGAACCGGATTGTATCCTCGGGAGGAGGGAAATTACTCTACGGAACCGCATAATTGGACAAGTGAAGGTGCAATGGAAGCACCTTAGTCCTGAAGAAGCTACCTGGGAGCTAGAAAGTAAGATGCGGGAAGCATATCCCCATCTATTCCAGCAGGTGGCTGAAGAAGAAGAATAAGTAACATCGAGGACGATGTTACATTTTAAGGGGGTGTGTATGTCACATACCCCAATTTTATTAAAATAATGTAATTATTTTATTAATATTCCTGAGACATTATGTTAAATTTAATGCTAAGTAGGAATGGATGACTCAGCAGAGTCTCCAGAAATGGAATGTAAATTCTGAATAATTATTATTAATAAATAAATTATGGAGACAACAGCATGGGAGAGCTGTTAAAAGAGGTTACTGGTCTAACTGGTGGATGGAATTAGGTGGAAGGACAAAAGACAAGTGGCAGCATCCTCAAACACTTCCTGAGTTGCAGGTGGCAACTTCCCTATATTTTGGGGTCATGATTCCCCAAGAAAGTGGAATCTGAGCAGGTGGCTCATTAATGACAGTTAACCCAACTAAGACCTAGGCAATCTTTTAAATACTACTCAATGAACTGAGTTGGGGGTTCAACATTTGTTCTAGAGGGAGAATACATTTAGGTGAATGTTATTCAGGAGTCCCATTGAGGAAGTGGGAAAACAGTAAGGAAGTGTTTTGAGTCAGGAAGTTGCAGTAACTTGGTTCCAGTATAGCTGCTTTGGCTGAGGGAATTGTTGGCTGTACCTAGTTCCAGCCAGTTAGACCAGAGCAAGCTCGGGGGTCCTGAGAAGTGCTGTCTGGGCACTCTCCAGGAATTGGTAGGGAGGAACAGCCTCCCATTGTTGTTATTGTCTACCATAGATACAGGTTCTGCCACTCTTCCTGCTGTTTGTATAATTAATTTAAATGTAGAATGGACTATTTCAACTGTGTTTTGAACTATATTTATTTTCAGTAGATCAGTCTTTCTGTATTGTCTTTTGGTAGAAATTTGCAGAACTCATATGTCTTGTAATTTTTCTTATTATCACTTAAATAGAGTAATTATTCTATGCAGAATATATTGTTACTGTTACAGTAATCAAATATTAGGGTGATTTAGTCTAGCATTTCTAATAATAGTTAAATAATAGACATAGAATATTAAATAGTAGTTATTTCAGAAAATACACTTATTAAAACAATCATAAGAACAGACACCTAGATAAATCTTAGAATTACTGTGAAATAATTTCCAATAGAGAAATGTACAGGAATAATTTCTATTAGAGAAATTATACTAGTTTATATCTGCTTCCTATTTCTGTCAATTATAGATACAGGTTATTCTCTGTATCGAGCTAAAGGAGAACAAAATTTATATCATTATATTTATCTATACTCAGAACATATTTGACTGTTATCGATTATCCAAAAGATGTGTTTGCAATAATGTTTCATTGTTTAAAAACTTTCCATACAATCTTATTCAATAAAAATCGTAGTCAAATACAAACACATAAACAGTAAATTGTTTTCGTCTTTTAAACCTAATATTATAATATTATAGCCATGTTGTCACAATAGAGTTGACAGAGTTGTTTTAAAAACAAGACAAACTTATTGACTGGCTCGAAGTCGAGTCTTACCACTTAGAGACTTCATTGTTTCTATAACCAAATCATAAGCATAGATTAATGTTCATTATCGAGCTTGTATTACATGTAATACACAGCACAGACGTAGGTTATCTTATCAATAGTCAAACATCTTAACACGCAGAGAAGATATCAACGAGCTTAGCCATTGTTGGCTGTTATAAACCCTCGTAGTTATTTACTGTAATAATATTTATTTCATTATAAATATTTCTCCTTGAGAGTAGAGTACAAACCTAACACGGCCGTAGCCAGACCACATTAATTCGACAGACTGAAAACAAAAGAAAGGAAATGCTTTTATAACAGTTTGAACCTACAGGAAATCTCATACATAGTCCAGGTATACATTGTATCCACAGTTACAATTAATATTTAAACCAAAAACCAAAATTTCACAACACGTTTCCAGTTACCACCGAACTCAACCACTTTCATATGTATTTATTAATCAAAAAGAGAATTCCGAGTTCACTAGGGTTAACAATACTTTTTCATCTATTACTGTAAGGAATAGCAAACCCCATTATTATCATTAATACCCAAAAACCACATAAAACGCAGATAAACTCATATATTAATATCCCCGCAATCGAGTTATCATCCTCTGCAAGTATCGGAGAAAATTCAACGCAATCCTTATATGTTAAACACTTTACTCATTTAACAAAACACAGAACGATACACGGCCACATGACAGGCTCAACAAAGTTACGGTATCTATTAGCTTATACAGCGTGGATAAAACCCTGCCTATTGAAAATACAATAACAATAACAACTCCGGGGTCTCATAACAGACTGAGCCGTAGTTTGTTCTTTGTAGACATGCCGAGGTAACAACCCTATCAACCATAAGCAAACAGTTTCATACACGCGACAGTATCCATAACACCCAAAACGATAACAACCCCATTACACAGGAGGTCCCTTCTAGACATAACCCTAGCACAACAAAACCAACAAAGGGAGAGACAGCCATGGATAACCAGGCTTACCCGGAGGAGCCAGCGCTGGAGATGAAGCCCTGTGCACCTTCAGGAACAGCATTACCTGCACATTATCGAGTGCCGAGAGTTGTTAATACTAATATAAATCTAAACAATCATTTGCAAAACTGAAAACTGTGAAACATTGATATTATCTTACCTGAGCCAATGGAGGAAGCAACCCGTGGACAACCTGGTAGCCACAAGCTGAGCTGGTAGCGAAACCCCATTACATTCGTTAGTTGGATGAGCAAGGGAACTTCCAGTACTTCTCTATTGACAACCGCAACAGGCAACATGTTATACAAAACCCTTAAGCTGGGAATGGACCAGTCGGGGAGCACACTTCAAAACCCAATACACAGTCACCTCATGGATAAAAACAACAAAGAAACCCTGCCTCAAACTCACACCAGCGACTGTGGAAGGCTGTAAGTAGCAGGTGACTCAAAATTGGCGATGACAACGAGACCAAGATACAATTGAAACAGTAGCAGACGCCAATTCCAAGCCCAAGACTTCTATTCTACCAGAAGAATGAAACAACGTGACCAGAATCTGAGCAAATAGCATGTTACAGTGCCAAACTGACGAGTTCAGACATGGAGGGTTTCTCCCTTACAACCCGAGCCCGAAGGCACAAATAATGAATAGGTAGGGTTTCATTACTAACTGATATATCATCCAACGCAAGGAGGAGAGTCAACCACGTAGCCATTAAATATATCAACTCCACATGGGTCGAATTGCTATAGTTCAGTTGCAGCTCGATTAATTGTTTATCAATTTCAAATCATTTGCATGTATATAAATCTTGTTCAACGCATGGAAAAGCACTATGATTGATACACAATCATTGTATTGTATATAAATCGAAACCAAGCCATCGATAATGTCAAGGGCATATTATAATTACCTACAATCATTTAAACAATGATGTAGTCAATTTTCTAATGAGAACTCCACATCTTTTAAAACATTGAAAAATTACCATGACCATATGATGGATACACCATGGTTATATAAGTCCTATTATCATTATCACCCCGATACTATTGTTAAACAATCAACAATGAGAATAACAATCTCTATTATTATGATGTTTAAATATAAACTCATCTACAGGTCCATACCATGAACGTAGTTTAAAACAAGGTACAGTGCGATGACATAAGTTAAACAATAGTAGACATTGGACTTTGAAATATAGATGACTATAATGGAACATCGCTAGAGGCATCACTTTTCCAACTCATACTAATAACCAGTAATTACAGCTAATAGTTGACAGTAGGTTACATTATGCTAACGTCACGTTATGCATGCGATTAACATAATACAAACAATTGTTCCAATGATAGTTTACAGCATTAACACAGAGTCATGTTCATAACGCAATGGATATGACGGAAACATTGTAATTCATCGCAAAAACCTGATGATACTATCCAGGATAAGAGATATCATGTCAAGACAGACTATCAATCTTATTTCAAGCGTAATTTTCATGAAAAGAACTTTACTGTCTTACACGACAATCAACAATAGTAAATAGATCTTCTTTAAGTTTTTACAGTGCAGGGAAGGGAGCTTGATGCTTACAAAGATTAAATTACAGTGATCCATACTTCATCGGTGTACCTGCGAACAAAAGACAAATTATGCATTAGCTCGTAAGCTAAGTAAGCCAGTCAGCTATGGCTAGCTCTCCCTTTGAAGATTGAAAGAACACAGTCAACATTTAAAATCAGAAAAATCACATTTGTATTAAAACAGAACCTTTTAAAACAAGATCATGTTTAGTTACTGAATTTAAACAGGACCAGGAATGAAATTAATTAACATTTATTGTTATAATAAAAATTTTAAATTTTTCAGAAATTTCGAGTCCTGACAGTTGGGCTAGTAGAAAATCAAATTATATGGAAAAAAACCACTGTTGATCCAAGAATAAAGTCCTTTGAGATAGTTTTTTCCATGGGAGCTTTTGCTAGGGAAAATTTCGACTCTATCTCTACTTTAACTAGGATGCTCAATGAAGAGAATGCCAATATTGTTATGTTATAGACTGAAAGGGATTATAAACAGGAGAATTTCCTCAGGCAGATTAAGGAGTTGAAAGTTCAAGACCAACAGGAACTACATAGTCTGCAGTGTCAGCTTCAGCAAGTGTCACAACATAAAGTTATTGTAGAGAATAAGTTGATGGAACAGGCTATTGAGCTTGAAGATATTAAATTACAAATGGAATATTTTAAAAATAAAGAAGCTTCTTCTATCTTTTCAAACTTACCGTACAGGAATTTAAATATGAATCCATTGCTAGTAATGAAAGTTTAAGTAAAACACAAACTCTATTTTCCCAAGGTCTAAATGAAGTCCAAGATGATTTTAATTCTTTTGAGCATTTATCTGACCATTTAGTAGATCTTGTTGGCAAAAGATAGAAGGCACACTCAGATTATGATAAAATCTACGGATGGAAATCTCATTTAAAGAATTCTCCTGCAACGTTTCCTCGCCTTAATCCACTCAAGATGATGAGGACTCGCATCTCTGTCAAATCTTGGGAACTTGCATGTGATGAATCTTTTCATATGATTGAAAAAGGGTGGAAAATTTTTGTTAGATAGTGGATGTTAACTAATGGGTACATGGAAACCCTTGACATGCCCGTGTTTGTTGAGTTGGCCAAATCAATGCCAGCTCATCTCAGGATCGTTGAAGTTGATGAGCAAAGAGATCAGTCAACCAATCTAATTCGGGACATTTCTCAAGTTGATATATTTTCCTTCAAAACATTTATTTCGACCCTTATCCATGTGAAATCTACTTTGCAAGGTTTCTTGGACAGTTGGTCAAAAATCCATATCAAAGAGATTAGATCCTATTTATGTAAGGTTGAGCTCCAACTAGAGCATGCTAATTACCCTAATGTCACATAAATGTGGGAAGTATATTCAAAATGGAAGGATTATCTCACTAGTCCTAGTCATGATGATTAGATATCCCTAGAGTTTAGGAAAAATATTCTTATTTTGTGGATTTGGTCAGTCTTTTTACTTCTATTTATTTTCTAGCAATCGGAGGTGAAAGGGGGGGGAAGCATTGGTTGAAAATCTAGTAATATGTCTTTGTACTAGACCTGGTTTAAAAAAAATTATCTTTTGGACAAGCGATGTAATGATTTGCAAGCCTATAATGAAAGATGGATATTGTTCTGCTCTTTTAGATCTCGGCGTGATTTGAGTTTGGGTTTTCTAAACTTGTTATTGTTCTCTTAAGCTTTAATGTTTTTATTATAAATATATTTTAAATATTTTGTGACTTGTTATGGTTACAGAGTTTGAAATTGGATTTGTTGGATTTATTCATTAATCAATTCATGTTGTAAATAGGATGTTGTGAATATTTCCATTGTTGTCGTTTATGGTTAATACCTTTGTGATTAGTTAATATAGGACTTGGATTATATTACTCTAGAATTAAATTAGTGTCTCATTATTTGTTTTATTAATTCTCACTGGATAGCAGGCACATAAAATAATGTCATCCTGATAATGTTGTATATGGGTTATGTTGGTAATGTTTTTCATGATCAATAAAGGATTTTTCTTTAATTGTTTCATTGCATTTTGTTTGAATCAAAAATCAAATCGGAGAATTTATAGTAGGTTTTTCTTGTTGTAGTTAGGTTCTTCGAGGTTCTTTTTATAGATTATCTTTTATAGAACACTTTAGGATTAGATTTTCAATCTTTCAAGCCTCCTTTTGAAGGAGAAAAACTCATGCGTAGCCAAAGGAGGCCTTGTATCCGTTAGAAATAGTCACACCAAATGATTGAGGACTAGGGTGACTTTTGCATAAGGTTGTATGACATCTTCAGTTGGATTGTTTCCTTTATGTTTACAACTTGGATAATTGAGTCATGAAGGAGGGTCATTCATGACTTAATGTCTAGACTCAACCAGAATAAATCTCCTCCCACTCTCTCTCCAATTATAACTCACGGTCATTCTAACCCTTCCGGTACATCAAGCGTCACCGCAAATTCACAACCTGGCTTGTTTCTACCCCACTTCCACATTCCACTTGCCCCATTGTAGATCCGATAGTTTCTACCTCTACCTTAAGATTCGTAATTTTGGGAATCATTCAAAAATTCTCAAAACATTTTAGCCCGTTCCTAGTCTAGTGGCAAGAAGTTAAGAACTCCAAGAGAAATTGGCCCACCACTTTGTTCTTCATACTAAAAATACCGAAAGACCTGTTGAGAACCCTATATTTGGTGGATCATCATAAAGTTTCACATGGTTAACTACTCCCAATCATTCATTGCATGATATTTTGACAAGTCAGACTAATCCCAATCCTACCACTGATCGATTGAAGTAAGCCAGTATTTCAAACCGATCCCCAGTTCGATGAACCCCCTTCACCGATTCATCCTAACTTGATTATTGGATCATGTGGACTAGTTCAACCACCATCACCACCTGATTCACCACCAAATACTCCTCATGGAGGTGGTTCACAGGAAAATTCCTCAAACCATCGTTCTGGTAGTGCATCTGATGAATCTAATGGCCAAGAGAGAAATCAACACATTCCCCATAATAAGAATAGACCTTGGTTGGATCAAGATGGTTTGGAAGTCTCAAGCCCACAATACCCTTTACTGAAGAATATTGAGAAATTTCTACCAAAATTCTATCCTAATGATAAACAACCAGTAGATGACCACATAAAGATATTTATGTTAGTCATTCGACTGCGAAATGTTGAATATGAAGACATAGTTTGAAGATTTTTTCCTTATACCTTTGAAGGTAGGGCTTTGACATGGTATTTTTCACAACAGCCCCTAACCATCAAATATTAGGGTCAATGTGAAAACCAAATTCTCAAGAAATATGGAGACGATAAAACACTCAAGGATTTAGTCATGGAATTGTCTACCATGAAAATGGGTACCAAGGAATGAATTAAAGACTTTAACCAAATATTTTTAACCTTAAAAAATAAAGTTCTTGTTGAATCCATGCCAACTGAAAAATATTATCATTGCATATTATGCAAAGGCTCTTCCTATCCCTACAACCATGTGGAATAAACGATCACACAAAGCCACTCTTCAATAAGCCTTTAGTGAATTTATTTTGGTTGAAAAGGATATGCTAAGTCTCAAGGGTAATCCCGACGCTGACAATGATCAAGATACAACTTGTCGGAAGAAATTAGAACCCTCTTCCAAGCCTATTTCTCCCCAAACATATCAGGGAAATTTGGATCTAGAAATCCTCCAAAAGGTTTTACAGTGGGTTTCTAACAAAGTGATTGATCTCAAGAAGAACATAGGAGAAAGTCCTTCCAATCAAGGATTTTTCAGGAAACCTTATCAAGCACTACAAAATCAATAGATGCCTCCTTCGAAGGGGATGAACACTGATGACCTATTTTTTGTTCTTAAAGATCTGCTAACTGGTCCATAGCCCCCCTCTAATACTAATGAAACAGACTTCACTGAAAATCCTAAAGACCATGAGCAATTACTTGAAAATCAAGACCATCAACATACCTGTACCATTAATTACTTTTTTATGTTGTAGGGAATTATGAAGAAGAAGATCCTCAACCAATATATGTTATACAACACCCTTACAACACTCATGGGAAGGGACAATTATCTCTAGATCCTCCATCTACACCATCTAATCCCAATAAGAATTCTTCTGCAAACCCTAGGGTTGCTACTCGCATAGAAACAATTATACCTGATTTAAAATGTGACACAGTTGAGGACTTAAAGAAATCTAGCTCCAATATATCATTCATGAACTGATGAAAATTATCGTAATTTGAGAAAAGGTTCAAGATAGTCTCATATACAATAAGGCAGCAGAGAGTAATACTTTGGACATCCCTAGTGAAGGGATTAATCATCATCCCCCTACTTTTCCTTCTACTGGAAAGAAAATCCGAACACCGCCTTTTATGTTATAATTCAAAAAAATTAATAGGAATGTTCACAATTACATGATAGATTATGGTGCATCTTCGAATGTAATTCCTTTATCTATATGTAAAAAACTTCATGCAAATATTGAACCATCACTTACACAAATTGTGCAGTTGGATAGATCCAAGGTAAAGGTGGCAGGAGAATTTAAAAAATTTCTAATTAGACTCTCTTCTTACACTAGAATTCATCAAATTATTGATATTGTGGTAGCTAATGTCCCGAAAGATTATGGGATGTGGTTGAGCCGATATTGGTCTGGAAATATTAAGGGATACTTTGCTATAGACTTGTTACATTTATGGTTACCATATAATGGGAAACCAAACAAAATCAAAGTTAATAGGGAACCTTACCTCAAACAGACAGTAACTGATATAAAAAATCCAAGCAAGCCTTCCCTATTTCTGGCTCCCAACACAGGAAACTACACCATGGATACTTTTTTGGGAATTTACCTGATGCCATCTCCCCTTATTCTGAATCAGAGAATTAGTCTGAGATTATACATTTCTCTCAGGTAGAATCATCTTAAACCATTCTTCACAATGTATATGATGTGAATACTAATTTTAGGTTATATGAAACTTGTTGGACCTTATTCTTTGATGGATCAAGGTCAAGTCTAAAGAAGGAGATGGCATCGGTTATGTATTAATATATCCAACTAGTAATAAAACCATGATATCCTGTAGACTAAATATTCAATGTACAAATAATGCAGCTAAGTATGAGGTGCTCATCCAAGGGCTTAAAAAGGAAATTGAGTTGAAGGTGCAGGTAATTAAAGTTTATGGTGACTTTGAGATAATTGTAAGACAAGTCAGGAATTCAATTCATTGTATTTCTACTCGTCTAAAACATTATTAGGGGGAAGTATGGGATTTTATTAATAATTTTCAGTCTTTCAATATAAATTTTGTACCTCGATCACAAAATTTCGATGTTGGCTTGCTCGCAAATGTTGCCTCCAAGTTAATGCCTCCCGAAGTTTTTACACCTGATGCATTTTCAATCGAGCTAATTTATAGGCCGTCTATTCCTGATAACATCACTAACTGGAAAAACAATTATGAGAATCAGCAAATATTGGATTTCCTTACTACTCGAAGCACCTTTAAAGGCATTATCATTGATGAAGATACCCATTATCAGTCTCTCCCTTATTTGCATAAGTCTTTTTATTCTACATCTGACATAAATGCTCCTATTTCTTTGGTCCCAAAATCAGTTGTCAATCTTGAAAAATTCTATGATTTATATGACAAATTTAAAAAGGTTATCAATTGTAAAACCAATATCTCTTGTATGAATTATCAAGTTGTTAATATTGGGATTGAACAGAATCCCTAGAATATTAATCTTAGGACTGAATACACCCCTAATGAGAGAGTCGCTTGTGTTGAGCTCTTTAAAGAATACAGAGATGTCTTTTCCTGTACCTTTGATGATTTAAAGACATTTGACACAAATATAATGCAACACAATATTCCAATGAAACCTTTGGTTAAACCCTATCAGCAAAAGCTCAAGAAAATGCATCCTAGCTTGGAACCGTCAGTCAAAAAAGAACTAGAGAAAATTCTGGCCACTAGGATTATCTTTCCTATGAGACACACTCAATGGGTGGCTAACCTGGTACCTTTTCGAAAGAAGAACGGGGACATTCATCTCTGTGTGGATTTTAGGAATCTAAATAAAGCCTCTAAAAAGGATAATTACCCAGTTCCTTCAATGGAATAGATCTTGCAAACAGTATCTGTATTTGAAATGTTCTCCATCTTAGATGTTTTTTTCTGGGTACAACCAGGTATTGGTGTCCCATCCTCATCAATTAAAAACTGCCTTTAGAACCCCATGGGGAAATTTAGCATATAGGAAGATTGGCCTTTGGATTAATAAATGCAAGTGCCACATTTCAGAGAGCAATGGATATTGTTTTTAGAGGCTTAATTCATAATTGTGGTGTGGTGTATTTAGATGACGTGATCGCTTTCTCGAAAAAAAGGGATGATCATCTTTTGCATTTAAGACAGGTTTTAGAACAATACATAAAATATGGAATTTTATTAAATCCCCCAAAAAACAATTTTAATTGTAACTGAAGGTAGATTGCTAGGGTTTGTTGTTTCTAAACATGGAATGATGATCAACCCTGAAAGGACCTAGCAATATCTAAAGTTAACTTCTCGATTTCGAAAAATTCCATGCAATCTTTCTTAGGGAAAATAAATTTTGTAAGGAGGTTCATTCCCAGTTTTTCCCAAATCGTTAAACCCTTACAAGACATGATTAAAAAAGATGCAGTATTTAAATGGAATGACATTCAAAAAGAATCTTTTGGTAGAATTAGGGAATTTAATGCCGAGGCTCCGACTTTGATGTCTCTTGCTTTCTTAAAATATTTTATTTTATATACTTATGCTTATGATGTTTCATATGTTGCATTCTTGGCACAATGAAATAATGAGGGGGATGAAATACCGATATCTTTTATGAGTTCTACACTTAAGGGAGATGATCTTAATTAACCAGAAGTCGACAAACAAGCTTATGTAGTTTATAAGGCAGTCGAACATTTCAGGCCTTACCTCCTCAAGTCTCAAACAAAATTCATCATCTCGTATTCAATGGTTCGGAATGTACTAATCGAAAAGGAACTTGGTGATAAATGGTCCCATTGGATGACGGTGTTACAAGAGTACAATCTAGAAATTAGGCCAGCAAATACTGTGAAAGGTCAAGGATTATGCAAGTTGGTATCCTAGTTAGCTGATACATGGGAATATGAGTTGGAGTGGATTAATGAAGAAGCTTCTGGTGATGATCAGATTTATTTTATTCTTGCAATTCCAAACTCCTGGTATGATGATATTAATTTTTTCTTCACGGGAGGCTACATTCCTGAGAATCTTGAACCAAAAAAGAGGAGAGCACTTAGATAGAAACTGCTCCTTACCAACTTATTGATGATGTTCTTTTTAGGAGAATTTATGATGGAATTATGTTGTCGTGTGTTGAGAAAAATGATGCTGACAGAATATTAATGGAATTGCATGCAGGTCCTATTGGTGGTCATTTTGGAGGAGATACCACAGCTCATAAAACCTTGAGGGTTGATTATTATTGGACAATGTTGTTTAAGGATGCCTATCAGTTTGCTCATAAATGTGAAGAGTTCCATAAGACCGCTAGTAAAGTAAATAAAGATGTTGTTCCACTCCATCCAATTACCATGGCCACTCCTTTCCAACAATGGGGTTTATACAATGTCGATTCGATTAGCCATCCCTCGTCTCTGCAACATAAATATATTCTTACTACTACAAATTTTTTACCAGGTGGGTGGATTCAGTTCCACTTAGGGTAAGTTAACACAAATCAGGTGATTTCATTCCTCGAAACTAATATTGTAACTAGGTTTGGTGTTCCTGAGTTCTTTCTTTTTGATAATGCATCATACTTTTCTTCTGTAGATCTAAATCGGTATCCATTAGACGAAGGTATAAAGATAAAATATTCAACTAACTAATCCCCTCGGGGAAGTGGTTTGGTCAAATCTACTAACAAGAAATTAATTAAAATCATCAAAAGGATTGTAGAAAGTCACCACAAAAATTGACACACCCATATTTTCAATGCTCTATGGGCAGATAGGGTAACCCCTATGGCTTCCATAGGGAATTCACCCTTTTTCCTTTTTTATGGAAAAGAATCCATCCTACCTCCTAATATTGCTTTACCTTCCTTACAAATATCTAGATCTATCCAGGAAGATGATTGTTTTGCTTTAGAACATAGAGTACATACCTTACTTCAATTAGAGGAAGAAAGAGAGAAGTCCAAAACAAGCTTTATCAACATCAACAACTTGTCAAGCATTGGGTTGACTAAAAATATTCATCCCAAAGGGATTTCCAAATAAGGGATTTGGTTCTGAAATGGGACAAATCCCGTGAGGATAAGGGTGAACACATGAAGTTCCAAAACCTTTGGTTAGGTTCATTTACTATCTCAGAAAAGTTAGGTCCTCACACATTTCAATTACAGATACTAGAAGGTAATCCTGAAACTTATCCAGTGAATGCCCAAATTTAAAAAAAATATTTCACCCAATCAATTTGGTTAGGCTTGTACATAGTGTGGTGTGTTTTCTTGCATTTCCTATTCCATTTTATTTCTTTTGATCTTATTCTCTTGTTAGGTTTAATAAAGTGTTTGTAATTAAACCTCACTGGATTATTCTATTATCCCCTGAAAGGACAGTAAAGTATGTAAGAGTTCACATACCATCAATAGGAAAACTGCCAACTCTATGGTCTACTCCTGTGGATTATTTCTCCTGTGGAATTCCAAATTATCTTTCCCAAGTTATTGATTTTCAAACCCCACTAGACCATTTATCATTTTAAGTAAAAAAAATATGGACTAGAGTCAAGTAAAGATTGAGTTTTCTTTGAAAGGAATGCTCTTGACACTAGATAGATGAAACACAATAACGTCTTGTAAATATGAAAATCCTTTATGTCATCCCTCACACTTAAGGATGTTATGGTCATGTTTCCTCATCAATTAAGTAATCTCTTATGATATTAATAAAAAAGGTATCCCTACAATAAATCAATTATAAAGGGTTAGCCGCAAGATAGGAGGTCTCATCATGATTCGACCTATCATGATCATAGGTGTGTATAGGATGACATTACCATATATGGTTACCAAGCTTGGGTAATGTCTCTAAACTGTAAGGATGAGGGACAAGAAGTCTCATCGTGAGTCGGCTTGTTCATCTCTATAGGTATTTGTGAATGAAATTAACATAGTTGATCACCAAGTCAGGGTAGTGTCCTGTGGTTTATCCCTTAGAAACTTAATTAAAGGACAAGAGGTCTCATTATGAGCCGACCTGTTCATGATCATAAATTATTGCAGATTGACATTACCATTATTTGGTTACCAAGCTAGGGTAATGGCTCTCAGCTTTAAGGCTTAAGGACAAGAAGCCTCATCATGAGTTGGATTTCTCACTTTAGTAGGATTTTGTGAATGACGTTTTCATTAGTTGGTCACCAAGCCAAGACAATGGCCTTTAGTTAAACCATAAAAAGCTCATTTCCTCAATGAGACTGTAATATTGTACATCTATATCTAATGGTTGGGATCAAAGCATATGGATTGGGTTAAAAGGAAACCATGTCAAGGCTATGGACTCCTGCTTGAAACACTGGAAATGCTTTTGATATTGGGATTGTATTTTAAATACAACTTGCAATTATGTTTGTTCATCATATTGTCTTGATCTTTCCTAACAAAAGTAAACTATATGACACTTTAATTGCTTTTCATGCTTGGCCTACTTTTAAATGATGAATAATAGTTTCTCAAGGAGGATGGTTGTTTATTTATAAGCTTGTAAATGTTTTTAATAAGTTCATGGATTCACTCTCTACAGGTGGAAATCAAGCAAGTCATAAGTTCCAAATCTTAAGAAAATCAGAAAATTCATGTATTTTTGCTGACCATGCAGAGGTAACTGGTTCTTCCCCATGAGAGGCCACTTTTTGTAGCCACAATGAGCCCATATTTTATTAGGAAAATATGCCCACCCCCTTTTTTTAGATTTAAATTCCTTAGTTTACTTTTCAAGGAATTTTAGCAGTTCACTTCAAATTTAATTTCATCAAATTTGATACTATAAGTACATTGGAGCTTATCTAAAACCAACTAAGCTCCGCTCTGATGTTTCTGACATCCTAATCCTCATGTTTAAGAAAAAAATCGGACCTCGAAAGTCAGGATTCCAATCTCCTAATATCGATCCTCCCAAAATTCCAATGTTGAGGTCCCTATTCCATAAACCTCAGACCTCGAAAATCGGAAACTCATTTATACTTTGTAATTTTATACCCAACATGTCGATGCCAATGTTTGCATTTTTCGAACCTCGGAATTTGGGATGATACTCATTTGTCACATAATTTCTTCCCAATGTTTTGATTTCGATGTATTATCCCCACCAACCTCGAGCCTCGGAAGTCGGTAAAACATTTATGCTTTGAATATACTTTCGACATTCTGATTCCGGCGTTACCTATTTGCATTAACATTGAATTTTGAAAATATGGATACCATTCATTTTATTGCCAATTTTCCTCCCAAGACCTGACGTGGGCCCACCTTAGAACCCTTATTCTAACATCAGAAGCCGATATTTCCTACACACACACCAAAATCGCTCAAAAAACTAGTCAAGTCAAACGTAATTAATGGCTAATTATTGCCTAAAACCACCAATCCTTATCTAGTTTATCTGCAATTAATAGTAACTGGATTTGGTCTTAATGGAACTCATACTTAGTTAAATTTTTAAATTAGTTTCACTATTGTCATGCTCGTAATTTGAATTACAAAGTAACAAAAACTCTCTGCTTTCACATAAGGCTTGAATTCGCTCTCTACAAGTTAAGTCTGGATTTCCTCCAGGTACATTTTATTTTGTATGGTTTTTCTGAAAATTTTGTTGAAATTGAAAATAGATTTTGTCATTTATAATGCATTGCAAAATTTGCTTTAGACACCATGGCTCGAAGAACTAGGTCAAAGGCCGTAATGGACGAATTGAAGCTGAGAGACCCCAAATACGACATTTGTTCGGATACTAATGGATGGGTTTCCGAAATAGTGTGTTTGGACAAGACCGAAATTTATAGTATATTCGACAATGATGACTTCTCAGAGTTCAAAGAGGAAGCCCCAATTTATCATAACATTAGTAAGTCTTAATTTCATGCCATTGTTGCTCACCTAGCTATTATGCCTTTCATGGACTTAGTAAAGTGGATGATTGATGACGCAGACATCCCTACTTGCACTTCAGGGATTCCAATCACACTATCTATGCTTCTTTTAAGCCATATACCTTTGCCAAAATGTATGCCCTAAAAACCACTCAACAACTATTGACATAGGATTTTATAAGGGCCTTTGAACATAAGTATGAAGCAGATTTCCTCGTTAAGAACTACATGGCTGAACTTGACAATTTCATACTAAAACCCAACAGACAATATCTGACTTGCTTTCTCAGAGAACCTTTTAAATTGCTTGTAGCCATGCTTTGTACGTTTTATGGTGTGGAAAACTCTTCATATTTCAAATTCGAATGGGCCCCCCTAACTCGTCCTATATTTACTACAGGGAAAATATTTAATTGGGCACAAATTTTTTCCATCACCCTCAAAGATGCAATTGCGCAAGCACAAAAATCTCCATCCACAAGGAAGCCAATGTTTTATTTGTCAGAATATTTGGTTGGAATTATGTGTGCCTCTTTTGCTTATCCTTCTATGAACTGGCATTGGACTAGGTAGAACCCCCCTATCCATATTTAATGTTCAATCATGTTGGAAGATAATTACAAGCCCTATGTCTATGATATATGTGACAACTTCCTTAGTGTTTTATATTTTATCATCTTCAAGAAGAATGCTCCCAGGATTAATGAATATTCCATTTCATTGGTGGCACCAATAGGTGACTGGTATGCTGGAAAGTTCTTTACTTATCTCAGTATTTGGGGGAGTAAGTCAGTTCACTTGTTACCCAAGTTTGTCCATGATAGACTAGTTCTTTTAGAGGTAGCTTATTAGACGGTTTTTGATGGAGTACATGGTCATTGGTATTATTATAAAAGAAGAGTATGGACAAAATTTCCTCTGTATGTGGGAAATTTAGTTGCTCAAAACTCCTCCCATGCCTACATCCTAGCAAATTCTTTGAATGATCGTAAGTTAGGGTTCGCAGTTAAGAGAATGCATGATCCAAAGGGATTTATAGCTGATCATTTTATCAAAGCACAGTTAAAGAGCTCGTATGCCTATGAGAAAGAACCTGATGACTCCCTTTATCAGGGGGAAAGTAATTTTGAAGAATTTATGAGCATGGTAGCTAGTCCAAATTAGAGAATTCTCATACATGAAGCTTAGAGGCAACAAAATATGAAGGTAATGGAAGAAAGAAATAGGGTTTTTCAACAGCAGGAAGAAGGTGCCAAGGAAACAATCGAAGCAGCTAGAAAAGCTATAGTGGTTATCCCAACTCCACCTAAAACTGCAAGAGAGGAGCAGTTGGACAAGTAGCATGGAAAGCATCCTGTATCAGTTGGTCAACCTTCCACTCCTATTCAAAATATGAATGCTTTAATCCAAAAAACCTAAGTTCTTCAAGGTAAATCCATCCCTTTTACCGAATATTTCAATAATTTTATCTTCTTTCCTAAGCTATTACCTATGGTTCCAATGAAAATTGAAAATCAGCCAAAGTCGGTCCCAAAATAGGCCTCTTCACAATCTACTGATAATTTTATTCATTTAGAAAAGGAGCAATCAGCAGAACTAGTTCATCAAACTCTAGTTGTCCTAGATCATGTTCAATCATCTTATTTGGATGCTACACAAGCTACCAATGGTATTCCATCTAGTCCAAACTATCATTTTTTTCCAAAGGATAATTTTTCATAAGTACCCTCTATAGATGATCCTATCATTCACTCCACTCACAACTCACAACATACTTCACCCCCTCATACTAATACTTTCAACTCTAATGAACAACTCATCACTTTACCTACTCATCCAACCACTGAGAACATTTCAAGTGTCTCTTTAGATCCTTTGACCTCACAAGAAACTCAACTTTCTCAACAAAATACTCAGTTAGTTGAGGACAATGTCCCTAGCACACTCCTTCAGTCTAGGGTTGAATCCTCTTCTTCCCCACCTATTGATCCCCTTGTGGAAGATTTTCCTATAAGTACAACTGATACAACTACCTTACCAATATCTTAGTACCTTGCCCAGTTAGCAAACACTACTCTTATCCAACCATTACCTATTGCCAATACAATTGAATTATTAACCTCTTCTGCTGAAGACTCTACTGATTTTGGAGAAGATGTTGTAGTTATTCTAGGGGATTATTGCTTTATAAAAAGGCACAAGATTGTTCTGAGGAAAGGCACCAAAAGGAGTAGGAGAGGAGAAGTGGTAGTTGGGCCATTAGAAAATCAAATTATATGGAAACAAACCACTACTAATCCAAGAATAGGGGCCATCGAGATAGCTACTGCCATGGGAGATTTCGATGGGGAAAATTTTGACTCTTTCTCTACCTTAACCAGGATGCTCGATGAAGAGAAGGCCAAGATTGTTCTGTAATAGACTGAGAGGGATTCTCTACAAGATAGTTTCCTCGGGAAAATTGAGGAGTTTAAATTTCAACATCAACAGGAACTACATAGTTTGCAAAGTTAGTTTCAACAAGTGTCACAACAGAAAGATATTATAGAGAATAAGGTGATGGAACATGTTACTGAACTCGGAGATGTTAAATTACAAATGGAACAGTTTAAAAATCCAGACGCTTCTTCTATCTTTTTCAAACTTACCATGCAGGAATTTAAAGTCGAAGCCATTGCTACTAATGAAAGTTTAAGGCAAACACAGACTCTATTTTTCCAAGGTCTAAATGAATCCCAAGGTGATTTTAATTTTTTTGAGCAACTATCTAATTTGTTAGAGGATAATGTTGACAAAACAAAGAAGGAACACTCATCTGATAAGAAACTCTGTGAATGGAAAGCTCATTTAAAGAATGCTTCTGCAACTCTTCTTCGCCTTAATACGATGAAGCTTATGATTACTCAGATATCTGTCAAATCATGGGAACTTGCATGTGATGAAGATTTTCATATGATTTTTAAAGGGAATAAAATCAGTGCTAGACAGTGGATGTTAACTGATGGGTAGATGGAAACCTTCGGCATGCTTGTTTTTGTTGAGTTGACCAAGTCAGTGCTAGCTAAGCTGATGAGCAAAGAGATCACTCAGCCAATCTAATTCGATACATTCCTCGAGTGATATATTTTCCTTATGAACATTTATTTTGACCCCCGTCCACGTGAAATCTATTTTGCAAGGTTTCTTGGACACTTGGACATAAATCCATAGCAAAGAGATCAAATCCTATTTATGTAAGGCTAAGATTCAGCTGGAGCATGCTAATTACCCCTATGTCACAGAAATGTGGGAATTATATTCAAAATGGAAGGATTATCTCACTTGTCCTAGTCATGATGATTAGTTATCCCTATGGTTTAGGAAAATTCTTCTCATTTTGTGGATCTGGTTGATATGTTTACTTCTATTTATTTTCTACCAATCAGAGGTGAAAGGGGGGGGGACTTTGGCCGAACCTCTAGTTAAATGTCTTTATACAAGACTTGGTTGAACTTTATGTATATTTTGGACAAGTGATGTAATGATTTGCAAGCCTGTAATGAAATATAGAGATTGTTTTGCTCATTTGGATCTCGACATGATTTGAGTTTGGGTTTTCTAAACTTATGATTTTTCTCCTAAGCTTTAATGTTTTCATTATAAACATATTTTAAATATTTTGTGACTTGTTATTGTTACAGAGTTTGAAATTGGATTTGATGGATTTATTCATTAATCAATTCATTTTGTAAACATGATGTTCTGAATATTTTCATTGCCATTGTTTCTGGTTAATACCTTTGTGATTAGTTAATACAGGACATAGATTATATTACTCTACAATTAAATTAGTGTCACATTATTTGGTGTATTAATTCTCACTAGATTTCAGGCACATAAGTAGGGTGACTTTTGCGTAAGGTTTCTTGAAACCTTCGAGTCTGATTGTTTCATTTGCATTCACAACTTGGATCATTTCAGGCATCAATAAGATTACAAGAAAATGTTGAGGTGGGGATTTGAGGTTTCAACAGCTTTTCTGGAACATGACATATGAATTTCTATAGATATCTCTTGCATTGACTCTCGCATCGATGATATAGAAGGAAGTACCTAGATCCATGCTGGTGAGGTTGAGGATATTCGGTGTAAGCTCCAGGAGATGGAAAGGACTCGGTCCTATCAACACAAAGAGATATGGAAGTCCATTGTTAACATGAGCAGAAGGTTTTGGGAGTAAAGCATGACAAGAAACGAAAGGAACGAGACTTGGTTTATCTAGTTGAAAGATATGCTTGGAGAAATTCAGGCCGAGATGGAAGGTTTAGGTAGGGGGAATAGTGGTCCGCAGCTCAGGAAAGAAGAAGCCTCCCTGATGGAAGAAATATCCTCAGTTCAACTAGAAATTGCAAGTGAGTAGCCCCAGGAACGAAGCTTTCAGTTCCCTTTGTCAATTTTTGCCATGTTTTTTTTCAATACTTATGTGGTCAATTTATTAGAATTTACAGTGTTAGAGGAAGCAATATAAGACCTGGTAGAAACAACTTTTTTGATAATATGTATGAGCATAAAGTAACAGAACCCTATGAGTTATTATGTTCTGCTCTCATTTTGAATTACCTTTAAGGCCTGCAAGCTATGTATACTTATGTTTTATATATATATATATAATCATTTTCTCATTTCGGTTAAAAAAAAGCTTGACTTGGAAAGATTTTTTTGTAAATCATGCATCATACCTTGAAGTCTTTTGACTTGGTCATGTAACATAAAACCTTGACATGTTTTGGATGCAAACTTTCTTTTCCTCTCTAGTTGAACAATTCTTCGTACTTTCGATGCTTTGTTATTTAGTTGTAATTATCCATTCTTGATAGCACAATCATCAACACCATAGAATTTATAATTTTGTAACTTATATTTCATGGGTATAGGTAGGGCTGTAATTTTGGCTTCTTGTTTTCTTGGAACCTTGATATTCTCACTCTTCCTATGATGAGTTGGGACATCCTTGTGGTTACTTCTTGTGATTGGTTTTCTTGAGTAATAATTTCTCTTTTTAATACATCATCTTCACTCTTATTTGGTAATGAGCATGAAATTACTGCTACTGATACTTTCTCCGATGTTTCATCATAATCAACATTTGAGTTGTATGCTAACGTGACTTCATTTTTATCCCCATTTCTCATTTTTGTCTCCTCTAACCAACATTCTTCATAACCTTCGGCTACCTTGTTAACTCTATTTGTGAATACTTTGTGCATTTTAGCTATCAATCTATCGATTTTGTTGCCTAACTCTTTTTGGACTTCTGCTAACTCTTTATGTGACTTGATGGTGGTATCCATAATTAGCAAGGTGTAATTGGATTCATCTTCATAACAATGGACATCTTCTTGTGCTTTGTCATCATTACCCATTTTAATTTTTTCTATATTCTTCATAAAACCCACTTTTTAATTTTACTTTATATATTATATATAAAGATTTTTGTGAAGGTAGTCATTAAAAAAAAAGGCAAAATTAAAATATTTGATTTTAGTTTTTTTAAAGAACCCACTTATAAACCAAACTGACTTTATAAACTAAGCCTATGTGCTAGGGTTTCATGAACTGGCCGGAAACTAGAGATTTGGTCTACAGACAACATTCTCGGCTACTATCAACCGGTTGTGCGAGCCGGTTTTTCTCCTATTAACGTTTTATGGGAGCACGGGTATTGTGAGTTACTTCCTTTACTAGCTATTCTCGTCTTTTTATAGAGGTTGTGGAGGATTTTTGGGACGCCATTGAAAGTGGGATTTTTTTGGGAGCCGCGGTGTCAGGCTGCCCCATCCGACCTTCACGCTTTTAGCTCTGCTCCGGTTACCACAAGTATCTTTTATCTTGTGGACGAGTTTTCCTTTCCGTTCGCCGTGTTCAGGTTATTTTCACGCTTGTGTCTATCAAGTGGAAAGGTTGGTGACTATCGTTTTTTATTTTCCCTTGTCTTCTTCTTGGGGAACTATATTTTTCATTGTCTGTGGTTTTACAATATATCACCGTTTTCTATGGGGGTTTTGGGGCCTTAAAATATTTTCGCCGATTGTTTGTTTTAACGGCTTTTCGGGGCTTGTCTCCCTGACTGTTTTTCGGGGTTTTTGGTTCTTCATTTGGCGACCTTTTTTGTGACTAACCCTGGGGTTTTCTCCTCCCTGATTTCCTCCTATTTTCTAGTCGGGGTTTTGACCGGCACTTGGGTTGTGTTATGGGTGAGGTGCCGACACCTGGCGGTCCGTCCATGCTTCCTCCTATAGATGTGGACCTCTGGATAGAGGAAAACGACATCATGCGGCCGGATGAATACTATAAGGATTTGCATAAGGGGGAAAAAGTGGTGGTTACAGGTGGATGCATTGCAAAGAAAACCCGCTCTTGCTCTTCTCCAGGGGTTGGAAAAGGCTCATTGTTTCAGAAATATGTGGTTGTTGGTGAGGTTTTAACAGGTATTGTTACCGACTGGATGGGGTCTCGGCTGGGGGAAATACTGGCTCGGTGGCGGCAGCTCCTTCTGTTACTGGTGGTGTTGATGGGGTTTGTGGGGGTAACCCTGACAAGCCGGATACACAGCGTTTCATTGGTACAAACCATCGATCGTGGAAACTAAATACACGACTTGGAGAACATTGGCTTAACGTAGGTCGTGACATGGGATTAAAGGAATTGGTGGAGCTGAATATGACTTCGTTGGTTAGCAAGTTTAGCTACAATGCAATGCATGGGAAGGATATTGTCAAATGGGTCACCCACACTTGGGCTCCCATTCTAAACTACTCACCCACGGTTTCCATCATGGCTAAGGGTTGGTTTAGTTTCAAATTCAGAGAGGAAGCACATGCCACGTTGATTTTGGGTCGCGTATGGCTCAAAGGATCAGGTATCCTAATGCTACAAAGATGGAATATGTATTTTGATCCTAATCGTGCCACTATTAGGATGCGGCATCTTTGGGTTTTACTACCTAGCTTCCCCTTGGCTATGCAGAACCAGGAAATTTTTGAGGTGGTGGGAAATCATTTGGGCCATTCTCTGCATTTGGGCAAGGATGTGCTCCATGGGGTGGATAAGCACATTGGTCGTATACTGGTTGAGGTCGACATGTCCTTGGGTTTGATAGATGTTCTCCATATTGATTGGAGGGGGTGACATTTCTCCCAGACAATTGATTATTGGGGCATCCCTTTTCGGTGTGCCAATTGCAAAGTTGTCAGACATCTTTGGCATGACTGTAAGGGGCCGGTTATGTCGCTGGACTCGAATTTGGTGGAGGAGGAGGATTTCTTTTGGTCCTCTGATGATGGTAGTGACCGTGAGGTGGATGCTGCGGGCGCCCTAGATGGATTCTCCAATCGTATCTCTCCTCCAGATTTAGCGGCTTCGAATATTTTGGGTAAGATTCAAATTTATGACCCACCTTTCTTCCTTTCCTTGAATGAATCAGAGAAAGCTTACATTGTTTCCTTAGATCAAAAAAAATATGTTTCTATTCATTTGGGAATTAATAGTGCCTTTCATTCTAACGGGATGACTCACCCACATGTGCGGTCTGCCTTGAATGCTCTATCCCTATCTGCGGGGACCTCTCCTCCGTCTACTATGGATCCCATTGGAAACAACCCACCTTCTGATAAAATTGTATCCTATGAGGGGTTCGAGTCTGGGAATGTATCACCTATTGAGACCATTTAGATATCCTCGGACGTAAACTCTTCTCCGCCTCCTACTAATATCCCGCTACTGAATTCGGATACTCTTGCTTCGACTAACTTGGGAGTTTCACAGTCGTTGGAGGAAAACACTACACAAGATCTGGGTTTAACCCCTCTGGAGCAACTAAGATGTATACATGTGCCATCCTTTTATGAGATTGTAAAAAAAAAAACCATCCCTATTTTCCATAAAAATCGTGAGGTGTCTATGGGGAATGGACCTGGCCCTGTTTCATCCACTGACTTTCCTCCCAATACAAAACTTGTGTTGGGTGCAAGGGGGGGGCTATCCATGGACCTTTCTCGTCTGAAAACCCGTAGTGCTCGTAAGGGTGGCTCAAAAGGGGTTACTAATTGCCATCCTATGGGGACATCGGGAAATATTATTAACTCACTTTCTTTTGATTCTGAGGCGCTTAGAGATATTAAATCCCTTGCCAAGGTGAAGAAATGATTTGTTTGTCTCGAAACGTGTGTGTAGTGGGGGGCTTCCCAAAACAGCTAGCCCTCCAATATGTTCTTTTGTTACATAATCCTGACATTTTTATGCTACAAGAAACTATGGTCTCGGAGTTGAAAGCTCGTGTTTTTTTTACCAAACTCAAACCAAATTGGAAAATGTGTGCTATTAGGGTGGATGGTCTTTCGGGTGGATTGCTGGCGACCTAGAACCCTTAGATTCTAAATTTGTGTCCTTTTGTGACTAAGGCAGGGGGCCTCCTATCTGGTCACTTGGTCAGGCTTAGTATGGAAATTAGTTTTATCAATTTTTATGGGCCGTATGTGTTTGTTGCGGAGCCAGATCTTCTAGTATCATAGATGATATTGTCTCAGCCGTGCACCCCAGAGGAATGTACACTCATTCCCCTACCTTGGGGTTCAGGCTATTTTCACCAACAGCTTTTGGGCCCATGGTTTTGGGTATCCCATGGTATTTTCCCATTGTATTTCCCTTATAAAAGAAAGACATTGTAATATGGCTAGGGTTGATGTATTAGGTTTTTATGCATTGTAAAGATCTTTGAGATCATAAGAGAGAGACTGTAAGACAGTGAAGAGGAATTGTAGCGGTAGTGCTGCAGGTTGTATCCCTTCACTTTGTTGGCTAGAATAATAATAAGGACTAGAAACTTCAGTGTGGACATAGCCCAAGTTGGGGTGAACCACGATATATATGTGTCTCTCTTGTAATGTGTATGTGTGATTATATTTGCATTTATGTTTATTGTTATTGCTCTACGATCCTATTTTTCTAACAATTGGTATCAGATCCAAAGGTCTATTTGGTAGATAAACCCGCAGGAAGATAGGGTTTCTAGTTCGAGTGGGAGAAATGGAGGAAGAAGGAAAGTTTAAGGTCGAGAAGTCTAACGGCCAAAATTTCCAGTTATGGAAGATGCAAATGGAGGACTATCTGCACCAGAAGGATTTATTCCTACCATTAGGAGGAAAAGCAAAGCAACCAGTGGCTATGAAGGACGAAGAATGGGAGGTTCTTGACAGAAAGGCATTGGGAACAATACGGTTGTCCTTGGCTTCATCGGTGGCTTTCAATATCTCAAAAGAAACGACAACGAAGGGTTTGATGAGTGCATTGGATAAGCTGTATGAAAAACCCTCGGCCTCCAACAAGGTATTTCTAATGAAGCATTTATTTAATAAGAAGATGTTTGAAGGTGGATCTGTTACTGATCATTTAAATGAGTTTAATATGGTTACAAATCAACTAAGTTCTGTAAGTGTGAACTTTGATGATGAGGTTAGGGCTCTTCTAATCTTGTGTTCATTGCCAGAAATTTGGAATAGCTTGGTCATGGTTGTAAGTAACTTTGTCTCTGGTTAAAACACCTTGAAATTTGATGATGTTATTGGTGTTATTCTTAGCAAGGAAATGCGAAGAAAAAGCACAGGTGAGACATCAGGTAATGCGTTGACCATGGAGATCAAGGGAAGACAAAAGGAGAGAGGAAAGAGCCAAGGTAATTGCAGCAACTCTAAAAAGGGCAGATCCAAGTCCAGACTGGGAAAGATAGAGTGTTGGAACTGTGAAAAGAAAGGACATCTGAAGAAAGACTGTAGATCTCTAAAGAAGAAAGGAGATGCACAGAAGGAAACTACTCAGGAAGCAAATGTAGTAGGTGATGTGTTACAAGATGCTTTGATTCTTGCATTAGATAATACTAGTGGTTATTGGGTAGTAGATTCAGGGGCTTCATGTCATGCTACACCCCATAGGAAATATTTTCATGATTATGTTCCAGGCAATTTTGAATTATGCTACACCCCAATTTTGATTATGTTTTATTGGGTGATGATGAGCCATGTAAAATTGTTGGAATGGGTAAGGTATGGATAAAAGTTAAGAATGGAACTGACTGTCTATTATAATATGTTAGGAATATTCCTGCTATGAAAAGAAATTTGATCTCAATAGGGCAGTTGGGAGATGGCGTCTGTCTATCTACATTTGGAGAAAAGTGATGGAAGATCACCAAAGGATCAATGGTGATAGAAAAAGGAGACAGGGTAGGTACGTTATATTTATGTCCTCATAATACTGACCATTCTATCTCTTTAGCTTCCACAGGAATAGATACAGCATTGTGGCATCATAGGCTTGGCCACATGAGTGAGAAGGGGATGCAGATTCTCCACTCAAGGAAGTTGCTTCTAGATTGGAAGCAGTTAAGTTTGGAATTCTGTGAGAACTGTGTTTATGGAAAACAGAAGAGAGTAAGATTTCTCAGGGTTGGGAAACAGAAGAAGAATGAAAAGTTAGAGCTAGTGCATACAGAAGTATGGGGACCAGCTCATGTACAATCTCTTGGTGGCTCTCATTATTATGTTACATTTATTGATGAAGCAACTAGGAAAATTTGGGTTTATTTCATTAGACAAAAATATGATGTGTTTGCTACTTTTAAGAAGTGGAAAGCTTTGGTTGAGAATGAGACAGAAAAAAGGTTGAAGTGTCTCAAATCTGATAATGGAGGTGAGTACTACGGCAAGGAGTTTGATAGTTACAGTTCATACCATGGGATTCATAGAGAGAAGATAGTCCCAGGAACACCACAAGAAAATGGTGTGTCTAAAAGGATGAATAGAACGATCATGGAGCATGCAAGGTGTATGAGACTACATGCAGGGTTTCCCTTACAGTTTTGGGCGGATGCTGTAAATACTGTTGTTTATTTAATAAACAGAGGACCTTCAAGTGCTTTGGATGGAGGTATTCCATAGGAGGCATGGACAGATAAAAAGATAAACTACTCATTTCTGAGAACGTTTGCTTGTGAAGCATTTGTCCATATTAAAAAAGAAAATAGAACAAAGCTTGAAGCTAAATCCAAGAAATGTACCTTTATTGGATATGGGGTTGATGATTTTGGTTATCGTTTATGGGATTATGAAAATCACAAAATCATTAGAAGTAGAGATGTCATATTCAATGAAAAGGTCATGTATAAAGATCAGTTGCAGGGAAATAAACAAGAAAATGAAAACATAGAGTACACAGTACTTGATGAAATTACAAAAAATGAAGTTCCAAAGGTGCCAGAAAATCAAGAACAACAAGAAGTACCTGAAACTCCTGCAACTGCAAGAAGATCTACCAGGTTAAGTAGAATCCCTGAACGATACTCTCCTTCAATGTATTATTTGTTGATGACTGATGCTGGTGAACCAGAATGTTATGAAGAAGCAATGCAGGTGGAAACTAGAAAGAACTGGGAGCAAGGCATGAATGAGGAGATGGACTCATTGGTAGGAAATCAGACTTGGGATTTGGTTCAGTTGCCTATTGGTAAAAGAGCATTGTAGAACAAATGGATTTACAGGTTGAAGGAAGAAGAAGGAGGCAAGAAGTGGTACAAGGCCAGACTTGTTGTAAAGGGGTTTGCATAGAAGAAAGGTATAGATTTTGATGAAATATTTTCTCCTGTTGTTAAGATGACTTCAATTAGGACTATCTTAAGTCTAGTGGCGGTAGAATATTTTCATCTTGAACAGTTAAAAGTAAAAACAACCTTTCTCCATGGGGATTTGGAGGAAGAGATATTTATGCAGCAGCCACAAAGGTATGAGGTCAAAGGTAAGGAGAACTTGGTATGTAGGTTGAAGAAGAACTTGTATGGCTTGAAGCAAGCTCCAAGGCAGTGGTACTTAAAATTTGACAGGTTTATGACAGAACAAGGTTATAGTAGATGTCATTCTGACCACTGTGTTTATTTCAAGAAGATAGAAAATGAAATATATATTATCTTGTTATTGTATGTGGATGACATGATTGTTGCAGGGTCTAACATGCAGGATATAAATGTACTCAAGAGGAAGCTAGCTAATTCATTTGCGATGAAGGATTTGGGTGCTGCAAAGAAAATCCTTGGTATGAGAATAACGAGAGACAGGAAAAATTGCAAATTGACATTGTCTCAGAGTAAGTACATACAAAAGGTGTTGGAGAGGTTTAGAATGCAGAATGCAAAACTAGTAACTACACCTTTGGCCATCCATTTCAGTCTAAGTAAGGAAATGTGTCCCAAGACACAGGAAGAGACAAATTACATGTCCAAGATTCCCTATCAATTAGAAGTTGGTAGCTTGATGTATTCCATGGTGTGCACAAGACCAGATATTGCACAAGCAGTGGGAGTTGTGAGCATATATATGAACAATCCAGGTAAAGAACATTGGAAGGCAGTACAGTGGATTCTCAGGTATTTGAGAGGTACTACCACTCAGGCATTATGTTTTGGAGGTTCAGACACTATTCTACAGGGATATGTTGATACAGATATGGTAGGTGATAAGGATACTAGGAGGAGCACCACAGGGTATGTGTTTACTGTAGGTGGAACAACAGTAAGTTGTATTTCGAGATTGCAAAAGGTTGTTTCACTTTCAACAACGGAAGCAGAGTATGTTGCTATTACAGAGGCTAGTAAAGAGATGATTTGGTTGTAGAGTTTTATGGAGGAAGTGGGTAAGAAGCAGAAGGATAACAGGTTGTATAGTGACAGCCAGAGTGCCATTCATCTTGCAAAGAACTCAGCATTCCATTCTAAGACTAAACATATACAACTCAAGTACCATTTCATATGCTCTATTCTGGAAGATGAACTGTTGAAGCTAGAAAAGATACACACTAGCCAGAATCCTGCAGACATGTTCACAAAGGTAGTGACCAGAGAGAAACTGAGTTCTTGCTCGGTTTCAGTTGGCCTTCTAGCATGAAGGTGAAGATGAGAAAGTTGCCAAGTCCAAGTCCAACAAGTGCAGCAGTGGTGGAGTTGTTGTAATCAGTCTCCAAGCGGGAGATTGTTGGTTATGGAGCCAGATATTTCAGTCTCATAGATGATATTGTCTCAGCCGTGCACCCAAGAGGACTGTACACTCATTCCCCTGCCTTGGGGTTTGGGCTGTTTTCAACAACAGTTTTCAGGCCCATGGTTTTGGGTATCCCGTGGTATTTTCCCATTGTATTTCCCTTATAAAAGAAAGACATTGTAATATGGCTAGGGTTGATGTATTAGGTTTTATGCATTGTAAAGATATCTGAGATCAGAAGAGAGAGACTGTGAGCCAGTGAAGAGGAAGTGCAGCGGTAGTGTTGTAGGTTGTATCCCTTCACTTTGCTGGACTGAATAATAATAAGGACTGGCAACTTCAGTGTGTACATAGCCCAAGTTGGGGTGAACCATGATATATCTATGTCTCTTTTGTAATGTGTATGTGTGATTATATTTGCATTTATGTTTATTGTTATTGCTCTGCGATCCTGTTTTTCTAACAGTATGTGGACCGTAGATCTTTTTGGGAGGCAGTTTGTAATGACAATCTGCTAAATCTGGAAAATCTTATCTTGAATAGGGACCTAAATTTCACCTGGTCTGCAGGTGAGGTTTGGGGAATTCATGCTCAACTGGATCCTTTGGGACCTTTCTTACAAGATATGTTCACATCCAGGGATTTGGTCGATATTGCCCCTTTTCATTTGGTTTCTACCTGGAGAAATGGGTTCCTGGGTGAAGACTTCGTTTCCAAGAGACTGGATCATTACTTGATCACTGACAAACTCCTGGTGGTCTTTTCTAAGTATAGATCCTAATCCCTAGACAGCCGCATTAGTGATCATGCTCCTAAATTTTTTCAATTCGATTTGGAGGAGAAGAGGGCAACCTACCCATTTAAATTTAACTCCTCTTGGCTCACCGACCATGAGTTTTGTGAAGTGGTGACTAATTTCTGGAAAATCCTTGTGGTTGTTGATGGTGTCTCGGTTATGGATAGCCTGGTTAAGAAACTCAAAATTCTCAAATCACACATCATTACTTGGGAAAGGGAGCGTAATAAATTACTGGCTAGGGAAATTTCCTTGGTAGAAGCCGAGATTGATGCCATCATGCTCTCACACTATTTTTTGCCTATCCAGGGTTTGGATGCCATCAGATTGTGTGAACTTGAGGGTAAAAAGTTGATTCAACTTAATTTCCAGGAGGAATCCTAGAGATTGAAAAGTCGAGCTCTATGGATTAAAGCCGGCGACAATAATACCAAATTCTTTCACAAATTTTCCGACTCCTGAAAAAATTAAAATGCCATTTAAGAACTCAACGATCATGATGGGAGGAAGATCTCATCTTGGAAAGACTTACACCGGGTGGCTGTTTTCCATTTCCATAATAATTTCAAGGATCCTGGTTTGGCTTCTTTGTTGGATCAATTCAAGGTTATCAGAGAATATCCGCACATGTTCTCACTAGAGGAAGGTGATGGGATCTTCGCCCCTATGACCCTGCGGGAGGTGGAGTTTGTTTTAAAAGGTTTCGCCAAAGATAAATGCTTGGGTCTGGAAGGGTGGTCTATGGATTTGTTCATCAATTTTTTTGATATTATGGGTCAGGATATTCTCTTGGCGGTGGAGGAATCCTGACTTTTGGGCTCAGTTTCAGGTGCGATCAACTCTACTTTCTTGACTTTGATTCCGAAGACTTCTCATCCTGATAGTTTCAATGATTTTCGACCAATCTCCCTTTGTAATTTAATATATAAAGTCATTGCTAAGATCATTGCTGTTAGATTGAAGCCTGGACTATCGAAATACATTTCAAGGGAATAATTTGGTTTCCTTCATGGTCGTCAAATCTTGGACGATGTAGGGGCATCTCGGGAGGCTTTTCATTCTATCAAAACTAAATGCCTGAATGCAATCCTGTTAAAATTGGATCTGGTGAAAGTTTATGACCGGGTAGACTGGTCTTTTCTTAAATTAATTTTGATACAAATTGGGCTGCCATGGGGTGTCATGAAATGGATCGTGGCATGTGTTTCATCTGTAAACTTTGCAGTTATTATTAATGGAACAATCTCTGATTTCTTCAAAAGCTCGCAGGGGTTAAGACAGGGATGTCCCTTGTCTCCGTTGCTTTTCATATTTGTCATTGAGGGGCTTAGTAAGCTTATCATCAGAGGACGTATTGATCAAAAACTTCTGGGCTTATTGGCTGCTCCCCACATTGTGGTCACTCACACGCTCTTCATGGATGATGTTATCATGTATGGTAGTGTTTGGGCGAATGGGTGGAGACAAAATCCATTCTGTATATTTTCTGCAAAGCTTCCGGAATGTTGATCACTAAAGACAAATCGGTGATGCTTTTCTTTGAGATTGAGGAAAATTTGTTGTCACAGATCAAGACTCTTTTTCCTTATACTTGTAAGCGGTTGGAGGATGGAACCACTTACCTGGGCTTCTTCATCAAACCTAATTGCTACTTGGTTTTTGATTGGCGTTGGCTCTTGAAAAGATTTGATAAACGTATTTGTCACTCGTGCTGGAAATGGCTATCCCTGGGGGGGCGTCTCACTCTTGTTAAATCTGTGCTACGAAATTTAGTGGTATATTGGCTTTCGTTGTGTAAGATTCCAAAGGCCATACTGTTTGGGATGCACCAAAGGATATTCAAATAATTATGGGTGGGTGGTGCTGGTAAAAGATGTTTTCACTTGGTTGGGTGGCAGTCACTTGCCTGTCCATATAAGCATGGGGGATGGGGTATAAAGAACTTGGAGGATTTTGGCATTGCACTGAAGGAAAAAAGCCTATAGCAGGATCTGTCTGGGGAGTCTCTTTGGAGCATGATCATCAAGGACAAGTACCTTAAAAACATGTCAGTTCCCCAGTGGTTTCGTCAGGGCAAGCCGGTAGGGCAGGTAGTTTCAAATATGTGGAATGGCTTGTTGGAGGATTTTCAAGTAATTGCAAACTGGCTCTCGTGGGCTCTTGGTAATGGGAGACAAATCCAACTGGGAGAAGATCCTATTCTTGGTGGGCCGCAGGTCTTTAAATTATCCCCTGATCTCATTTTGTTTATGAGATCTAAAGGTTACTTTTCCCTCAATCATGTTGCTGCATATCATTCGGATAACACACGCACCACATGGATCAAATCTGATTAGCTTGGTCTCCATGGTCGAATGGGTGAGGAATGTACTTGGTACATCTTGTGCATGATGTGTTTCAACATCCATTTAAAGGAACGCCCTGATGTTTTGGCGTGGTCTTGGGATACTATTTCTAGATCGGTTTCGGTGTTTGCTGCGTATTCGTCCTTATTCTTTGAGCGCATGCGACCAGCTCTTTGGTGGCATTGTATAATCTGTAGGTTGTATATTCAACACAAGCTCATATGATTTTTATGGTTAATCTTGGATAATTGTATCCTCACAATTGACAATTTGATCAGACGTGGTTGGATTAGACCAAACCATTGTGGTTTGTGTGGATCGGCAAAGGAGTCAATCAACCACTTGTTTTTTTCTTGCCATTTCTCCCGCATTGTATGGGGGCTTGTTTGCTCTTGGATTGGGAACACACCTTCTTGGAACCTACTATGTTACGGGGAAAATTTTCACTCTTGGATTACGACTGGCTCCCCTTTGTTAACTTTTCCTTTGTTCACGGCTTGGGAAATTTGGAAGGCCCGGAATTTGCTAATATTTGAGGAGCAGAAACCAAACCCACATTGGATCAGTTGTAAAGTCGTGGCCTATTACCGTGAAGCTATGGGAGTTCTAGACAGGGTTGCTACTCCTTGTCATCGAGCACCTCACTCGGCCCCCTCTGTTATCCTTTCTTATCCACAGGGTGCTTTCGACGGGGCCTCGCAATCGGGCTCTTTGAATAGTGGTGTTGGGGCAGTGGTGTATCTTTCAGACTCTCATAAGTTGCACATTTGGATGAATTGTGGTGTGGGATCTAACACCAAGAGTGAGCTCATCGCACTCTAGTTACTTCTTCATGTCTCATCAGTGTGCAACCTCCCACTTTCTCTTGTTTGGGGGGATTCAAAGGTCATTATCTCTTGGGCTCGTCTGGAGTGCTCTTTGAAGATCATTCAGCTAGATTTCTGGTTGACTGACATTCGGCACCTTATCAACTACTTTGGAAAATTTTATTTTGTTCATGTCTTTAGGGAGTACAATGTTTTGGTTGATCAGCTTTCTAAATTGGCTCTATCTGTTTCGAAGGGCACCATTTTCTTGGAGGAATGGGTTGATGATATTTTAGTGGATCGGTCGTCTCTTGTTTTTTTTTGAGTGGGATGGGTTATTTTCTTATTTTTGCATATGGTTTATGACCATCGGTTTATGCAGATCCTTGATGCATGTGGGGGCTATATTACTATTTCTGGATGATTTTGGATTAGCTTTTTTATCGGGTCATTACATGTTTATGTGGCATTTTCTTTGGTTATATGTATGGACATTTTTTGTCTTTTGTTTTAAGATTGACCCGATGTAATTTGGTCAATCTTTGTTCATGTTGTGTTGTTATTTTTGGACAGTTGTTTTAACAGTCACTTCTTGTGGACCATGTGATCTTATTGGACTTCTAGCTGGTGCTATTGTAACCCATCATACTATTACTCGTATTAATAGTAAGTACTTTTTCATGTGAAAAAAAAAAACTAAGCCTAATACAACTATATGACAAAGTAAAAATAAAAATAAAAAATTAATAATGATTTCAAGGGACATTACTAGATGACAAAGGCTCACGAAATCACGTGATTGTTTAAATGCAACTATACCTACACACTAGCAGTGTACGAAAATTTACAGCGATAGAGGAGTGTACGAAATATTTAAATTGAAGATTGATGGGAGGTGCGTCAATACAGAGGTGACAAGTTATGGATTGAATTAAAAATGTTGGTTGGGAATGGGTGTACAGATTGCAGAGGTGGATTTCATCGTACGAATGAGGTATGGGTCGTACGAAATGTTGAGTACAAACGATGTACGATAGATACTTCATAGATGGTGGAACTTATAGGATGGATAATTGTCATGATTATTGTATAGAACATATATTGTATGAACATAGTTGTAGAGATGACTATGTACAGATTGAAATCAACAATTAGGGGTACTGCTTTTTGGTAGTGGATTTAATCTAGAATTGGCCAAAAATTTGGATCTTATACTAATGTAAAGAACTATTTTATTCTTTTATAAAATGAAAAATGAATATCTACCAGTATATAATAAATATTTAATTGAATGAATGATGAATGATGAATGATGGTTATAATGTCTCGTGACGATATACCTTTATAGGCATTGACCGACCACAAGAGTGAAAAGGTGTGTCCCTTGACTCTTCTTTAAATACTAATATTATTTATTAATTATAATTGCTACTATTTATTATTATGTGATTATTGTGTTTGTAACATCTTACATGGCCTCAATGTTCAACTACAACCAACCTCTTCACTATAATGTATAGAATTACCTCTTCACAGTGCTAATTTCATGTTAATTTCATAGTTTGGTGATTGGCAAGATGGATAGAACAACATGAAAATCTATGTAGTATATAAAATATGTATGGAAAATGAGTGATAAATTCAAATGGAGATGAGAGTATTGGTGAAAAGAAAACGATCATTATTTCTAACCATAAAATGAAGGACTTGTGCACTTTTCATAAGAAGTATATTCATCACATGCTTCCAAAACTACATGAGAAGGCTTCCCCTCCAACCTCACACATGCATTCAATTAGGATTTGACAATTCAAGGGAAGTAAATGGCTCATTTAAGGCATATGGAAAAAATAGATGAGTTCTAAGGTTAACATTTCGCAAAAGAGGATTTACACACCCATAAACCTCCTTTCCTCTTCCACTCTAGTGGAATCATAACCCCTCTAGTGCTCTTTACATAGCCATCTTGGATAATTATATTATTTTCCAAAATATTATTTGTGTAGCTTTAAATCATCATGATAAGCCTGATAGATGATTTGTAAATTGATATTCACATGATACATGACTAGATATTTAGTATTTAGGCCTTGGCCCTGAGCTATGCACTAGAATTATTTACTAGCATATTTATATCAATATACATAACTCGATTTAATACATCCCAAGGGTCAAAACTAGGGTATTACAAGTGATCAAGAAATGTCATCTCTATTAAGTCTTGACCAAAACAATTTGTGCATATCCTACATCATTATTTTATGTTGTCACCATTGGCCGCTTTTTGAAATGAGAGGTTGATTTTAAAATGATTCATCCAACTTCGTAAAAAGGCCATAAGTATGTTATTATGTCTATGGACTACTTCCCTAAGTGGGTCAAATCTATGCATATATTCAATAATGACGGTGAAGAAATACCCTTATTGATATTCAATCATGGCATTTCTAGATTTGTTATTCCTAGGGGAATGTCCACTGAACATGGAACTTATTTTCAAAATAAAAGGATGATGGTGTTAGAAATCAAATTGGGTTTCTATAATGTCCCTTCTTAGGAATTTTATTAAAATTGCAATTTTCCACTTTTTTTCCCTAGTTCGACCTTTGACTAGTTTTGATCTCTAGGTCCCAAATTTGCCCCAAATGATCCCAAATCTTCTGAGAAGGTGTATGAATGATATTAGAACATAAATATGTGTTTCAGGGATGCCTTTGTACCTTTAAAACACTTCTGCAAATACTCTTTCAATTCTGGTCAATGTAGGTAACTTTACTAGTGATTTCCCTTTTGACTAGTATTGGTCTCTAGGTCTCAAATTGACTCCAAATGCCTTCAAATCTTCAAAAAAGGTTTATGAATGATATTAGGAATTGAATATGATGTTCATGGATAACATATGGCCACCAAAATACCTCTGCAAACTCTCTTAAGATTCTGGACCAAGTATGCAATTTTACTAATGATTTGGGGTTCAAATCCCCCTAAGGTAAGTACTGAAAATGGCTTCCCAAATGCCTCCAAACCCACTCAAATTTATGAAAAGAGGTATGTAATGTGTTAAGTATGTTATTAAGGTCTCATATGCACCATTAATGGTTTATTACAACTGTTCTCACCCTCTCCCATTCAACTGCAAAAATCCCCAATTCGACCCTTGGGGAAATGGCACTATTTCTTCTCCCAATGCAATTAAACTGAGTAAAAATACTTCAAATGCTCAAGTACAGTACATGAAACTTGTAAAATACATCCATGTCAGTCCATTAATCACAAATTCATCAGAGAATCATCCATTCATTCGAAATCATCATCAATACATTGGTTCACAACAAGGTAGTGGGGAAATGGCATTGTTCTTCCATTAAAAATGAGATTTATACACTTCTACTTGGAATTTCGACCTGAAACTTTCTGGAGATGAATAAAAGAGTATTTAATTCATATTAAAAAAGAAATGGGGCATTAGAATCTCCCCCAAAGATTACAATAGCTCACCAAAAATGCCCTCCCTCAAGGATCAAGAATATGCCATCAAAACTGGAAATGGTTGAAGGAGCGAGCTGCAATAGAAGAAACTATGAGCTTCCCTATAGCTTAAACCTGCAAATAAAGACTCCATTGAAGCTCCAAATGAAAAGTCTGAATGGCCTTTCCAATTGCCAACTTGGATGGGAATCTTTCACCCTCGAAATTGGCTAAGGCAAGAAACTAGTCATCCACTAGCTCTCCCTCTTCACAAATGCAATTGCAAATTCTAAAAATGATCAAAAGATGGTTTCATTCTTTGTTATTTACATTTATAAAGTTCTAATGTCCTCCATGGGTCGAATTCCTTCCAAGAGACTCATGCCAACTCAAGTTGGGAAGAGATTCCAAAGAACGCCACTTGTACAACAATTCCTAGTTTCCCACTTCCACCAAATCACATGTGGAAGCATCTTAGCTGCCCTAACACCCTTGAGCGCCCTCTAGGAGTCTATTTTTATCCCTGACATGTCATATATATCATATGTCAGCCTTCAGGTCTGATTTTTGTCATAGGTGTCATAGAATCTTCATCATTGTTGTCATAGAGCTAGGGAATCTAGCCCAAGTGTCTCACTAACTCCAAATTGCCTCTTCCTCTTCCATGGGAGTTACTCTTCCTCTATATTTCGACCTTGGATGAGTCATGCTATGAATAATACCTTTTGGACTCCCCCAAGTATGTTACCATTCACCTTGAATTCAAATTGGTGAGAGAATGATGCCAAGTGTAGTGGGGAAATCTAGCCATATGTGGGTCCCACTTCCTCCATGTGTCTTCATGATCAAATGCCACTTTGATTTTCACTTGTATATATTTATTTAGTTCATTTATTAAATATTTATGCCACTCTAATGTTCAAACATCATTTATTATCCCCATTATTCCAAATCCCAAAGCTTCCACCCCAAACCTAGGAAACTAGTAATTTTCCTCCTTGGCAATTATTTGACCTTTAACATCAATTTTACAAACTCTAATGAATATGGCCAATGTGATTAGGCCATTGTGAACCAATTCCAAATTTGGGACATGACAAATCCTCCCTTCCCAATATTTCTTGTCCTCAAGCAATTTCAAACATGGGTGTTGAACAACCTGTTTTCTGTATAATTCTTTGAAGTTGCCATTGAATTGCCAAACCTTGAGTCTTTGAGTTTCCATGAATATTTTAGAGAGGAACCACCATGCTTTCTACTGCACTAATCTGATTAAAATCACTTTATTAAGTGGGGAATCCATCTCCCATACTGCTTGCTTCCCCCCAAAAAAATGAAACCAATGACACAAAAATTATTCCAGGGTCCCATTGCTTGTATTGCACCCCAACATTTAAGAGTGCTCTCCAACCTACACCATTAGATAAGAGGATTCCTAGATCCCATTTTATTGTATGCATTCTTTCAAACATCATGGGTACCAAATATATATCATCAAAGCACATAACAACATAATGAAAATGTACATCAAGGATATGCTTCATCAAAGAGTCATGAAAGTGCTTATACCTCCAAGCAAGTAGACCACCATTTTCCAAGTGCATACAAGCTTCAAGTGACCAATCAAATCTGCTCCAATGACATAGGTGAGGATCCCCTGTCCTATAATGCTGCTCCAAAAGGATGTGATATGCATCAAAATATCCAGCCATGTATTCTTTCATCCAAGGAGTGAATGAAGAATCTCCACTAAAATCTGAACCAAATAATGAGCAAAAAAAACAAGGAGACTTCAAATGACTCAAAGAAGTCTCACCCATACATCCATGAATGTGAGAATCATAAAAATATAACAAAGTATGTGGCTGCCAACAAAAATGTTCTCCAATCATAAATCTATTCTCCCAAGTGTTGGATGAAGTTCCTCCAACATCAAATGAATCAAATGTTGAGCAAGAAAAACCATGAGTCTTCAAGTGACTCAAATGCATATCATAGGTGCATCCATGTAGATTTGCATCATCATAAAGTGACAAATAATGTTGCTGCAAATGTCAATAAGAATGTGCTCCAACCATATCATCATAAAAAGTAAATCTAGGAGTTCCATACTCCTCATGTGGCACCATCAAAAAGAACCCTTTCACCCATACTTCATTGAGACTAATGTTGCAAAACATGGAATTGTAGGATGTAGGAGAATGAACCAAATCACCCAAATGATCAAAAAGTACAGAAGTTTCATCATGGGAAGGATCCATATGGGTAGTATCATGCAGCTCCTTCAAAAGTGTGAACTCTTTGTCATAGTTTGGTTCCAATGTATAGGAATCATGCTCTTCTTTAAAAATTGCATAACCTTCATCAAGAGGCAATTCAAATTCCTCTTCTACCAAATCAATTGTTTGGATCTCTTCAAGTTCATCTTCAAACACATCAAGAACATTCAAATTTTCACATTTCTCATGATCCACCATGTCATGAGAATTCTCCAAACAATCTACCATTTGACAATCTGAAACATAGGAGGAAAAACAAGTATCTTGCAACTTTTCAAGAAGTTCCTCATTTTGAATTGTGAGCTTATGAATATCCTCATTATTCTTCAAGTATGCATCATGTAACAATTCATTAAGCTCAAACAAATGGTTTCTATCAAAAATCAAAGACATGAAATTACCTTTGATGTGGCACATTGCTCTTTGAATCTTCTCCATGTCTTCAAGGAAGGATGTTTCCTCCAATGAAGTAGCTCTCCAACAAGAATTTGACACCAATGCTTGAGTGTCATGGAGAATGCTGAGGGACTCTTGGATCTTATTTTCATTCATATTTAAGGACCCTTCAAGAAAATGAGGCTCTTGCAAATGAACCTCCTCATCTTCTTCAATTTTGCTTGGACCAACTTCATGAAGCTCAAGTGGTGATGGGGAAGTTGATCTTGGTTCTTCTTCAACTACTACAAGGTCTTCATTATCATGCTTAATGAAACTTGTACTTGTAGAAACACTTTCAAAAGTGATCTCTATGTCACCAACATAGAGGTGTGAGCACCCATCAGTAAGTACTCCTTCATAGTTTAAGCATCCATCAGTAGATGCTCTTTGGTTCATGTCTAAGCTAGAAGGTGTCTCGAAATGATCTTCCATGTTTTCAATAGAATCTTCTTCATGCTCTTGTGATGTCTCTTCCTTTTGATCCTTAAAGAAAGCTGATGCATTTTTCCCCTTGTTTTCCTTAGGATCAATATATTTGGAATCTATTCTTGAATAAATCTCAAAAGCTCTCCTCAAGGACAACATCATTTCATGCACACATATATGATACTCGCTCCAAGGGTTTTTACAAGAAGGGCATAAACCTTTCTTCACTAACTCCACATCTTCATTTTTGGGCCTATTTTCAAAAACATGTTCAGCATAGTACTCAAAAGACATGGCATTTTGTGTATTTTTGCTAAAAGCAAGATATTCTTTATATTTTTGATATTGTTGGGGCAAGGTTTTATATTTTGCTCTCCATCTTTGGAACTCACTCATAGAATTATCCTTGGTTGGTGTGACACACTCATATTCATCAGATTTAAAGTCATAAGAATAATCTTCATTTCTCTTGAAGTTGTAAGAAGTGTTGCATGGTGGCACCTCTTCCTCATACCATTCACATTCTGCTTCATATTGCTCATAAGCATCTGCATATTCCTCATAAGAATTGTACTCATAGGATTCATCATAATAGTAAGACATGGCTGCCAATTATTCTTGAATGTATGTACCTAATACACAGGTGCAAGGACCATGCTCTGATACCACTGTAATGTCCCTTCTTAGGAATTTTATTAAAATTGCAATTTTCCATTTTTTTTCCCTAGTTCGACCTTTGACTAGTTTTGATCTCTAGGTCCCAAATTTGCCCCAAATGATCCCAAATCTTCTGAGAAGGTGTATGAATGATATTAGAACATAAATATGTGTTTCAGGGATGCCTTTGTACCTTTAAAACACTTCTACAAATACTCTTTCAATTCTGGTCAATGTAGGTAACTTTACTAGTGATTTCCCTTTTGACTAGTATTGGTCTCTAGGTCTCAAATTGACTCCAAATGCCTTCAAATCTTCAAAAAAGGTTTATGAATGATATTAGGAATTGAATATGATGTTCAGGGATAAAATATGGCCACCAAAAGACCTCTGCAAACTCTCTTAATATTTTGGACCAAGTATGCAATTTTACTAGTGATTTGGGGTTCAAATCCCCCTAAGGTAAGTACTTAAAATGGCTTCCCAAATGCCTCCAAACCCACTCAAATTTATGAACATAGGTATGTAATGTGTTAAGTATGTTATTAAGGTCTCATATGCACCATTAATGGTTTATTACAACTGTTTTCACCCTCTCCCATTCAACTGCAAAAATCCCCAATTCGACCCTTGGGGAAATGGCACTATTTCTTCTCCCAATGCAATTAAACTGAGTAAAAATACTTCAAATGCTCAAGTACAGTACATGAAACTTGTAAAATACATCCATGGAAGTCCATTAATCACAAATGCATCATAGAATCATCCATTCATTCGAAATCATCATCAATACATTGGTTCACAACAAGGTAGTGGGGAAATGGCATTGTTCTTCCATTAAAAATGAGATTTATACACTTCTACTTGGAATTTCGACCTGAAACTTTCTGGAGATGAAGAACAGAGTATTTACTTCATATTACAAAATAAATGGGGCATTAGAATCTCCCCCAAAGAGTACAATAGCTCACCAAAAACGCCCTCCCTCAAGGATCAAGAATATGCCATCAAAACTGGAAATGGTTGAAGGAGCGAGCTGCAATAGAAGAAACCATGAGCTGCCCTATAGCTTACACCTGCAA
Source organism: Larix kaempferi (assembly GCA_027924585.1). NCBI lineage: Eukaryota > Viridiplantae > Streptophyta > Pinopsida > Pinales > Pinaceae > Larix > Larix kaempferi. Next base: position 343,466 of record BSBM01001104.1, read on the forward strand.
ATAAAGACTCCATTGAAGCTCCAAATGAAAGTTCTGAATGGCCTTTCCAATTGCCAACTTGGATGGGAATCTTTCACCCTCGAAATTGGCTAAGGCAAGAAACTAGTCATCCACTAGCTCTCCCTCTTCACAAATGCAATTGCAAATTCTACAAATGATCAAAAGCTGGTTTCATTCTTTGTTATTTACATTTATAAAGTTCTAATGTCCTCCATGGGTCGAATTCCTTCCAAGAGACTCATGCCAACTCAAGTTGGGAAGAGATTCCAAAGAACACCACTTGTACAACAATTCCTAGTTTCCCACTTCCACCAAATCACATGTGGAAGCATCTTAGCTGCCCTAACACCCTTGAGCGCCCTCTTGGAGTCTATTTTTAGCCCTGACATGTCATATATGTCATATGTCAGCCTTCAGGTCTGATTTGTGTCATAGGTGTCATAGAATCTTCATCATTGTTGTCATAGAGCTAGGGAATCTAGCCCAAGTGTCTCACTAACTCCAAATTGCCTCTTACTCTTCCATGGGATTTACTCTTCCTCTATATTTCGACCTTGGATGAGTCATGCTATGAATAATACCTTTTGGACTCCCCCAAGTATGTTACCATTCACCTTGAATTCGAATTGGTGAGAGAATGATGCCAAGTGTAGTGGGGAAATCTAGCCATATGTGGGTCCCACTTCCTCCATGTGTCTTCATGATCAAATGCCACTTTGATTTTCACTTGTATATATTTATTTAGTTCATTTATTAAATATTTATGCCACTCAAATGTTCAAACATCATTTATTATCCCCATTATTCCAAATCCCAAAGCTTCCACCCCAAACCTAGGAAACTAGTAATTTTCCTCCTTGGCAATTATTTGACCTTTAACATCAATTTTACAAACTCTAATGAATATGGCCAATGTGATTAGGCCATTGTGACCCAATTCCAAATTTGGGACATGACAGTTTCAAACAAGACAACTCATCTCCTTACTATCCTCGGGAAACTGGACAAATAGAATTCATTAATATAGCTTTGAAAACCATACTCCAAAGAATGATCAATATGAATAAAACCAATTAGAACCTAATTATTTTTCAACACTTTAGGCATACCAAATGTTGATCTAGATAGATATAATATTTACTCTAGTCCAAGTGTTCCGTGGAATGGAATTTATCTTTTCAATTGAATGTGAAATTCCCTTGTTGAAACTAGTTTCCACTCAATTTTTGAGGAATAGCATCTTGTTTATTTAAAATAGCTTGATGAACACCACATATTTGTAGCTATCATAATCAAGGAACATAAGAAATGTGTTAAGACCCAGTAAGATAAGTTTGTCCATCCTTGAGTATTCTCTGAAGGAGATATGTTTCTAGTATATGACTAGGATGAATATGCCTTGGGGGCAGGCAAGTTTAATCCTATGTTGCATGACCCTTATATTGTGAAGCATGTTCTTAGAAGAGGGGTTTATCAACTAGAAGAGTATGATATTAATGTTTTGCATGAGCCCCACAATGGGATTTATCTTAAGACGCATTATGCCTAAACAATAATGTTAGACAATAAAAAAATTAGATGTTGTATATAATTGTTTTTCCACTTCGGTTATTTTTTTAATATTTCTCTTGGTTTATCATTCCTTTATTATCGTACTTTGTGTTTGATTGGAATATTCATCAAAAACACCTATGTATATGGGATTTGTGGATGGTTTTAATCATCACACTCAAAATGTGGCTTCCCCAGCTTGGGTGATTTATTCTACCATGGGTCAATGTGTGAAATCAGAAGGTATTTAACTTGTTATTTCAATGAACAATGTTGTTGAATATGGTGTAATATGGTGTAGTCATTGAACTATTGTCAGAATCCATTTTGTTGGAATAACAACATATGGTGGTTCACCTGGATTCAATATTTGCAATATTACAACTAAATAGCATTTATCATGTACATGATCCTATGAATCTAAGTATTTACGAGTGAGGATTCTCAAGCATTATTTTTAATTTATTTCATTCATTCATATTATGAGAGGACATAATGACGTAATTGATGCATTATCTAACTACATATTAGATTGGCATTTGTCACAATAATATAAAAATAAAGCATACATGTATATACAAAACATGAAATAAAAGAAATCACATTTTTGCACATATAACTAGAGCTGGAAAAAGATTGATTATATATATATATATATATATAATGTCCCATTATGTCCAAAAACATATGAGGTTCCATATACATAATCAAGCTCCATAGCCTCTAGCGATATGAGATGGGCCCATGCTCAGTAGTACTTATAAGTAACATGATAAGAGGACTCATCCTTAGTATAAGGATAAATATGAGTCTCATGGTAGAATACTATGGTGGCGATGATCTATTGTAGTAGTCGGACCCATTGACATGATACCTCTACCTTGTGTCACTAGAGCTACTCTAGGTGCTCCTTTATTTGGAAATTCAACACTCTAGTGCTCAATCCCTCTCAATTTGTTTGAACTCTATTGAGCACTTTTGTAGATTATACAAACTTGTCTCCTACTTTCTCCATAACTACCATGCATAAGGTCCTAGGAACCCCATTTGCTCTTTCTGGACCTACATCTATATCATTAGAATGTGTTTTTAGTGAAACGTCATGCATTAAAGTTACATGCCTCTAAAAATTATAAAAACAAAACATAATAAAATTGAAAAAATCATAAGAAACTTTCAAAATCAAATATTGCTTGCCTATATCGCCCCTCTAATTAAAGGGTGACAAAAAAAGTCGATGTCTGCATATGGGTAGTTTTCAGTCACTAGTAGAAAAAGAGAAATTTATGACTAAAAAAAGTACTAAATTCAGCATATAAAGGACAAATTTTGGTCAAACGGCTAGTGGTGTTATAGTTCCAATCATATAACACACCACTAGATTAATGACTAAAATATTTTAGTCATTTATTAATTTCTCTAAATTCATCAATTGGTAGTATATTTCGTTGTTTAATTAGTCATTTATTCAGTGATTTTAGTCATTGATTTTAGTAATTTTAACCATTAATTGTCGTCAAATAGTAGTATATTTTCCATTAGTTGGAAGTATATTTAGTCATTAATTACAATCAATTGGTAATATATTTAATCATTAATTTGTCGTTAATTTGTAGCATATTTAGTCATTTTAATCTTTAACTGTCGTCAACTGGTAGCATATTTAGTCATTTTTATTCATTGATTTTTATAGAAAGGGCACGGAGGAATCGAACCATTAACCTCCTGCCTAGAAGGCAAGTGCTCTTCCATTGAGCTAGCAATATTTCATAATTGGGGAGATGAGAAATATTAACACCCATATTTCATCATTTGTAAATCCATGTGGAATGCTAAATTACTTTGTACAAATCACGTGGTGAGATCTAAATTTGAACATATATATTGATTAACATTAATGATAGCAAAACATTAAACCAACTATAAACACGGCAGAGCAATATCGACCTTTGCTTTCCAATAGTTATATACAACTACAAGCACTGCATCTCTGGTAGTTTGTGACTGTAAGAATTGAAAAACAAAAGGAAGAGCTAATATTCCGAATAATGCTGAAAATCAATTATTAAAAGAAAAGGAACTTGAGTAAAAATGCAAGTCTAAAATTAATACTTTTAAAACATATTTACCAAGAAGATAGTAATTTAAATTTTAAATAGTGCAGAACTAGATTTCAAAATTGAAAGGGGCACTGTCAGTTCTGACAAAATTGATCATAGTATGTTACTGTTCATTTTTCAAATTGGTGTAGCAATGAAGGTTTAATTAAGAAAATTTATGGTTCTAATTACTTGAATATACATATCAATTTTGTATTGAAAAGTAAAGTCAAACAAGACAGAAAGTTAAGAAAGCACATGTGAAAAAACACAAACCTAAGTAATTAAACAATAAAGACAAGGGCAAAGCTTTATATAGAGGAGCAAAGGTAAAGGAATTTTCTTCACCATAAAAATGCCAAAAAAATTAAGCTAAGTTAGTTATTATAGTTTATACTGAGCAGCGTAGTATGGTCAAGGAAGCCAAGCAGAAACCCAACATGAGATTTTATTTATAAAATCAACTATAAATTGACCTAAAACCATGAATTCAATTCAAGGTGTATCTCGGTAGTTTTAGAGGAAATATCTAGGGAAATAAGGGAACTATTTTATGCTCGGGGATTATTATGAACTAGAGCTATACACTCTCATTTAGACAATTTGTGTATTCTTACTCCTTGGTGGTATTTTGCATATTGGTTTGGCTCATAGGAAATATCTTTTCTCTATGGATAGGCTGGAAATCCTCTTCATGACATTTCAACCTACTCTCATCAAGAATTATTACCGTACGACAATTAAGAGGCTAGTTGCAATAAGGAAAATAGTAATAGTTTTTACCTTAATCGTGGATTTTGCAGCAGTTTCTTCACTATAAAAATGCTAGAAAATTTAAGCTATATTAGTTATTATATGTTATATCGTGAAATGTTGTGTGGTCGAGAAAGCCAAGCAGAAACCCAAAGCTATCAGTTCGACAGAAGATAAGACAGGCTAACCTTGTTTGGTAGAAGCTAATTCCAAACATGTTTGCCATAAGCTAAGACCAGTTAACCCAAGAAATGTTATTGTTTTCAAAGCAGAAGTTGACAAGTTGTTCCAAGAAAATTTCATATATCATGTCCACTTCACTGAATGGGTATCCAATTTGGTACTCGTTGATAAGAAACAAGGTAACATTCGTGTTTGTACTAATTTTCGGGACCTTAACTTAGCTTGTCCAAAGGATAACTATCCTACTCCATTCATCAATCAGATTATTGATGAATGAATGGGTAATAAGATATTCTCATTCATGGAAGGCTTCTTCGGATACAATCAAATTCAAATCCACCCTGAATATCAACACAAAACCGCTTTTATATGTCCTTGGGGGACTTTCACTTATAGGAAGATACCATTTGGCTTAAAGAACATTATAGCTACATTTCAACGGGTAGCTCCGGAGTTTATGCTTTTCACGATATCAAGAAATTTTGATAGGCCTATTTAGATGATTTGAAGGCTAAATCGGGGAATATAGTGGATCACCCCAAACACTTGCAAGCAATCTTTTATAGATGTTGTTTTTATAGTATTCGACTGAATCCTCACAAGTGCATCTTTTGTGTCGAGTCAAGTCGATTGTTAGGATTCATAGTGTCAAAATATGGTATAATGGTAGATCCGTTTAAGGTAGATGCAATAGTACAGTTGCCTCCCCCGCAAAACTTGAATCAACTGCAGATCCTTCAAGGAAAACCAAGTTTCTTCCATATATTCATTGCTAATTATGTTGAGCTCACTAAGGGTCTCATGTGCTTGCTCGGGAAATGGGTTTCATTTATATGGGATGATAATGTTCAGAGATATTTAGACACATTAGGAAAGGCTTTAGTATCTACCCCACTGTTGAGTCCTCTTGATTTCAACATGGATTTCATTTTATATATAGCAGCATTAGATTCAACTATAGGCATGGTTCTGGTTTAGGAAGACAATTCCTTTTAGGAGCACATAATTTACTTCTAGCAATAATCTCATTGGTCTCGATCTTAGGTACTTGGCATGTTGAAAAAATGGCATTACTTTCTTTGAATGCAATGCAAAGAATTTTAAATTACATTATCCTTAGACGAACAACTGGCATAGCTGATGTAAATCTGTTTCAACACATTTTGTCTCACTAGATAGTTGGGGGGGGATATAACAAATGGATAGTCATCCTTTAGGAGTTTGACTTAGGGTTTGCTTCTACTAAATCAAAGGAGTCTTTATCATTTTCCAATCTTATGTCTGATTTGCCCCAAAAAGATGAAGGAATGGTCGAAAACATGTCACTATTGGATGAACATATTTTCCTCATTAGTTCGAAAGGTCCTTGGTATGATGATATATAAGTTTACCTCCAAACCCAAAGTGTCCCACCTTAGTCCACTCATGAAAAAAGGTGTAAAATATTTCATTGGTTGAGACATAATGTCATCATTTCCGATACTTTATAGCGTAGAGGTATATATACTTTCCTCTGTTAGGAACCCGTGTCAGCCCTTCTCTTTACTATGTTAGTATATTGTTGTTGGACGCATATGCTTTGTAAGTCGTCCCGTAGTATTTGTTGATACATAGTTTATATTAGCCCATAGTATTGACCCATAGTATTGGACGCATATGCTTTGTAAGTCGTCCTATAGTATTATATGTCCCATGGTTTTGACTCATAGTATTGGGCATAGACTTAGTATATAAGTGTGTGTTGAGGTCATTGAAGGCACTGTGAAGTTAATTGTATTGAGCTTGCTCAAAGGAGGTTGCCCCCTCGAAGTGGTCCATGATCAATATAAAAGTGATTCTGAGTTCTATTATTTCTGATATCTCGTGTATTTGCATTAATTAATTATTGCAGGTTCTTCACATCTGGTATCAGAGCACTTTCTTGGGCTCATTGGGTGGAATTTCTGCCAATTTTTTTTTTCGCGCTGTTGCAAGTTCGGATCTGGGGATAACCCCTATCCGCTTAACTGTCAAAAGTACTTGGGCATAAGCCCTAAAACTCATTGTGAGGAGTACCACAGGAACCCCAAAGGAGCTGGCCCATTGAGAGGACCTGATTGACTAGTTCCCACCCGTGAGGTAAACCAAGAGCTGTCATATGTGGCAAAGCGGTTATCAGTTTTACCTGAGCCGTGGAGTGAGGGGTACTGCCCCAATACGCAAGTCATCAGACAGCATTGGTGGCCAAGTGAATCCCCTAAACCGATAGGAAGCCGCACATACCTAGGGTCCATATCTATTTTCAGCTGAACTGTTGCCAATCACTTTTGCTCTAGATCTATCCATTTCAGATCTATTCTGAAAGTCATTCCAGATCAAGTCACCGTTTCAGATCCAGCCGTTTTCGATATGTTCTGCGTCGTTGCAGATCTATTTGTTGTGGATCCATTCTGTGTCGCTATTGCCGATCCATTCGGCTATATCTCCCTTGTTTCAACTCTATTTTCCCTGAAACTTCACTGACATCCTTGCAATCCCATTCTGCATATTTCATTACTGAAGACCCTATTCCAAATTCCACTTCCAAAGACCAGAAATCCCACATTTGTCTATTTTTAAGGTTTGCCATAACTCCTTCAATTTTCACCCAAACGCCTTCAACTTTTGCCTTCGTGTTCCTTTCCTAATTCTACTTCTTTGTCCCTCTCTACCAAATTTTCTCATTCTTTCACCTCGCTTCTGAAATCCTCAATTTTTAGCTTCCCTGTCCATGAGAAAGTGTCCAAAACCTAGTCAAACCCCAATTACCCATCCGAGTTTTTCCCAAATCCAAATCTTCCTTTACTAAATAATCTTTTGTTTGTGTTTTTCTATCCATTTCCAAAAAAAAAAAAACTCTTAGTTGTGGTTGTCACCCGCGCAGGAGCAAAAATCATGGACGAAGCACTTGCAACCATCCAAACCAAACTCCAAGATCTGGATGAAAAATTTCTCAGCCCCCATCTTCAGCATTCAGCCATGAACAATAACCAACAGCCAGAATCTTTTGCAGCCACCGGGTTCTCTTCTTCCATCAATTTTCGTGGGCCGAAGCTTGATTTTCCTCGCTTCAATGGTACTAATCTGACTGGATGGATATATCGCGCAGAACAATATTTCAATCTGCATAATACTTTTGATGTCTAGAAAGTTCCACTTGCATCCTTTCATTAGGAATAGGAAGCCCTTCAATGGTACCGTTGGTACATCAAAGCTCATCCCGAGCCAAACTGGACAGATTTTTGCCAACTCCTTTTGCCACGATTATGTCCTAGTGCTTTTGACGACTTCATAGGAGCACTCACTAAACTTCACCAAACTGGCATAGTGAGAGAGTATTAGACAGAATTTGAGAAACTCGCCAATCACACAGAAGGATTGTCTGATGAATTTTACAGGAGTTGTTTTATCATTGGTCTTAAGGATGAAATCCGGTCAGAGGTTAAAATGTTCTGTCCCAACACAATGATGGAATTCCTAGGGTTGGCTAAGTTGGCAGAAGACAAGCTTGCATCCCAACAACACTCCAAACCCACTTTTGTTCCCTTCCGAAATATGGGTTTTTAACGACCTCCCATCCCTCCAGCTCCTCGACCAACTCTTATCAAGCATTTGTCTGAAACCGAGATGTAGGCACGCCGAGAAAAAGGGATTTGTTATAATTGTGATGAGAAATTCACTCGGGGACATAGACGTGTTCAACAAAAGCTCTATCTCTTGGATGTGGATTCTCTGCCTGCCTTTGAACTTGGTGAAAAATATCCAGATACAGTAGATGATCAGGTCGACATTCAGCACCCGCCTGTTGACACCCCATCTCAGGACGACCCACCCGCGATCTCTCTCCATGTTGTAACTGGTGTCACAACCCCACAAACAATGCAGGTCAGGGGATACTTCAAAATTTTCCCTCTTACCATACTCATTGATTTTGGTAGCACTCATAACTTCATTGACCCTCGGATTGCCAAACAGGTTGATTGTTTTGTCCATCCTTGCTCCAACTTTGAAGTCATGGTTGCCAATGGGGGCACCTTACCTTACAAGGGGAAGTGTCAGAATGTGCATATCTCTATGGAATATTATAACCTGCGCTATGACATGTTTGCCTTGTCCTTAGGCGGATGTGATGTGGTTTTGGGCGTTCAATGGTTATGCACACTTGGCCCCATCTTATGGCATTTTGCTGAACTTTGGATGCAGTTTTCAGTCAATGGGACACAACACAAATTAATGGGATTACAACCAGGGTCTCTCTGCATCATCAGTTCACATCGCCTGGAAAAAATCCTTAAGAAGAATTCACATGGTGTCATCACTCAACTCCATTCCATTTAGATGCACCCATCAACGGTCTCCACTACTTCCTTGGATAGATATGCAGGTGTCTTTGCTAAACCAATGAGCTTGCAGCCTTCAAGAGACCTTTTCGGTAAGAATTTAGTCGCATCTACCTCTCAACAGGAAATGATTCCTATTTTGCATGCAGTACAAAAGTGGTAGCCATACCTATAAGGGAATTATTTCTGCATCAAGATTGATCTCCAAAGTCTGGAAAATTTTCTGGAACAATGGGTCTCCTCCCCAACACACCTGAAATGGGTTATCCAACTCATGGGTTATCCCTATGCAATCACTTACAAGAAGGGTAAGGACAATATGGTGGCAGATGCTCCTTCTCGCACAATTGATGACCCAGTTTCTCTTACAGCTCTTTCTCTGCTTGTTCCAAATTGGTTGCAATATGTTCAACAGGGCTATCTCTTCTATGAACTCCATGCTTCTTCATCAGTAGGGCACTCTAGGTTCTTCAAAATATATGACTGGGAACAACGTAACTTCTTTTGGTAGGGACTGAAAATGACAATTCAACAAATGGTGGCTGACTGTGATACTTTCCAGGTCAACAAGGGTGAAACGAAACTCCTTTTGGGATTGCTCAAACCCTTGCCCATCCCTACGTAGCTTTGGCCAACTATTTCTATGGATTTCCTAGCAACGCTCTGGTGGTACAATACCACATCTCAAAGGACACCATATGAAGTAGTCTATGGACAGACACCACCAGCTCTTCTTCCATACACACTTAGCAGCTCCCTAGTTCAGGAAATTGACTTGGTTCTTCGAAACAATGATCAGATTCTTCTCATTCTGCAGGACAATCTTCACATGGCTAGAATTCACCTGAAACAACAAGCCGATCAGCACCGTTCTGAGTGCATTTTCCACGTAGTTGATAGGTTTCTTCTTCATCTACAGCCTTCCAAGCAATCCATCCTGACACTCCAAAGGCATCAGTGGCCTGAAATGCAACTCGAGGATGCTACCGGAGAATCACTCCTTCAGATTCTGCAGCAATTTCTCCAACCAAAGCTTTGAGGACAAAGCTTTTTCTAAGGGAGAGGGGATGTTAGGAACCCGTGTTAACCCTTCTCTTTACTATGTTAGTATATTGTTGTTGGATGCATATGCTTTGTAAATCGTCTCGTAGTATTTGTTGATCCATAGTTTATATTAGCCCATAGTATTGACCCATAGTATTGGACGCATATGCTTTGTAAGTCGTCCCGTAGTATTATATGTCGCATGGTTTTGACTCATAGTATTGGGCATAGACTTAGTATATTAGTGTGTGTTGAGGTCATTGAAGGCACTGTGAAGTTAATTGTATTGATCTTGCTCAAAGGAGTTTGCCCCCTCAAAGTGGCCAGTGATCAATATAAAAGTGATTCTGAGTTCTATTATTTCTGATATCTCATGTATTTGCATTAATTAATTATTGCAGGTTCTTCACATCCTCACACATTTCCTAATTCATGAAGAGGCTGAGAAAATTTTGAATGATTTCCATGGTGGAGCCTGCGGTGGTGATTTATCTAGGTTTTCTATGGCCCAAAATATTTTGCGCACAAGATACTTTGGCCTTCAATATTGAAAGATTGTATTGAGGCTATTAAGAAGTTTCATCTGTGTCAAACATTTACAAAAAAAGATACATGTTCATCCCACTCCCTTATATACAGTTATCATTGTCGATCCCTTCACTAAATGGTGGATTTTTTTTACGACGTGTAACCTAGCATCATCTAGTGGCCATAAATACATTATTGTGGCTATAGACTACTTCATGAAGTGGTTCAAGGCCATGCTTTCCTTTTGTTCCAATGGTGAAACTGCAATGCACTTCGTTTTCAGTCATAATATTGCTCTTTTTGGTATCCTGAGAGAGATTTTCACTCACAATGGCACTCACCTTCAAAACAATATGATCACAGATTTGGCTAAGAAACTTTGTTTTCACCAAGATTTATCTTCATCGTATTATACTTAGAAAATGGACAAGTAGAAGCAGTCAATAAGTCTTTAAAAACCATGTTACAGAGGATGGTGAAAAAACATAGGTCTAATTGTAATGTGATGCTTTATCTAGCTCTGTGGGCTTATCAAACCTCCATCAAGACCGCAACAGAATTTACTCCTTTCCAACTTTTTCATGGATTGAATGCAGTGTTACCTATTGAGTGTGGTATTCCATCTTTGAAACTAGTTGTAGAACTCTTACCATACACAACGAGCTCGAAGAGCATCTTTTATATCTGGAGTAGTTAGACGAACATAGGAGGGATGTTGTTACCTCCATTGAAGTGAACAAAAAATGCATCAAGGCCCAGTATGATAAATTAGTACGCCCACATATATTCTCTAATTGATATTTAGTGTTATTCTACGACCAGAAGCATGATGAATTAAAGTGTGGAAAATTCACTTCTATGTGGATGGTCCTTATGTTGTTAGGAAAGTCCTCGATAAGGGGGGCTATGTGATGGATTATTTCGATGGAAACATTTTAGGGTCCAGAAATGGAATCTACTTGAAGAGATTCTTTGCCTAGACTTTATGTCTAGGCAGGTCTCTCTTGTAATTATTGTATTATAGCTAGCTTAGAATGTTGTCTACCTTTATGATCAATTTGTGTTGGTTTTCACTTATTAGGATTTTTTCTTTATTGACAAATGTCATCACCCTCATGAATTTTTTCGAGCTATGTCAATGGAGCTTCTTGTCACACTTGGAACAGCACTTCCACAACTTGGGTGATCTATGACCTAGCTGACCAACTAATGAATTCAAGTGGAGTGTCTCTTGGATCGGTCACTAATAACACTGTGGAATATAGTATTTTGATTGAGTAATAGATGTTGGGAGCCATCTCTATTGGCATACTCCATCTAACTATCCATCTAGATTCGCAATTGGTAATGTATCGGTTAAATGGTATGTATCACATACGATATCCTGTATTGTTGTGTAAATTTTTAAGAGTGCATTTGTTAGAACATCAATTTGATTTTATTACATACATACATGTTCAGGTAGAATATACAATCATCTACCTGACATGCTGTCTAATTACATTTTAGATTGACATCTATATCATAATTAAAAATCACACCCATAAAGCATACATAAACATGTACAAAATATAGATATAGTCGATACAAGTTGTCATCGATGTATATATAAGAGTAGATCAAATAAAGTACAAAATAGCATGAGCCTAGTCCAAAACTATATGAGTTACATAAGTGTGACTCATCCTCCATAAAGGGCATAGCCCTAAAATATACAAGTACATATCAGATAGCTAGAAAAAATATATCATATGAGACTATTGTTAATCTTCACGAGTTGTGGATGCCTCATGATATCACAATACACATGTAGCTACCCGTATGAGTAGTCTGATCCAAGCGCCTAGTACCCCTACTACCTTCTGTTGCAGGGCCTCTAGAATCCAATCGATGTGGAAGGAAGGTACCCCCTTGGTCATACCACTCAAGTTCTCCTCTATGGTGGCCAATGTAGATGTTGTTCCCTCTAGTGGAAGTGGCTCGCAGAACCATACATGAGGATGACCAATAGATCTCACCGGTCCAATTTCTACGTCATGGTACAAATTTTGTATTAGTACTCATACATTAAAAAAAATTAAAAAAAAAAAATTATTCTTTATGTTCAAATATTTTAGAAAACATACAAATGAAATATGATAAAACATATGTACTTACCTATATTCCCCCATACTTCGCCTAGAGGAAGCACTAGGTCTGGGTCATGGTGGAAATCAAGTCCTGCATATGGGAACTCCTTGATTCCCGGTACATGTCGGCACCACCATGCATGAAACTCACCATCAAACATAGTGGTGGTGGAACCTCATCCTAACTGGTACAGTAGATCTATCCATCCAACCATCCTAGGCTCCTACTGATATAAAGGTGGAAAAGAGACCCTCTGGCCCATTGCTCGAAGCCTATCGAAGAAGAAGGATACCAAGAGGCTTCCATACCCAAATTTTTTTAGTTTCCCTACTTTGTAATCGGTTAGTTGGATTTTCATATTTTCCAATAGGAAAGTACTCCAGTCAAGTAGTTTTCATGTCATACACTCTACTCCCAATTGCATAAAGCCCCTAGAGGCTAGATGCAATGTTGTTGATCTAGCCACCCTAGTGATCATGGTGACCCCTAATTTTAGTGGAAATCTCGAAATAGTTTTGATGCATATCTGACTTCTTATCTTCTCGGTTCTAAGCATGCAGTAAGTGTTGATGTATTATTGCAATGACAAGACAACTCCATTCCCTTTGAGGTTTACTTTTTTCCTTCTTCTCGAAATACCGGTCAAGAAATAGATATCCTCCACTATTATCTCTATAAATTCACCCTCAATTATGAATCACCTTGGTCTAGATTCCAGTAATGGATGAGAGTTTGCAGTAGGGCCCTTTGAGCCCTCATATTGGACACCTGTAAGAACTTGAGTAATCCACACCAATGTAGTGTATTCAGTGTCAATGGGTCCTCAAGTACGTCTTTGTCCATCTCCTCATGCCCGCGTTCCCTCTAGATGATGTTCATTCCTGCAAATTCAACTTTCATTATCCAAAACGCATTTTTTCAAAACCTACTATGTAAATTGTTGGCAGTCTTGTTAGCAATGGCAATTTAATCATTGGAAATGGTCTACACAGTACCGATTTTCTAGTAAAATCACTACTTGATTTTACATTACTAGCGATTGCGTCGTGGATTTTGTAGAGTAAGGAAATACAATAAAATTTGGGACTAATTCTATGAAACAAAACCATAAAAATGCAAGTTTAGCAACGATGCACCTACCTAGAGGAAGTAGAAGTCGATTTGGTGGCTTCTATGCTTGGAATTCAACAATCAAAGTTTTAGGGCTTATTTGCTCTGATAGGGGTAAAAAACATAATGAAATGAAATGTTTATTATATATTTCATTTATATGTTCTAAATTTTAACTTTTTACCCACTTTCTATAGTTTTAGCACTTTATGTTTATATTTTGGACCCATACTAATAATTTTTTATAGTATTTGACCCCTTTTAAATAGGGTAACTTGAACTAAAGTGTTATTGTTTCTCAAATAGTGATCTTATATAGGTTTTCTCTATAATCTGGCATTTAGGTTAGGATTTCCCTATTGTGCATGTTGCATATAGCATTTTTTTTCCTTATACTCCTTACGATCACATTTCATGGGAATGCAACATTAGTGCTCTTTTATTAAGTGCAGTTGTTAATCTTTTCCGTGATAGAGCCTACCCCACATGGGACACCCTAGTTAGTATCCTTATTTCCATTTTGGTACCCATGTTTCATTTTTCATAGTCCCGAGAGCCACGGTAGTTTTTCCATAACCTTGAGAAGAAACCACATGTCTTTCTCTCTCAAGTTTATGGCCACCCCCTATAAGGCTCCCTCAAGTTCACTTTTTCAAACTCATTAAAATTTCACCAAAAAATTATATATGGAGTTTTCTTTAAGTTTTTCAAAGTCCTTAAAATTGAAAACACCAACAAGCATTCACTAACCTAGGCTTGACAAAAATCCACCAGACGATATATGGATTTTTCCTTAATTTTTTTCAGACTCCTTATATTTGAAAACACAGGTGATCATTCACTGATCCAGGCTCGATAAAAATCCATGGGACAATACCATATCGAGCATTCTTCTATATTTTCTTTGATCTCATTAAACAATGAAGGATTCGAGCTTATTTTTTGGGGCTTGTTAAACTTTTACGAAAAATATCTTATCGAGCATACTTCTATCTCTTTTTCGAGCTCATTAAAAAATAAAGAAGGTACTTAAAAAGAAAAAAGGGAAGGGAAAGATCTCAAAATGTCTCTCGATATAATGGCAGCAAATCGAAATCATCCTTGAACAAAGCACCATTTTTTAGTCTATCAACAGTTGGGTTATAGTACGTGACCTTAGGATTTGAACCTTGATTATAGAGGCAGTACTTCTCCGGTTGGTTACTCTTGCAAACATATAGAGAATTTTTCAATGTTGTCTACATTGTGGGTTTGTATCGGTGGTCCCTTTATGTCCAAAGATGCCTAAGTCACCAATGTTTCATGCTCATTATTCGAGGATATAACCTATGTTGGTCATTCTATAGTTTCCTTGACCTCATGTGTCAGTCATTCCCTAGTATCAGTATGTTTCATCATGTACTCATTATTCCATTCTATAAACATTAGTCCCAGTCTTGTTCTAAATCAAATCAGTTCTTAATCTCTCCTCATGTTGGATGATGGGGGATGTCTTAATTCATCCCTTCCAACGGGTCTCTTCCCATCAATTTCAACTCATCTTTCTTTGGGAATGAGATCTAGAGTTTCATTAGTACCTTGGGGTTTGCAGTCATAAGTGGAAGGTACCCTTGCTATTGGTTAGTGGGAATACATCAATGTCTCCTACATGATAGATTCTTCAGGTGTTCGACTTCAAGAACATCTATTCACACATGTTAGAATGTACTAGGTACCTTGTGTCCCATTATCATTATCAGTGGGTTCCCTCACATTTGTTAATGGTATAAATCAATGATCGGTAATCAAACAATATTCCCTATATTCGACTTCAGCTCATTTATTCTCATGGGTAGGATTCATACTTTTTAGGTGATTTGGATAGAATACCTTGGGCTAACAGTAGATTCCTCACATTTTTTTTTTTGAGTTGCACAAGACTATACCAAACCTCATATGACACCAGTACCATTGGGAGAATCATTACTCGGCTCAGACATATTGTTCACCTGATACTATGATGAGACATAGATCCACTTTGTTCATTCGTGGATATGATCTCCATCTTGACATAGATCCACCTTTTATTTTGTGTGGCTATGATCAGTTGTTGGGCATGGATTCATTGTGTTTATTCATGACCATGACCCATTTATATATCACATGGATCTACTTTGTATTACGCATGGCCATGACAGTTACATTAGTTGCATATATGTGATGGATCAACACTATATATTTCTAGAGGTCACATTCTACATCTTGAACATGGATATATCTATCCTAGGGATAAGAATATTTGACATTATTTTTATGTTTTAGTAACTTTGTTGAGACTAAGATTTTGGAGCCTCTGATTTCTTTGAATCCAAGTCCCAACATTTTGGTTTTATAATGTATTTCGGCCATCATGTTCCCTTCTAACCTCATACATTAGGGGCCATCTGTTATAGCCCAAATCATCACTTCTCCACCAATGATGATAGTTTAATGTTGACACTTCAAATGTCGATTATTGGTCACACAAAAGGGCATTTATTGATGGAAGAGACTTGATTTAGTTTCATCAGCTATGGCCTTGATCATTGACTCAATTCCTCATTCATTCATATTTTCTCTGAAAATCCCTTGAAAGAGCATAATCACTCCCAAAGATCATGCAAATTGCAATTAAATCACTCTCAATATTTGGCCAGTAAGCAATTTCAGTAAAAATTTGTATTTGGATCCTGTTAATTCCTTAACAACGATTCAATCACCTTTTACCCTTGATTTAAGGGCGATTTTCTCCAAAAAATATAAAAAATAAATAAAATTTCAAAAATCGAGGAAGTTAGGGTGGTTCTGGTAACCACCCCTTTGGTTACAACCTCCTCTTATCTGATGGTAACTATGTCTAGTCACTATAAAAATAAGAGAGATAGGCCATGAGAGGGACCCTTTTCCTAAGTAAGGTTATGATCGAGGAATGATCTTATCTCCATCCCGCATTGCCTTGTGCCTTCATAAAACCAAGGGGACATACCATAGCCTGTTCTGGGGTATTTAACCCTCCAAAACCACTAAAAAAGCTTCAAATTGGCCTTTACATAAAAACTTTAAGCCCCTCTCTTTGGTAATGTTGCAGATACTTTGAGGTGTAACAGAGTGTAAAGAAGGCATGATTGATGACATCACGTTGATACACATTTATAACCAACATACTTTATGGAGTCTATTTTTTACATGGAAGGATTTTCTAGCTCGAATAATTCTTAAACAAATTCAACATATTGAATCACCAAATTTTTTTATTTGGGACAAGAATTGGTTAGTTTAAGTGCCCATTTACACATACCTATATGTAGGGAAGGAATACCATATGCTTATCACCTTCAATTATCATGAATGTTGGGGTTGAAGAGTCCTAAAAGAGCCTTGCCTCTGAGCTCATCCACCCCCTCCAAGATACAGTGGTGAGGAAGGGAAACCCTTAAGGGGCCAAGTTAGACTTGTAGGTATCTATTATAACCCTTCTTCTAAATCAAAATATACATAATATTTGACATAACAAATGTTCAAATTATACAAGTGACAAACACAAATAACAATTCTTTACCTTTTCAATTTTTAGGTTGATACTTGATAGTGAATGTTCTATGTTATTTTACCGAGAGCACACATCAGATTGTTTCTGTTGTTTTTAGTCAAAATTTGGTCACATATTTTGTTAATATATCACTCATCCAAATAAATCATAGCAGACCCTTTATATTTATCAATTGTTAGGATCTTAACTAAATATATCTCCCATTCAATGGAGTGTAGGTACAACCAAACATGTATCTATCCGATATATCTTCCTAAAGCGAGGGAAGTTCAATATGAGTAGAGGGAAGTGATATGTCTAGTAGCTCTAATAGGCGAAGAAGGATAAGAGGTGAAAAGGTTAGAAGAAAATTTCATAGACACAAGGAATGTTTTGTTGTTGAAGGAAGAACATGTTGATATGATGATGAGAGAAAAGATGACATCGAGGTGCCCTTGAGGCATTTACATCTAATGAAATTATGGGTAACCAAGTAACTACCTATATTGGACACTGATTTTTGTGTCAAAAGGGGCTACATCGCATTGCTCCATCCTCTCTACATGGTATGGGGCTATTTTCCATGGATGGAATAAAGTTAAAATACAAGCAAGAAACTGATTTGATGGAGTATGTCGGACCGTGTTATGATTACAGTGACTAGATATGATTGGTCCAATACATTCCAAGTATGCATACATATGCACTCACCACAAATTATATATAACTAAGAAAACACAATCAAAATAAGGAGGAGACTACATATATTGTTGGAAGGCCTAAACCCTCTAGGAATATTGCAGAGTTTATAAACAGTATAAAACCTGGGACAACAAATAAGAAACCCAATTACATATTCAAGTGTGGTGAAGGGAATAGAATATTTATGTGGGAAATAAAAACAATGGTTGTTGGGGGATATGTATTAGTGGATTACTATTTGAATCGGATATATACAACAACTAAAAATGTCCAAGTATTGATTATGATATTGCCCTTTAGCTTATCTCTCATTAATGTATTATATCTCATGGGTCCAATTATATTATAATGTGGCGGGATGACCAAGGCAAAGCACCAAATCCAAAACAGGTAAATGATCATTAATGCTTTAAGGTAGAAAATGGGTTATAGTTATGAAAAAAGGGCTAAGGAAGAGGTAATCCCAGTTGTTTAGACCTACAATTATTATTTTTGACACATAATGCCACATATAGATCTTTAAATTATTCACCCTATAATGTGGCTTATGATATGGCTTCCATTGAGGTAAATTTGCATGCTCCCAAGTAGCGGAACTAGGGCTATAAACATCCCATTGGACATTTACCTAGTCCAATGTTCGCCCAAATAGTTGACAAGTGCGATGGTCCAAGATGCAACCCGGTTCTATCTTGAATCCCCCTTGTTTATAACATGTGGTTGTTTCCAATCCAGAACATGAGAAGGATCAACAATATAACCTTGAAGAACTAACACATTGAAAAAATTGTGCATACTACATAATATTGGTAGCAGAGCAAGGTGGATATGCCATAGATCCAACTCTCTTAAGGATATGAAAAGATCCAACATAATGAAGAGAAGCCTACATCTCCGAGTCAAACTCCCATATTGTTTTCTTATCCACCAACATAACATCATGTATAGATGCCAATTGGGCATTTACCACCTAGATTTTAGTCAACTTAACCAACCAATCTAAAGGGTTGGCCAAATATTGGACCTCAATGCTCACTTGTTTGATTTGATCATGTGATTCTTTACTATGTCATTCTCACCATTGTGAGAATCCCATCCAATCCTCTACCATCATGTATATGGTCAAAATTTCCTTAGTTACACTGTCTCACATGCTGCAGCTATTCCATATTACTCTGGACTTCACCAATGATGGGAGCCACTCTATCTACTAATCCTCACAACATTGATTATCATGGATTTTTGCAATCCCAAAATTTTCTTGCAAAGGAAAATTCTAATGGAACAATTGTCTCCATGAAGAACATACGACATCCAATGTCACTTGATTAGAAACTATTAAACTAAAGGCACCTCTAGCTGAGGATCTACCTATACAAATTAGGCCAAAGACACTCCAAGCAAGCCAACACCAACTCGAAATATTGTTCTATGTTTTTCCTTGCTTGAACTTGTAGGTCTTAATCAATGGTGACCTCTGCCATCTTAATGTGTAGGTGTTAGTTAACCTACTCCAACTCATCAAAACCTTGCTCAAATTTCCCAACCCACTGCACAACTTGCTCGATAGTTAGCATGGCCATCCACAACAAATATGGAGTCAATTAAGTACAGACATTATATACATGTGCTTCTGCACAAGGCCTAGAAACTCTAGGTGTTCTCCAAATGATAGTTCCAACACTTAGCACTA
This sequence comes from Larix kaempferi, assembly GCA_027924585.1. Classification (NCBI taxonomy): domain Eukaryota; kingdom Viridiplantae; phylum Streptophyta; class Pinopsida; order Pinales; family Pinaceae; genus Larix; species Larix kaempferi. Next base: position 363,164 of record BSBM01001104.1, read on the forward strand.
AATTATGGGCATTTTCCTAAGAATCAGATTGGTTTATGAGTTAATTAAACCATGGTATAATTCTTCTTAAGTATGAAGTGGTCAAGTATGGTGTGAATTCTTCATGCTCCCAGAAAAAGTTAAGCATGGCCTAAAAATATTCTAACTTTAATGCTAGATGTTTGATAACTACAAGTACTAAGGTTCGATCATGTTTTTGTTAAGTTTAGCCTAATTTGACTAGCAATATCACTGAAAGAAACACAATCACAAGATAGACAAAGATTTACCCTGGGAAACCCTCATGGGGTAGAAAACCCAGCAAATCTTTCCACAATATAGATAATCAACCCAATACAAGATGTAGTCCTCAACAAGAACTCCTTCTCCTCCTATGCAGACCTCTCTCTCTCCTATGCGCCAATCACAAGTGAGTGAATGAATGAGATAAGTGAGGAACATGCCTCCTCTACTTATACTCATCTCCCGACTGACTTTTTACCCTAATGGGGCCGACCTCTCCTAGGAGAGTCCAATAACCCCCAAATAGTAAACTCAGGGCCGACCTCACATGGGAGTTCTAATAACCCTAGTTACCACACTCTCTCGGAGGAATAAACATCTTCGGATATACAATAGGGTTACCACGGAGGAATGTACCATCTCCGGAATAATACAAATATAATATTCTTGGAAGTTACAATATTTCAACAGTTTTGACCATAGAGACTTCCTAGTGGCTATTGGAATGGCTCCTTTGGGAGTGGATACCATGTTCTTCAACCTTTGAGGTTTTTTACCTGTGTTGGTTTGGAAGGAAGGAACCTCTGTCTATTCAATCTACCATATATGCATCTTCTTCCACTTCTTCTTCACTAGTAAGGAAATCATCCAAACTTTTGAAGTGGTGGTTAGGGTTATCTCCATCAACATAACCACTCAAGTCCCCACCTACTATTGCATTGCTTCCTTAGCTATATGATTGTCTTGTGACTCCTCCTAGTCTACTGTTGTAGGTCACATGCACCCAACATAGTATGAGTTCTTGATGGAAATGATAATACACTTGGGAAGATAATGTTTTACTCTAATAAATGTCATGATACTAACAATGATTTTCAGTCCAAATATATTAATTAAGGTCATTTGGTAAACAAAAGAAGGTTGTTTTTATCTATGTTAAGATTTTTTTAGTTGGCAATGTAGATAGACACATTGATATGTTATTTTCATCTTCTATTTTTTTTTAAAATTTTACAATTCTAATTGTATTACGATGTGGCAGGCTGATTGTGGGAAAGCACCATCTCAAGAATGGGTAAAAAATTTGAGTTTAGAATAATGTGAAATTTATTAGTGTTTATATAATTGAGAATTAACTTTTTTGTTGAAAAATGCAATCCACCGGCCATGATGTTCAGGGTGTGCTTGATGATGAGGATTTCTTATATTCACTCGACCTATTCCAAACAGTCATAAAGGTTGTCATAAAATTGAACAAATAAATTCTTTCTTTGGTTAAACTTGGACAAACGCCTGAGATCAAACAACGGGTCAAAGAGGTGATGAAAGATATAGAGAGATACAAGGTAAACACGATATTTGAAGAGATTATTTATGACCTATGTTCAATTATGATATTGTGTTCTTTAACTTTTAAGTTATCTAAAGGAATTAACATTTTCTTTCTTATGTAGGATTTTTTGCAATCTCACATGCAAGCACCAGCTCCTCAACTTAGCGTTGGCAGCAATGATGCACAAACTCCATATGAGCCAACATATACCGGCGAGGTTATTCTCCTCTCCATATCTGACTAATAGTACCCATACTTAGGGTGGGATTCCATCTTCATTTCCCCATGACACACCCCCCGAGGATGTCATTGTGCACCCCCTATAAATGATGATGGAGGGGACCCTTCTACTGAGGTTCTGCATTCATATCCTAGATTGTCACATGTTCATAGCATGGGGACACATCCAAGAACATTTTTGGCGAACAAGAACCTTGTTCTAATCAAGACACCGAAGGTTCTAGCTATTTTTGAATGTTTCATTTGTTTCATGTTATCTCCCGCAAACATACATATTTTCGATTATCGTTTTTAAATTAATGATGCAATCATTCCGCATGCAAGAAAAAAATTATTTTATGAAAACATGAATGATAAGGTGCTATATTTTTTTGGGCCCACCACACACACAAGGTGGAATTGCCAAAATTCTAACTTGGAAAATGCCCTTACACACTACCCTGAAGATCTGTTTGGGAAAAATATCTTCAGCAGAAGCGGGGTACTCTCAACAGCCAGTAATTATTTAAAAATTGTGAGGGAAATGTATAGGGTGAAATTGCAAAAGAACCCTAATTATGGGCGGCCACCCATGATTCATGATAGGGAGTGGAAGGCTCTTATCAGGGATGCAGAGGAGAAGAAAATGAAAAATTACATTTTGAATTTAATACTTTGAATTTTATTTAGTTTTAAATAGAATTGTGATGGATAACACATTTGAAACTTTTTGCAGACTCCCTAACACTTCAAAATACACCATGTCATGTTCCCTCATTTATTATTAGTGGAATAATTTCCTAGCCCAACCAATCCCTTAGGTTGAGGAGGAAATTTCATGCAATTGGGGTTAATTATGAAGTTAAGGCATTAATTAGTTAGGAAGTTTAATTTTATTTTTATCCTAAGTTTGAAATGCACTTGGTAGAAGTAATTTTTATTAATTAGATATTGCTATTTTGGAATAAGGTGGATAATGCTCCACAAGTGTGCCTTAGAGGATAAGGTTGACTAAGAGGTAACTTGCAAGACAAGAAAAGATAAAGCAGTCAAAGCAAGGAAAGTAGGAAAAGGAGAAGAAAGTAGAATAAAGCAGAAAAGCGGGACAAAGCAGAAAAGCGGGACAAAGGCAGAAAAGTAAGATAAAGCAGAAAAGCAAGAAAAAGAAGAAAAATATAGTAAGGCAGAAAAGCAAGGAAAAAGCAGGACAAAGCAAAAAATCGGGATAAGGTAGAAAAGCAGGAAAAAGTAGGATAGAAAAGAAAAAGCAAAAGCATAAAGCAAAGCAAAGCAGAAAGCAAGGCAAAAGCTAAAGCAGAAAGCAAGGAAAAATCTAAAGCAGAAAGAAAAGCAACCTTATCCACTCCATGAGGGTGCCTTATCCCATCATGCTTGCTCAACAAGTCACCTCAATCTATAAAAGAAGGATTTCAACTCCATTTCACATCTTTTGATCATTTGTGGTTTGAATTTAGTGCAATTTTTCCTCACTAACTTGGGAGATGTGCCCCTAGTCCTAGCTAGGAGATGTGCCCCATGATTATACTAAAAGGATGATGACATCTAGTCTTCATCACTAAGTCTATTTCAGGTCCTAAATTCTGATCCATTGGTTGGTGTTCTTGTTGTGTGGTTCAACTCCTTCATTTAGTAGGAATAGTGTTGGAGGGCTGAAATGGAGGTTCTGTTTTAGACCTTTCTTAACATTTCTGGAAATTTAGAATTGTTCCATTGAGTCTGTAGCACCGTTTCCAGTAGGAAACACTTTTTTCCTCATCAAAATAGGTGTCTATGTGATCAAGTTATGGCCATTTTACTAGATTTGGGGGTTCCAACTGTGAAGAACGCACCCTTGCTTTTGTGTATGGTTTGGTGAATGCATCTATGAGAAAATACTGAGTCTTAGTATGCCTCCCATGAGCGTAAAACATCCCATGGTCATCCTACATATCATATCCAGTGGTTATACCTCCCCTTCTTACTCTTCTCTAAGCATTCTTCTCCAATCATTGTAAAAATCCAAGAATTGATGACTCCCTGTAATGTCTGAGCTATGGAACTTATGTGTATTGCTTAATAAGCTCAATTATTTTTTTATGTTGTTGTTTATTTCATTTCTGATTCATATTAAATATCAGAAGAAGAATTTGAGAGCCTTAGAGGCTATTTGAGCTCATATTTCTCAAGACTAGCTTATTGTGCAATTATATTTGACTAGGTTTTCAGTATTTAATTAAAATTTCTCTAGATGATCATTTTATATTTTGTCAGTAAACATAGTTTCTCAGGACAATGATGAATTCCATCCAATCATCATACTAAGAATTTGTGGCCTTCTCTTCCTGTTTGGGAGAACCTGTAAACAAACTAACTGAGCAATCCTACATAGCGCTCTTCCTCCTTTTGTCTCCAAACTCTGCTAGATCCTCCCAAAACCTATGTAACTCTTGTCCAATAGTATATTTCGGTTTCATTACCTGATATCCACACTTTTTTTCCTTCAATTGTAAGTGGAAGTCTCTAGTATGCATATGTTGGTGTGCCTAGGAAGACTTGGAGTAGACTTCAATGGCAGTTGTTGTTGAAACATAAATGGCCCCAGTACCTTGTGCATATGAGTCTGAATCTGAACTTGATTCTGATGTTTATGTTGTTGCACACTCCTTAACATATTTTTAAGATCTGAAAAATTCTAACTATCAAGCTCTGGGTGGGTTAATCAGTAACCAAGACTAGTTTCTTCTTAACTAGTTTGAAGACTAGTTTCTGTTATGCAAATTTCTGATTTTTAAAGTTGAATTTGAGTTGATATCCTCTGAGATCATATCAAGGATATTAAAGTGGTATCATATCACTTTCCTCCACACCTGTGGAAAGTGATCTCTTAATTTGAATAATTTGCAACCATGCCCATGTTCAATGAAGAAGATTCTGACGGGGATGAGGACAAAGAAATCATCTCAATAGATGGAGGATTACCATGAGATGAGGATGGTTACTTTAGTGACCCAATGGAAAATGAAGATCAATGGGCTGAAATACAGATGGATAATCCTAAGAAATATTTGGAAAATGTGATATATGCATGTGAGAACTTGCCCCACCATTATCAGGAGTATCTTTCCTTGGGGGAAGAGATTTGTAAATCCATTTATTTCAAAGATTATTTTTATTGCAAATTTGGATTTGAGACTAAGAATGCAAATGAGGAATCATTGAAGAGCATAAAATTAAGTTTTTCTACTACTCAAATCAAAGAAGAAGAAAGAGAAATCGAAAGTGAAGCCTCATTGGCTGCCATTGTTTCTGTCATGAAGAGACTTTTTCAGATTCTCTTCAAACAAAGTCTCCAAGAATTATGATTCTAAGACAAAAGAGGAGAAAGATACATCAATTCACTTGAAGGAGAAAAAACAAAGTACAAATCATCCATCTAAATAAGATCAAGGTACAATCCTTACTAAGCAGGGTTGTAAGCATGAAGAAGCATCTCCTGATGGATGCTATGAAGAGGTACCTACTTATGGGTGCCTAATTTTTTAGGAGACATATACTTATGGATGCTCTCATATTTATATTGGTGACATAGATATCATCCTTCATGAGGTTGCTGAAAGTCCCAACTCCATGGAGCAGGAAGAAGAAGACCTTGTAGAAGAAAAATATGAACCAAGATCATCTTCCCAGTCACCACTTGAGCTTCCATGTGAAGTTGATCCCAAGAAAAAAGAAGAAGAGGAGGTCCACTCTCATGAACCATCCTTCATTGAAGGGTCTTCTAATATGAGTGAAAGGAAGATCTATGAGGCCCTTAGCATGCTCCATGGCACTCAAGCATTGGTATCAAGTTCTTATTGGAGAGTCGCTTCATTGGAGGAGCCATCCTTCCTTGAAGACATGGAGAAGATTCAAAGAGCAATGTGAAACATCGAAGGTAATTTCATGTCTTTGTTTTTTTATAGAAACAATTTGGTTGAGCTTAATGGATGGTTACCTGAGGCATACTTGAAGAATAATGAGGATATTCATAAGGTCACAATTCAAAATGAGAAACTTCTTGAGATGTTGCAAGATACTTGTTCTTCCTCCTATGTTTCAGATTGTCATATGTGTTGTGGGGAAAATGCACCCATAGTTCAGGGGAGAAACTACCAACTTACGGTGATAAAGATAGACTTAGAAGCATTCTGCAAGTACAACGAATAAATGAAGAGATTAGGGTTTAGAGATGCAGGTAACTTATTCAGAAGGTTGATCCTAGCTTTTCCTCCCTCGCTCTTTAATGCTTATCCAGTGTCGCAATGCCCAAACCTGCAAAACAACTTGATACCTTTCTCAAACACATTTGACTACATATATAATACTAATATCCATAATGAAAGAAGACATCAAACTACAAGCAAACTATAATCAAATCTAAGACACATTAATAGGTCATATTTGGAAAGAGAAAAATGCCTGATCTTTATTAATGAATGAAAGCAAGTACATAAAAGTTATACCTTCTTTCAAGCTTGGCACTTCACGAAACCTAGATTCAAGGTCTCCTGCTTCTATTCTCCAAGGATCCCAACCTCTAATTAGCAGTGCTAGGGTTTATGAGAAACTAAGCACAAGAGAGGGGGATGAGGGTCTCCATTCCTCCTGCATAACAATGTTAAAGACTTGGTCCCCTCACATGGCCCTTCTACCTTGCTTATATAATCAGTGAAGGAGAGTAAAAGAAGTTATAACCGCTTAGGAGGTTTCCCAACCAACTTAACTTACTCAAATTTCGAGATTTTGACCAAAACAGGGGTGTACCCTACTCTATAGTAGACAAAGTAGCATATAGGTGGAGGTGAGCGCTACTTCAATGAAGCAGAGTAGGGTATACATGTTACTATCATGCCTGTGTACCAGCGCCCATGTTGAAAAATGGCCAAAAACAGGCTTTTCTGCTCATTTTCAGGAGATGGTTTGGTCTGGAAAAATGTTCCCAAGGGTTGTAATCATCAAATGGGTCAATAATGAGGTAATTTCAACCATTTTTAGTGTCACAAATGACTCCTCCATCCACAAGTGTTCTGTTGTGTGACTGAAACTTGATCTCAAGAAATGTCGTCATGCGACCAAGGGAAGCAAGTGTCGTCACAGACGGAGAGGTGTCATTTCAAGCTATAACAGATGCCCCCTAATGTATGAGGTCAGAGGGAGTGCGGGAAACGATGGCCAAAATACATTATAAATAAAAAAGAGTAGAATCATGGAGGAACGGAGAAACCAAGAATCATAGGCTCAAATGAAGTATCTGAAAGAAAAGGCAATATCAGACAAACTTATCCTTGGGGTAACTGTCCATGTTCAAATAGTGGAACATGACCTCCAAGAGGATACAATAATGATCCAAATACAGATGCATATGTCATGGCCACTAAAATACAAGCGTGGATCCATGAGGAACATAAGTGTAAACATAGCCACATAAATACAAGGTGGATCTATGTCAAAACTGGAGAACATAGCCATAGAGAACAAGCTGGATCTATGTCTCATCAAGAGCCAAAAAGAGTGTGGCTCAGTCTTGCGCAACTTGGGCGATAACATAAATAAGGTGATGCTATCGAGGATCCCAAGGTCTTCATCCAAAAACAACCCAAGGTACAAACCTATCCATGCGAATAAATGAGTTGATGTCGAACATGGGAGGTATCATTTGATTACTGGTCATTCATGTATACCGTTAACAAACGCGAGGGTGTCCACCAATAATGAAAATGGAACCCAAGGTACCTAGTACATTCAAGCAAGTGTGAATAAATGGTATTTCCGTCGAACACTTGAAGAATCCATCGGATAGGAGACATTGATGTATTCCCATCTATCCAATAGTGAGGGAAACTGCCACTGATGACTGCAATCCCCAAGGTACTAACCGAAACTCTAAACTTCATTCCCAGAGCACAATGAGTTGAAGTCAATGGGAAGAAGTCCGTTGGAAGGGAGGCCTTAAAGCATCCTCCATCATCCAACACGAGAGACACTCAACAGGTATGAGCTGATTTGGAGTAGGATTGAACACATGATGAAACATACTGACACCAAGGAATGGACAACACATGAGGTCAAGGCAACTACAGAATGGCCAACACAGGTTATATCCTTGAACAATGAGCACGACACAAGAGTGACTTAGGCATCTTTTAACACAAAGGGACCATGATGCAAATCTGCAATGTAGGAGACATTAAAAGATTCTCCATATGATTGGAAGACTAACCAAATGGAGGAGTAAGAACTCTAAGATCAGGTTTACCCTTAGGTCAACGCTAGAACTCAACTTGTTTGATAGACTCAAAACAAGTGCTTTGTTCAAGGAGATAGTAGACTTGCTGCCATCATATTGAAAGATATTTTAACATTCTTCCCTTCCCTTTCCTTTTTCATTTTTTAACGAGCTTGAAAAAGAACTAAAGCATGCTCGACGGTATTTTCATATTTAAGGAGTCTGAAAAACCTAGAAGAAAAATCCATACACCTATCCGTGGATTTTATATCAAGCCCGGATTGGTCTGTGTTCGGCGATGTTTTCTTTCTTATAGAGTTGAAAAACTTAAACAGTCCTCTATACACCTATCCGTGGATTTTATATCGAGCCCGAATTGGTCTGTGCTCGGTGGTGTTTTCTTGTTTATAGAGTTGAAAAACTCTAACAGTCCTCTATCAACCATCTCGTGGATTTCACGTCGAGCCTGAGTAGGTGAATGCTTGCTTGGTGTTTTCACATTTCGAGAGTCTGAAAACCCTAAAGACGACTCCAAAGGTCCTTTTTTGTAAAGTTAGTCTCCTTCCCTGAAAAAGTTTAAAATAATGGAAGAAGAACTCTTCTAGCACATACCAGAGTATACCTAGAGTATACCTTTTCCATAAATTATCCACCAAGGCCCGAAAAAGGGGTAATTCTATACCTAAGTGGATGTCAGTTCAGTTATTTTAACGAGCCCAAAAAGACAACTATGCTCGGCAATTTATTCCTATTTAAGGAGTCTGAAAAGGGCTTAAAAGAACTCCATAGGGATCTTTTCTGTAAAGGTTTAACGAGTCCGAAAAAGTAAACTCATGACCTCCTTACTGTTTTTAACGAGCTCAAAGGAGATACAAAAAATGCTCACAACTTCCTTACTATTTTTAATGAGCTCGAAGTGAAGATGAAAGAAATGCTCATAGCCTCCTTATTGTTTTTAACGAGCTCGAAGGGAAGGTGGAAGACTACTCAAAGCCTCCTTACTGTTTTTAACAAGCTCGAAGGGAAGGTGGAAGAAATGCTTGTAACCTACTTACTGTTTTTAACGAGCTCGAACTAAAAGAAGAATGCTCGAAACCTACTTACTGTTTTTAACGAGCTCGAAGTAAAAGAAGAATGCTCGAAATGGGAGGAGACAAGTATCAGGGACATGCGAAACTAGCTCCAAGCGCATGGAACAAGGCTATGCTTAATGCAAAAAACAAGAGCAAGATAAGGACACTCAGAGTGTGTCTCCTCCAGGTAAAAGGTGTCAAATTGCGAAGGCAAAATGATACAAGGCTTAGCGGAAATGAGATCAAAGATGGAGGCTTATATAACGATCTAAAAGCATGGAAGTTGGAATCAAGCTCATTAGCACAAGTGGGATCATAACAGATGCATATGCAACTTGAACACAAAGATGGGAGCCTTATCAGGGATGGCCAGAAATATATGAGGAAGAAAGATATGAGGCTTCTTCTCAAACTCATGGTAAATCTGAAAAGGCTCCCAAGCCTATGAGAAAAACTCAGCATGGGCACCAAAATGGCATAAGGGTGCTGACTAGGGTGACCCATGTTAGGTAGGCTCTATTGTTGGATTGGTGCACGATGCATAAAGAGATGGCTAACACACCAATATCCAACAGGTTTGACCCTATGGTGAATTTGGATGGCAAAAGGTTCAAATGAAACATAACAGCGGGGAAGCCTAAACCTACATGCAAGGTTCCGAATATACCTGACATGGTCGCACAAGGTGTCGAAAAGGAACAGTAAGTAAGTATACATCCAACTGAGAATCCTGTCTCCAAGAAACATCAGTACCAAGATCATATCTAGAACATATGTAAAGAAAGACCTGATACAAGTCACTATGGTAGAAATATTTTCAACTTCACTATCATCAATAACAGGCATAAACAAGGTAGAGTTTTCAAATGAAGAATCTATGGTACCCAAGCCCGAGGACTTACAATCAACAAGATCAACTTTAGGATGAAGATCAAAGTTGAAGGACATGATGGAATATGCAGAAACAAATTCATCATCACGGGAGATGAAAATTCTAGAAGCAGAATCAAACTCAGCAGGAACATCGATTTGCGGATCTATAGGAGAGTCCAAAGACTCAACAGTAGGAAGATCAGACTTTAAGGTCAAACCGGGGCTGGACATAACTGTGACTGGATCAACATCCAAGTGAATGACAGACTGTACTATAGACTCTAGGAAAACTTCATTGGAGGGAAGCATATCATCCCAGATAGAATACATATCTAAACATTCATATGGAGGTGTCACTTGGTCAAAAGCTGGGACTAAGTCCCGAGAAGGTAAGCATGAACTCAGAGACTCCTTCTCAGTAGAAGTTGAACTCAAAGAACAATATGACACAAAATTCCCATGTGACATAGTAGTGCCTAATGACGAGGGACCTGACTGGTCTACAGTTGGGTAATAAGGAGGATCAACGAATGCAAGCTGGTCGATGGTGACAATGTTTTCATTATGAGGGAAATGCATCACACGAAAAAGTGTAGACACCACAGCATGCATAGCATAAACGTAATCACACCCGAGGATCATATCAAAGTCCACAGGGTCCTTTAAAACCATAAAATCAACTAAGACTGTTTTTCCACCCAAAGTAATAGGTTCCTGACGGAGGAATCCAAATGGTTCACTAGGTCTTTTATCGAAGGTCAATGGCCAATTAGCAGCTGGAATAACAATAGGGAAGCCCAAATCTCTCCAAGTATAAGCGGATAAGATACTAACAGAAGCACCTTCATCAACAATGCATCGATCAACCGTATGGTTCCTGATATCAACCTTTATCTGGAAAGGTGTCGAAGAAGGAAGATGAGGCTTGGATAGACTATTCCAATCAAAGGAAACAATCCTAGGGCTTGGTAGGGGTTCACATGGCACATATGAAGTACCCCCTTTTTCAGGAACATCCAAACTGGTAATGCAGAAGACTTCAGCAGTAGGTGCATCAATCTCCGAAGGACTGATGGGATCGGTCGAAGATTGCATCGATTCTATCACTTCACACTCCGAAGGAAGAGTGGGGTCGACCAAATATTGCATTGGTTCAACCACTTTATCAACCAAAGGTTGATCTGACTGCAGGGAATCTGTAGACAACTCAGGAATAGAGGTTCCTTCAGACATGGACCACACTCTTTTTGCCTCTGGAATGGCAGGGCATCGGTGAGTAAGGTGATCTCCCTTACAAAGTTTACAAGGGAACTTTGGTTTCCGTCCTATAGGTCGAGACTCCTTTACAACGTCAGTACTCTCAGCATGACTAGCATTGGCTGACAGCTTGCCCCCAGCGTGACTTGCAATGGCTGGTTGCTCAAAAGCAGAAGACTTTTGAACTAAGGACCACACTTTTTGCACTTCTGGAAGTACAGGGCACAAGTAAGTAAGGTGGTCTCCCTCGCAAAACTTGCAAGGGAACTTACACTTCTATTTTTTGGGTTTTTCGACAACGTCAACTCCCTCAACATGACTTGCAGTGGCTGGTCTAGTGTCTCCAGTATGACTCCAGGAACTGGTGACTTGTCATTAATATGACTAGCAGTGATCAATGACGTGTCCTCAACATGACTGACCGTGGTTGAAGACAAACTTCTAGTGTGATTTTCAGTGATTAAAAGTTTTCTCCCAGCATGACCTCCAGAGTCTGGGTAGCTGCCCCTTGCATGATTTACAAAGGCAGGTTGCTTGCCCCCAGCATGACTTACAGAGGCCGGGTTGCCGCCCCCTTGTTCTGGCATCTTCTTCCCATTCTTCCTCCGCCTATTCCTTTTAGACTGCTGGTTACTAGTATTGCTACTTTCGCCACATGAGGTAGAAGGAGGAGGAGAAGATGTTACTAGCAAGGGAGGCACAGGGTTCCGATGCTCTTGATTTGAGGTGCTTACAAAAGAAGCGTTAGGAGCATGCAAGGCATTCGGAGTGGAGAACAACCAAACCGGTAGCCCTATGGTGAATCCAGGAAGATTCAAAGTAGCCATTAAGGGAGTGCCAATGTTTCCAATGAATGGAACACCACAAGTATCCCTCAGAATAAGGGTACCTTGATTGGCACTCGCTGGAACGCTAGACATAGTTTCCTGCTCAAATGAACAAGAAATTCTCTAAGGCAAACTAAAACAAGTAGCACAAAGAGCACACCACTAAAAAAGGTCCTAGGTAAATCAAACCAAGCAAACAGATGCCTTCCGGAAAAGAGTCTGGGATGATGAGGGCCCAGAACAGATCAACGAAGGATGAAGAACAGTTACCTGGGGTCCACAATACAATGACTAAGGGTGCAAGCGCTGGAATCACCTAACTGCCCTCCCAAAGACCTGCAAGGGATTTCCTCCCACGTCTTTCCTAGGTACAGCAGATACAACCCTCAGCCATCACCTGTGTATGAACCTATGGTCAGATACTAAGGATACCACCACACCGAAAACTACTGGGGGAACAGTCTCTGGTCGAATCAAAAGGCGTGGGCAGGGTAACTGAGCCCGAAACTCAAAAGAGTCCCCAAACGCAATCCAATCCTGATATATGCTCGAAACAGAAAGTAGGATGTGTATTCCCAACAATCTGATCTCACAAGACCTGCTGCATAGATCCCAGGCAAGATTTGATAGAAGTGGGTTTACCTGCGATAGTTGAACTACGATTTTTGCGTAATGTGTGATCTTGGGTGGTTTAAGGTGTTTTAAACCCAAGATCCTAACCAAGACTAGTTGGTGTAGTGTAACCTAGAAAAGAAAATTTTACTAGTACATTTTATTAGGGTTCATTTTAAAGGTTACTTGCTTACTCAAAAAGGTAGTGGGTGTGTGAGAGTGGTTATAACAGAGATAGAGTACTGAAAAAAAAAATATATTTACCATGAAACAAATCTTTTATGTTCAATGCAAGTCTTAAAATTACGATCTAGAATGCATATGCAAATGCAATTTTTAATCTTTCGAATGCAAAAAAGGTAAAAATAAAGTCTAAATGTACCAAATTAAACTCAAAACCTAAGAATGCAGCTACTCAAGCAAATAGGTATGCAAAAGAAAACTTGTTCTTTTTGATGCAAAGCACTCTAAAATCTTTTAAGCCACTTGCAAGGTACTCTATTTAGAAGATAAATCAAAATTCTTTATGCTTTTCAAAGGTAAGAAACAAAACTGAAACTAACCTACTATCAAAGCAAAGCAAAGAAACTTTTGGGTTTTCTTTATTGAAACAGTAAAAGCTACCAAATATGACTTTCAAATTCTTATTGATGTAAGCATGCCAACCATTGGGAAAAGAGTACAAAAACTACTTTTAGACCCAAACTAAGCAAATGACCTATGAAGAAGTATGGTTTGGTAAAGTCAGGTCTGCACATAAACAATGCAAACAAGGTCTTGAACAACAGCCAAAACACTTGAGCTTTCAGTATAAAATAAAACTTAAAAGCATAAGGGAGGATAAAAAACCAATCTAAAAGAGAAATTTCACTCAAATAGATACAAACAGGGTCAAGAAGACTCAAAAGGTTTCAAATCCAGTGGAAATGGGGCAAGCAGGTTCAGTCAGACTCAAATTAGGGTACGAAACACCAAACGGGTCCACAACCCCCCAACTTGGGTCAACAAGCCCCAAAACTTTCCAAACAAGCCCAAATTGATCAAAAGAGATTCAAATCATGAATGTAGGATTAGTACAAGGATGGTAAACCACTTACAGTGGTTTAACTCAGACCTAGGGTCATCAGGGACCCCAAAAAATGCATCCATAGCCCCCATATTTGGGTCCACAACCCAAAAACTCAAAAATTTCAAACCCAGATTATGAGAGCTACTATGTATGAGGCATACCAGCGCCCATAGCAAGGTGGGTGCTACTGTGCAGAGAAAAAGTAGGGTATGGGCGCTACTGTGCTTCACAACAGTAGCGTACAGGTGGGAAAAGTTGAAAAATGGGGTTAAAACCCCCCAACTTGGGTCCACCAGGGTCTGAAAGGGCTAGGAAGGGTTTGTAAAAGCCAAGGAGGGTCAAACAAAGCCTAAGAACTGATTCTAATCAAGAAAATGAACAAAGACCATTAAACAAAACTAAAGAAATGACCTTGGATACCCCTAAGCAGTTAGGCTTTCCCCAGCGGAGTTGCCATTCTGTTGTGAGGAAAATGCACCTATAGTTCAGGGAAGAAACTACCAACTTATGGTGATAAAGATAGACTTACAAGCATTCTGCAAGTACAACAAATAAATGAAGAGATTAGGGTTTAGAGATGTAGGTACCTTATTCAGAAGGTTGATCCTAGCTTTTCCTCCCTCGCTCTTCAATGCTTATCCAATGTCGCAATGCCTAGACCTACAAAACAACTTGATACCTTTCTCAAACACATTTGACTACATATATAATACTAATATCCATAATGAAAGAAGACATCAAACTACAAGCAAACTGTAATCAAATCTAAGACACATTAATAGGTCATATTTGGAAAGAGAAAAACGCCTGATCTTTATTAATGAATGAAAGCAAGTACATAAAATTTATACCTTCTTTCAAGCTTGGCACTTCACGAAACCTAGATTCAAGGTCTCCTACTTCTGTTCTCCAAGGATCCCAACCTCTAATCAACAGTGCTAGGGTTTATGAGAAACTAAGCACAAGAGAGGGGGATGAGGGTCTCCATTCCTCTAGCATAACAATGTTAAATACTTGTTCCCCTCACATGGCCCTTCTACCTTCCTTATATAATCAGTGAAGGAGAGCAAAAGAAGTTATAACCGCTCAGGAGGTTTCCCAACCAACTTAACTTACTCAAATTTCGAGATTTTGACCAAAACAGGGGTGTACCCTACTCTACAGTAGACAAAGTAGCGTACAGGTGGAGGTGAGCGCTACTTTAATGAAGGAAAGTAGGGTATACACGCTACTATCATGCCTATGTACCAGCGCCCATGTTGAAAAATGGCCAAAAACAGGCTTTTCTGCTCATTTTCAGGAGATGGTTTGGTCTGGAAAAATGTTCCCAAGGGTTGTAATCATCAAATGGGTCAAGAATGAGGTAATTTCAACCATTTTTAGTGTCGCAAATGACTCCTCCATCCACAAGTGTCCTGTTGTGTGACTGAAACTTGATCTCAAGAAATGTCGTCATGCGACCAAGGGAAGCAAGTGTCGTCATGGACGGAGAGGTGTCATTTCAAGCTATAACAATATGGTAGATTGCTTGGAGGATTCTCATGACATGATGGATCATGAGAAACATTGAAATTTGCATGTGCTTGATGTGTTCTAAGATGAGCTTGATGAGATCCAAGAACTTGTTACAATGGAAGAGGAACTCGGGTTTCCTCTTAATGATAGTGACACACTTTTTGAACAAGTGCATGATTCCACTACCTTGGAACCAACCTATGAGGAAAGTTTCACACTTTTGATGGAGGTGCATGATCCTACCCCTATGGATCTTTCACATGATGAAACTTTCACACTTTTTGATCATTTGGGTGAGTTGGTTCATTCTCCTACATCCCACACTTCCACATTTTGCAACATTCATCCTAATGAAGTATGGGTGTAAGGTTTCTTTTTATTGGTGCCATATGAGGAGTGTGAGACCCCTACACTACATGATGATTCTATGATGAGTACACCACATTCTTTTGAAGCATAAGTATCCATTTTTGTCATTTGATGACTCTCACATACATGGATGCACCTATGGTGTTCACTTGAGTCACTTGAAGACTCATAATTTTCCTTGCTCCTTGCTTAGTTCATTTGATGTTGGAGTAACTTCATCCAATACTTGGGTGAAGATATATATGGTTGGAGAACATGATTATTGGAAGCAACATCCTTTGTTATTTCCTTATGATATACATATTCATGGATGTATTGATGAGACTTCTTTGAGCCACTTGAAATCTCCTTGCTTTCTTTGGTCCTTACTTGGTTCAAATTTTGGTGGAGGTTCTTCATTCACTTCTTGGATGAAAGAACACATGGATGATTATTTTTAAGCTTCTTAAATTATTTTGGAGCAGCATTATAGGACATGGGATCCTCACCTATGTCATTGGAGAAGATTTGATTGGTCACTTGATGCTTGTGTGCACTTGGCAAGTGGTGGTCTACTTGCTTGGATGGACAAGCACTTTCATGATCCTTTGGTGAGGCACCTTATTGATGAACATTTGTATGATGTTGATATGTACTTTGATGATCTATATTTTGTACTTATGATGTTTGGGAGGATTCTCAATAGAAAGTGGGATCTTGGCATCCCCCACCTTGATGTAAAATTTTGTGTTACTTTTCTCATTGATGGGATGCGCCAGTTATGGGATCCTGGAATTCCACACTTGGTTGAAATAATTTGGAGGATATTATACACCTCCTACTTTGAGGTATTGTTTTGGGAGACCTTGTGAATGATATAAACGCATAATCATTGGGACATGGGAATCCCACATTATGATTTATATGTGTTCACACTATGTATTGTTGGGGTGCGCAAGTGTTGGGACCCTAGCATCCCATACTTTCTAGATTGGTTCTTGATTATATTGTGCATTAGGAGGGTGCACAAGCAGTGGGACCTAGACATTGTTGATCATTGGAAACTCATTGGGATCACATTTTGGTTGGTTGGATTGAGCAAGCTAGCCTCTTCTCTTACCCATGGATCCATCTTGGTAGTAGATGGTGACGGTTTCCTACATGGGAAACATATTTTTGGATAGACTTGTGTTTTCATGCAGGGTGTTATGATGACTTCCGTGTGATTCTTATGCATTGCTTAGGATAATATATATTTCACCTTGTATTATTGAGGATCAATTGGGATCCTGGTATCAATTTTGATTGGTATCCACACTAAGTGCATGGTTGGATGGTAATAGAACAATCTGTTAGGAGAGTTCATGAGCTGTTTAGAATCAAAGTGCTGCAGCAAAAGCATGATGGCTCATGATGCTTAGTTGGGTTGGATTTGATTATTAATTGAGGACAAGCAATCTTGGGGGTGGAGGACTGTCATGTTCCCTCATTGATGATTAGTGGAAGGAGTTCCTAGCCCAACTAATTCCTTGGGTTGAGGAGGAAATTTCATGCACTTTGGGTTAATTATGAAGTTAAGGCATTAATTAGTTAGGAAGTTTAATTTTATTTTTATCCTAAGTTTGAAATGTACTTGGTAGAAATAATTTTTATTAATTAGATATTTTTATTTTGGAATAAAGTGGATAATGCTCCACAAGTGTGCCTTAGAGGATAAGGTTGAATAAGAGGTAACTTGCAAGACAAGAAAAGATAAAGCAGTCAAAGCAAGGAAAGTGGGAAAAGGATAAGAAAGCAGAATAAAGCAGAAAAGGAGGACAAAAGTAGGACAAAGCAGAAAAGCGGGACAAAGGCATAAAAGTAGGATAAAGTAGAAAAGCAAGAAAAAGCAAGACAAGGTAGAAAAGAAGGGAAAAATCAAGACAAAGCATAAAAGCAGGATAAGATAGAAAAGTAGGAAAAGGCAAGATAGAAAAGAAAAAGCAAGATAAAGAAAAAACAAAAGCATAAAGCAAAGCAAGGCAAAAGCTAAAGAAGAAAGCAAAGAAAAGCAGAAAGCAAGGAAAAAGCTCAAGCATAAAAAAAAGAAACCTTATCCAATCTATGAGGGCACCTTATCCTATCTTACTTGCTCAATAAGTCACCTCAATCTATAAAAGAAGGATTCCAACTCCATTTCACATCTTTTGATCATTTGTGATTTGAATTGAGTGCAATTTTGCCTCATTGACCTGGGAGATGTGCCCCTAGTCCTAGCTAGGAGATGTGCCCCACGCTTATACTGAAAGGATGATGACATCCAGTCTTCATCACTGAGTCTACTGCAGGTCCTGAAGTTTGATCCATTGATTGGTGTTCTCGTTGTGCAGTTGAATTCCATCATTTAGTAGGAACAGTGTTGGAGGGCCGAAATGGAGGTTCTGGTTTTGACATTTATGAGAATTTATGGACATTTATACCTATTCCTTTGCGTCCATATCATCGTTTCCATTAGGAAACACTTTTTTTCTCATCAAAAAAGGTGTCCGGATGAGCAAGTTATGGCCATTTTACTATATCCCGGGGTTACAACTGTGAAGAACGAGCCCTTGATTTTCTATATGGTTTGGTGAATGCAATCATGATTAGATCCTGATTCTTGGTGTGCCTCCCATGAGCATACAACATCCCATGTTCATCCTACATATCAGATCCAGTGGTTATACCTCCCCTTCTTACTCTTCTCTGAGCATCCTTCTCCAATCATTGTAAAAATCCAAGAATTGATGACTCCCTGTAATGTCTGAGCTATGAAACTTTTGTGTATTGCTTAATAAGCTCAGTTATTTTTTTTGTTTATTTTTATTTCATGTCTAGGTCATATTAAATATCAGAAGAATAATTCGAGAGCCTTAGAGGTTGTTTGAGCTCATGTTTCTCAAGACTAGCTCATTGTGTAATTATGTTGGACTAGGTTTCCAGTATTTTTAATTAAAAGTTATTTGGATGCTCATTTTCGGTTCTGTCAGTAAAAATAGGTTCATCAGACTGAGAATTTTTTTCCTCTTCTTGTTTGGGAGAACCTGTAAACAAACTAGCTGAGCAATCCTACATAGTGCTCTTCCTCCTTTTGTCTCCAAACTCTTCCAAATCCTCCCAAAAACTACATAACTCTTGTCCAGTAGTATATTGGGGGTTAATTACCTGATATCCACCCTTTGGTTTCCTTCAATTGTAAGTGGAATTCTCTAGTATGCATATGTTGGTGTGCCCAAGAAGCCTTGGAGTAGACTTCAGCGACAGCTGTTGTTGA
This sequence comes from Larix kaempferi, assembly GCA_027924585.1. NCBI lineage: Eukaryota > Viridiplantae > Streptophyta > Pinopsida > Pinales > Pinaceae > Larix > Larix kaempferi. The sequence goes on from BSBM01001104.1 coordinate 382,069, forward strand.
AACATAAATGGCCCCAGTACCTTGTGCATAGGAGTATGAAGCTTTCCTTGATTCTGATGTTTATGATGTTGCACACTCCTTAACATATATTTAAGATAATTTTTGTTATGCAAATTTCTGATTTCTAAAGTTGAATTTGAGTTCATATCCTATGAGATCATATCATGGATATTACACACAAAGACAAGGATTGAAAAACATGGGAAGCACAAACTTGGACAGGTGGCTATATGAAGTTACAAGCAAGAATTGTCAGTAATGAAACATCTAAACAAAATCATTCATATCGTCATCCAATTTATGTTTAATTGAACTAGCCAATAGCAAAAATCTAATCTCTTATGAAATGCAAGGGGATATGTTTAGAACCGCAGCCACGGAGGAATATCGTCGGCTCGGTTACAAGTTTGGATTTCAAGCTGTGTTTGAACGCCAAAGAATCATGGGGAAGATCCAAGTATCTAGTATGCAAGACACACTCGATTGAATTTTACCCTTCATTACTTGTAAAATGAATTCATGTTTGCTATTGCCTAAATATTAGTGTGGTTCTTTGTCTATAGCATGGGATAACAATGATAATGAGGCCAAGACAACATAATGCACTCCAATCACATGTGTTACATGTGTTTATATATGTGCATCAATTCAATGCATTTCTTCAATGTCCATATTGCATTCAACAACATTACTTTATTTTAGTGTTCCTTTGCAGTATCAAGTGAAATTTCTAGTCATAACTTTTAACAACAATAATAAATCAATCAATGGTGAACCATAAAAACAAAGTATTGTAATTGAATAAATTATATGTTGTAAAGTAAATATTTACTTACTTTTTGTAATCTAATTGGGAAATAAAAATAATGATTTTAGATATACTTACTTAGACATAATGTTATGAATCTAATTGGGAAATAAAACAAGCAGTAATGTCCTTGACATTGGCATTCGCTTGAAGCATAGATGTACATATATGCAAATGAGAATTGCAAATGCAATAGAACATTAGTTGTTGTGTATGTTTGAAGGTCTCTCACAAGATGGTTGGCATGTGCTCTAGCTGCTGTGTATGTTTGAAGGTAGACGTCACTCACGACACGGTTGGCACGTGCTCTAGGAAAAACAAAATATATCACGCTGACATACAATTGTAAACTGCCAAATTGTTGCATCTGATTGCTAAATCTAATTTTAACTCTACAAATTGATATTCAACCTCTCCAAAACGTGAGAACTGAATGCAAAGAGAGCAGGTTCAACTTACACGAATATTTTTAGCATGGATCAGATGACGTTATTTCAGCATTCTGACGTTATGATCTAGAAGACGTGGAGATTCTCAGACCAAATTGCAAAGGTGATTCAGACAAATTTTCATGCATACCGAGTCCTTGGGCAGTTCAATGGAAAGTTGGTAGCTTTTTGAACCTCATGCGCCCCAGATAGAACTTTGCTGCTTGGATAACTATTGAGAACTTTGTTGCTTGGATAACTATTTCCAAAGTGGATGAACACACTTAAGAAGTTCCGAGTATGGAGACGCTCTCAGTTGAACGTTGTTTTCAAAATTAGTGAATTTGTATGCGTCTTAAAAGCTTGGATGGTGTAGATGATCTGATATCTTTCCGAAGCAAACCCAACAAAAGGAAAGCGAAGGTTAAGGCTCTCTGTGTTGCCTCCTCCTAAGTAGTAGTCTCCATACCCTAGCAAGCATCGACATATAGGTAGTCTTCAATCACAATCCTCAGCCTACAAACAATAGAAAAACAAAAATAAATACTCAGTATAATATGGGCCTAGCCAATCGATCCATTGAATATCTTGTTACAACACAGAGCTTATTAATTACTGCCACTGAGCTTCTCAGTTACTGCCTCTGAGATTACTTATCAGAAGGTTAGCAGGTATACATTGATTGTGTAGGATTTTGTTTATCTTGGTATGTATCTTGCATGTTCTAATAGGTTTTATATGATATGCAGCATCTCAGGTGATAATGGCAGATGGAGATGAAATTCAGCCAGTGGTCTGGGACAACGGTTCAGGCGCAGTGAAGGCCGGCTTGGCTGGCGATGATGCTCTGAAAGCGGTGTTTCCGAGTATCGTAGGAAGACCACGCCATATGGGAGCCATGGTTGGGATGGGGCAGAAGGACGCCTACCTTGGAAACGAAGTGCAGTCGAAGCATGGTATCCTCACTCTGAAATACCCAATCGAGCATGACATGGAAAAGATCTAGCAACGCACCTTCAGCAACGAGCTACGAATCTCCCCTGAGGGGCACGGATTTTGCTGACGGAGCCCCCGTTAAATCCCAAGGACAACCGCGAGAAGATGATCGAGATATGTTCGATACTTTCAGTGTCCCAGCCACCTATATCACCATCCAGGCAATGGTAATTATAGCGTGGCATGGTTTATAACGGTTGTTTTACTGAAGTTCCTGCAACTTGCAAGTCGTTCATGATATAATTTTTAGCTGGAAAGCAATACAATCTGTGAAATTCTAAGATATATATATATATATATATTCAAAGTTATAATTGTTGCTGCATAGGTCATCATTTGCTGCAAATCTGTCCTGTCGGAGCTAAACTCATATTGTTTTTGAAGGTTGCTTTTATTTGTTGGTAGTCTAGAGGTGCATTGGAAGAATGCTTCTTCTTCAGTCAATTATATGAGATTCAATTATAGCATAGGTGGATTACCAGAACTCACAAAATCCTTGCAATTTCAGGAAGACGAGATAAAATCTCTCTAACATTGGATCTTTGATATCATTGATTGGCAGCGGTTCGGCAGAGAAAGGCCTGCAAACATCCCATATTGTCCACTCTCTTTCAGAATCAACCACTCTATATATTCAGTGAACTTACCACTCATGCAGCCTAAGGAGGAATTTAGATGAGATTTGTGTTAAAGAAAGAAAATATTGAACTGTGTGAGCAATAAAATAACGACCCTCCCTAGCGGTCTTGGGAAATGTTCAGAGCTCACAGAACTGAAGGCATCGAGCAACAACCTCACAACATTATCAAATGAATTGATGTTCTGTGCAAAATTGATGAACTTGGAGAAATCACAGTATTTCCTGATCATTTGCTGAGCTTCTGCACCATGCTTACTAAGCTGAATACTACTAACAACTCTATTAGTTACATATCAGAGTTTGTTCATGGAAAGCTTTCATGGCTCATCCGTCTTGATCTTGATCAAAACCGAGTTTCATCAATGTAAAAACTTGAGCAGAAAACGAATTTAACAGAACGCACATAAAATATTGAACGCAGAAGACGCACTGTAGTTTGCATTTAGATGGTATTTAAAGATTACAAAATTTACGGTTCAACCAAGAAACCGTTAACTGTATAACCATCTAACTGTTAACAACTAATAATTACGTAAACTAAAACTGAAGAGATTATTATTTTTAACACTCCCTCTTAATCTCGAGGGTTACATCTTTTTTATATCCACGATGCCAAGATTTTGTCTTTGAAACTCAAAAGGAATTCTTCCCAAAGGTTTGGTGAAGATATCTGCCAATTGTTCTTTTGAACCACAAAACTGAAGTAAAACATCACCATTCTGTACAAGTTCACGAATGAAATGAAACCGAGTGTCAATGTGTTTGCTTCTCTGATGAAACACACTATTCTTTGACAAGGAAATGGCAGATTTGTTATCACAGAAAATTGTAGTAGGTTCCTTCTCCATATATCCAAAATCTAACAAAAGTCTTTTAAGCCAAACAGCATGACAAGTTGCTGTAGTTGCTGCTACGTACTCTGCTTCAGCAGAAGATATCGAAACTATGGGCTGCTTCTTAGATGCCCATGAAATCAAATTCTTGCCAAATAAGAAAGCGTATCCAGATGTGCTTTTCCTATCATCAATACTGCCTGCAAAATCACTGTCTGTGTAACCTTTGAGCTTATTGTCTTCTGAAGCTGTGTACCACAAACCATAAGTGGTTGTACCTGCAATATACCTTAAAATCCTCTTTCCAACTTTCCAATGTGAATCTTTAGGACATTCCATGAACCTTGAAATAAAACTTGCCGCATATGCTATATCAGGCCTAGTAGCAGTAAGATATATAAGACTTCCAACAAGTTGTTTATACAATGTAGAATTAACTGTTGACCCAACATCTTCTTTGCTTAACTTAGTACCAAATGCAATGGGAGTATCTGCTGGTTTACACTTTTCCATCTTAAATTTCTTTAAAACATCTGTAGCATACTTATGTTGACTGACAAAAATACCATGATCAGATTGTTCCACTTCAATGCCTAAGAAATACTTCATTAAACCAAGATCTGTCATTTCAAACTCCTTTTTCATTGCTTCTTTAAATTCATCTAAAAGCATGTTCCCTGTATAGATCATGTCATCAACATAAAGACATAAGATGAGAATTTTACCTTGTGGATTTGTCTTCATATACAGAGTAGGCTCATTTTTGCTTCGCTTGAAACCATCATCGAGTAAATAACGATCAATTCTGCTGTACCAAGCTCTTGGAGCTTGCTTCAAACCATACAATGATTTCTTTAATTTATATACTTTGTGTTCTTGTCCTTTGATTTCAAAACCATATGGTTGATGCACATATACTTCTTCATTTAGTATACCATTTAGGAAAACAGACTTTACATCCATTTGATAAATAGGCCACTTGTTCTGTGCTGCAATGGCCAAAACAAAACGAACAGTATCTAATCTTGCAACTGGTGCAAAAGTTTCATCATAATCTATGCCAGGTTGTTGTAAGAAACCTTTGGCAACTAACCTTGCTTTTTACTTATCAATCTCTCCTTTTTCATTCAATTTAATTTTATAAACCCACTTAACACCAATAATGTTTTTATCTGCTGGAAGATCAACCAAATCCCATGTTTTGTTTCGTTCAATAGCATCAATTTCAGTATTCATTGCATCTACCCATTCTTTTTGCTTTGTGGCTTCTTCAAAACAGGTAGGTTGAGATGAAATCAAAGCAAATTGTGCTATACTATTATCATCTTGCTCATAAATATCTTTCAAACTTTTCATTTTTTGATGTCTTCTATCAGAATCAGAATCACTGCTAGATGAAGAACTGTTTTCATCTTGAACCTACAATCTTGGAATATGTTCTGAAGATGCTTGATGTTCATCAAATACAACAAATGGATTGTGACAAGCATCTTTTTGCACTTCATCCCATGAGGAATCTTCCAAAAATTTAACATCTCTACTTATCAAAAATTTCTTGGTGATAGGATTATACAAACGATATGCTTTGGATTGTTCACTATAGCCTACAAAAATTGACTTCTCACTTCTATCATCAAGCTTCTTTCTAAGTTCTTCAGGTACATGAGCGAAAGCAATGCATCCAAAAACTCTGAAATGAGAGACATTTACCTTAGTTTCACTCCATGTTTCTTCTGGTACTTTACCTTGAACACTGGAAGTTGGTGATCTATTTAATATGTATACAGAACATGCAACTACTTCAGCCCAAAAATCTTTGGACAAATTTCTTGCTGTAAGTAAACTTCTGGCCATGTTCATGATAGTTTGATTTTTTCTTTCTGCTACTCCATTCTGCTGTGGAGTATATCTGGTAGTTGTCTGCTTCTTAATACCTTGTTGTTTACAAAAATCAACAAAATCTCCGGAATCATACTCTCCTCCTCCATCTGACCGCAATATTTTGACAAATTTGCCACTTTGTTTTTCTGCTAAAGCTTTAAATTCCTTGAACTTAGTAAAAGTCTCAGACTTGTGTTTGAGAAAATAAATCCAAACTTTCCTGCTAAAATCATCAATAAATGTCAAGAAATAAAAACTTCCACCAAGTGACTCTGTTTGCATAGGTCCACATAAGTTTGTGTGTACTAACTCTAAGCGATCTTTAGCTCTATAAGAGGCCATTGGAAAACTATCACACTGATGTTTTCCTTTAATGCAACTTTCACAAGAGGAGATTTGACCAACCAAAGAAGGCAATCCATGCACCATAGATTGTTTTTGTAACAAACTCATACTTTTGTATGGTAAATGGCCATAGCGACAATGCCACAAATTAGATTCATTGGAACATGAAACATTATACGCAAACATCTTCCCACTTCTCATCTCTAAAGGAAACAATTTGTTCTTTGTCATATAAATTTTTGCAACAAATTTTCTAGTTGGATCAAAGATCATGCAATAACCATCATGAAAATTAACATCATAACCATGTGCCAATAACTGTCCCAAACTCAACAAATTATGCTTGAGATTGTCTACACGATAAACATCATAAATATTTAGCACAGAATTCTGCTTGGTTAATACTGGCACAACACCTTTTCCTGAAGCTTTAATTTGATGATCATCTCCCAAACTAATTGTAGAAGTGATGGATGTATCAAGTTTAGAAAAAAAATCAGTTTGACTTGTCATATGATTACTACACCCACTATCAAGCAACCAAATGTGCTTATCATAAATTTGCTCAGTAACTTGACAAGAAAGAAATAAAGCTTCAGATGTTTCACCTTCAGTGTTAGAGATATTAGCTCTATTCTTATATTGCAGCTTTCTACATTCACTCTTAATATGACCATACTTCTTGCAATAACGACATTGGATTGTTGACTTATCTATCCATTTTTTACCATGTTCTTGTTGAGGTGGCTCTGGCGGCAACAGTTCTGGTTTGTCTCTTGACTGAAAATGTCCTCTACCTCTTCCTTTTCTTCCTCGAAAACCTCTACCTCTACCTCTATCCATGAAAACTTTAGACTGAAATGCATGTTCTAAATTACCAACTTCCAAATTAAACCTTTCCTCATGTGACAACAAAGAACCAGTTAATTCTTCTACAGCAAATTTAGTCAAATCTTTAGATTCAAGAAGAGCAGTCACAACCATTTCAAACTTCTTTGGTAAACTCCTAAGAACTTTGTCAACAATCCTCTGATCTTTTATCTTTTCACCATTAATCCTAAGCTGATTTACAATATGCATAACTTTTGTCATAAACTTATCAACACTATCTGATTCAGTCATTTTGAGCGTTTCAAACTGAGTCCTTAGGGTTTGCAATCTCACAATTTTTACCTTTTCATTACCCTGATATGCCAAGCGAAGAATATCCCAAATTTCTTTAGCATTCTTTGCACCAACAACTTTTGGAAATATAGAATCATCTATAGTATTTAAAAGACATGATTTTGCTTTTCCTTCTTTTTGTTTTTGTTCATCTAATTTCTGTTTTTGTGTAGCAGTCATAGCAGCAATAGCTGCTGCATCAGGTTGAGTAAACTCAGATTCAATACAATCAGAACATCCTTGACCTTGCAAAACAGCTTGTATTCTCACACTCCAAGCATCATAATTTGATCCAACTAATGTAGGCGTTTGGACAGAAAAATTAGATGAAGCCATTCTTCAGAAAACTATAAACAACCAAGATTTTTACCTCAAAAACAAATTTTGATTTCTGGTTCTGCTGACTGTCTGCTTCTGCAATTTGATTTATGGATTTCTGGTTTCTCTGCTTTTCTGGTTCTGCTGATTTCTGTCTAATTCTACGTGCACAGGCTTCAAGTCTTTGCTCAATGAACAGCCTTCAACGAATTGGTGATTTCAGAAATTTTTAACAGCAGACTTGCTTCTGCCTTCAACACCAATATTCAACAAATGTCTACTATGTAGCAGACCTTTCAAAACCTCCGACCAAACATGAAGAGGCTCCTCCAAACCGTCACCAACGGCTCTGATACCATGTAAAAACTTGAGCAGAAAACGAATTTAACAGAACGCACATAAAATATTGAACGCAGAAGACGCACTGTAGTTTGCATTTAGATGGTATTTAAAGATTACAATGTTTACGGTTCAACCAAGAAACCGTTAACTGTATAACTATCTAACTGTTAACAACTAATAATTACGTAAACTAAAACTGAAGAGATTATTATTTCTAACAATCAATACCCTCATCAATTGACGAATGTTCTTCACTTGTAGAATTTTATCTAAAAGAAACAATCATCTGTCTTCAGTTCCTGTGGAGATTGGAGCTCTTTCATAATTAGGAATGCTAGACTTCCATTCTAATCATCTTAAAGAGATTCCAGAGGAGGCATGTGAGCTTTTCCTTTTTTTCTTGTACTTATCAAACAATGATATTGCAGGGTTGCTGGTGAGCTCTTAGAATGGATGCCTAATGAGAGCAGCTAGACCAGGAGCCTACTTTAATTATCAACCCGGGGGACGTACAAACTTCAGAGGTACTAGCACTATATGTGCTCTTATAGGATAGTCTTTGTCGTGGCTCGGTGTTGGTACCAATGTTTAAATATTTTCTTAAAAAGAAATTGAATAAGTTGTGAAAGGATTGCCTAATCTATGGATGAGAAATACCTATGCTAAGAAGTTTTGAATGTTGAAAATAGTAAATCTATGTTAAGAAGTGAAATGCTGAAAACAGTAAATATACCTTAAGAATTAACTTGCAGAAAACATTAAATCTATACTATGAATTTGAATGCTAAAAACTTGGCAGATCTATTCTAAAATACCAAAAGCTGGATCTCTAATTTAAGAAGTAAATACTGTAATTCAAATACATAAACTGGAAATCTGTTCTAAAATATTCAAATGCCAACAACTAAGTTTTGAATGAAATTATCCAATGTTACAAGTCAATCATCAATTAACCAAAGTGCTGAAAGTAATCAATCTTTATGTGCAACTATAATAATGGAAAAGTGCATGAGCTTCAAGATCTGGATCACTGTTTCATAAGTAATGCAAGCACACAGGAAAATAAGTGTCGAAATATGTCTTGGCGGAATGCTGCTACAGGACTACGGAAACAGTGTTACCAAACTACAGAATGCGCTATAACCAACTACAGAATCAGAATGGTCGCCTTACTACAGAAATCAAACCGTGTTATTTAAATGCCATCAAAAATACTTTCACATGTGATATAGATTAAGTCAATACAAAGCACATAATGAAAAATACCTGAACAGTAAAATCTCCTGAATTACGTGTTGGAGGGGCCCTCTCCAACCCGTACTCAGGAGTGGAGAAAACTTATAGACGCTGAATTGAAAGCAACATCAATATCTTTATTCAAAATAGTAACTTCATGGTTTAATAAAGGTCTATAACAAAAATTGTCTCAGCAGTATGAAAACATAAAACGATGGTTCTCAAAAATGGTAGCAGGACCCCCTCGCTACCCGAGAGGTCCATATATATATGCCTCTAATGCTTAACCTAACTATATGTCTAATTTCCGATCCTGTTGAACATGAGTTCTCTCTATAAATCAGGGGAAAAGGCGTTGAGTTTTGTATTATCTTTCAGTCCTTCGCTTGATTTGCGTGTTTGTCCCTTTAGTGTACCTGCGCCTGCTCAAGCATACTCGTTTTCATGTATTAGTTTATAAAAATGCCTTCTAAGCATAAAAAGAATAATCTTAAAAAATCTTCATTAAATAATCAAAGTAAATCATTAACCCACAAAACAAGTGTATTTCCTTCATCTTATCCTGTGTTTTACTGTGGCAAAAAGGCTATTAGGATACCTATTATTCAGGCTTATCATCTCCCCCATGCTTGAAGGATTCACCCATCCTTGGGTGACATGTTCAGTTCTTCAACAACTTCTCTGATATCCCATTTGACTACCCTAGGGTCCCTGCTTGCTTTTAGTAACCCCTGCTCTGGTCATCCTTAGCCCAAGCTCTTTTCTCTTCTTCCTCATTAATCTCCTCTTTAATAACTAGGGGAAGGAAAAATGGGGTATTCAGCTTCATGCCAATCCAGCTGAGTTGATTCTTGATCAATGATTCCCTGTATAGCTTAGCTTTGAAAAGAGCAGCCTCCAGCCTGAGAGGGGAGTGAGGCTCCTTCCTCTTTAGATCATTTGCTATTCTGCCCCATCTTTCACCAATGACCTCCTGAACCTCTCTGTATGTGCACTCGAGAGTAACATCAAAGTGTGCCACAGCCTCTTGTTGCTTTTCAAGGAGAATAGGGATTATCTCCTCATCAATGGTGAGGTTCTTATGGTCTTGAATTAATCTCTCAGGGTGAGTCACCTCTGCCCTGATCCATAGTGAAGTCTGCCACTTTTCTGCAAGGTAAAGATGGGCATCTTGTGCCCTCTCAATCTCGTTGTTCATCCATGAACACAGTGCCCTCAACTGGAAATCGCCCATGTAGGTGTTTGGCGACCAGTCGGGCAAGCCTAGAACTACGAAATTGTGTAAGAAAAATTCACAGAGCATATCCTTCTCCAACTCTGTGGAGCGTAGAGACGTGTCCACAAATTCTCTTTGGGTGTTTATTTCTAACGGGAGCCCCTGCTTTAACCTTTGGAGTTGGAATTTGCCCCACTTCTCTTGTAGATAGACTGCATAGATCTCTAAGGGTGGTCTAAGTCTTAGTAGTCCATCATAGATTTTCGTAGTGGTCGCCAAGGTGTCCTCCAGCTGGAGAATATTCTGATCCTTTTGAACCAACTCTTCTTGTGCCTGGACCAATTTCTCCTGTAGTGTCGAATTTTGTTGTTTAGCCTGTTTTAACTCTCCCACATGATACATTTTCAAAATTTGTGTCTTTTCATGCACGAACAGTGGAGAAGCTGGTTGGATTCTGTGTGTCCTTGCTTCAATCTTATATGCTGCCAACTGCCCTCTGATTTTTTCTAGTTTTGCTCGTGCTCTAGCGAGCTGGTCACTGACCCCGGGATTCTCATTTTGATCGGTAGGGTCCCATTGGAAGGCACCTTGTCCTCCTGGTGCATTTCGCTCTCCTCGTGTAGTCTTCTCTTCTAGTGTAGTCTACTCTTCAGGAGTAATTGATTTTTCTGGTGAACCCGAATCCTCCTAATCTATCCCGAGATCTTCATCATCAGACAAATTTTGAACAGTAAGGTTGTACTCCCTTTCTACCTCCTCTATATGCTTGATTTTTGGTGGCTATGTGAACCTTTTGCTTCACCGCTTTGGCCCCTGCTCGTTGGTGGAAACCCCCGATTCCTTTTGGGAGCTATCTCTTGAATGCTTAATCTTTATCAGGGTATCGCCCACACTGTCCAATTCGATTTTCCTTTTAGCTCCCGAGGTAGAAACGGTCTTGTCTTTTGGCCTAGAAGCTAGGGGTATGTTGACAGTAGGTGTACCCTTCATCCTCTGTACATCCTCGGTTGAGATTACCACGAATTCTTCCCATGAAAGCTCTAGGACCTGCACTGTTAACTCTGCCTGAATTATCAGCTTGATTAGCCCATGGTGGGATAACACATCCTCTTTCCCTTCAATGACTTTCTTGCGCATTTCTCCCAATAACAGAAGAAGATAGTAAGGAATACTTATGCTGTTGTTTGGTGTGATGTGGCTCCTATGCCTCAGAAGGTCCAGAATTCAAAAATGGAAGAAGGGGACGTAGCTCAGTCTCCCTATACATGTCACATACTTTTGAACAGCTGCAGCTACTTCGTCCCAAGGTTCTGGCATAGTAACTCTCTTAACTCCATTTTTATCTTCTTCATAAGCTTCTTCAGGTCCAAAGAAAATTTCCTTCACTCTCTGGTTGGCTTCCATGTCTTTCTTGGCCCAATGCAAACCCATAGGTAGGCCTGTGTGTTTTGCAATGGATTCCTCATCCAGCCTGATATGAAGTCCTCTAACCCTAGTGACATACTGCTCTTCCTTGATGTGCTTTAAGTTTCTTGCAAACTCCAAAGCCACCTCTGTGTCAAATACTCTCATCCCGGAGATGAAGGGCATCCAGCCCGCTTTACGAAGGATAGATATAACCCTTGGGTTTTCGTAAATGGCTCTATGATCATCAGGTTTTCTCTTTTTGAACCCTTTTGTCATCCTTGGACTTTCTACTATAACCAACAAAACGAAACATTTGGGTGTGTTTGACTTACCTCACTGGCCAGGATCGATTCGCAGGTTCGAAGGAAGCTTGCTGCAGGGTGCCAACGCAATCTCAGTTTTCCTTCTTCTGGAAAGCTTGTATTTGCAAAATTGGGTCTTTCCGTGGATTATGCCACCATATTTAACTGTTTTACTCCACTTCTCCAGATCATTCGGCACGTACCTACCACCTCACACATTCTTTACCATAATCTAGCCCTGCACTTCATTTCATCATTGTATATTGCCCCTTTTGCTCTGATCATTGGGGGATATGGTAGTCAGGTTTGAGTTTATCATTCGCTGACATGACTTAGGTGGTAATCATGATTTATTGAGGTCATTCTGAACTGTGCCGCCGAATGAATATATAAGTTGTCCTCAGCTTCAGAAATAACCTTTTATGGGTTGATGATTCGACCTCAAAAATAAAACAAAGACATTTAGAGATTACCTTGGTATGCTTAGCGTACCTAAGTGCTTGATGTGGTCAGATTTCATGTGCGCTGGATTTTGTAGTATATCTTCGCCATGTCTATAGTTATTTTCGGCATGTCTGTAGTTACACGTGTTTGCCTTTCTCTTTTCATACCTTTGAAAATGCTGCATCCGACTGGTTTTGATTTTTGTTCCCTTTTCTTGATTTGACTGTGTGCTAATGCCCTGTATTGAGTTACGTTTTTGCTTTATGTAGTGTTGGCTCACTTGAATAGATGGATGGTAGGCTCGCTTGATTGAATTCTATAGTGTGATATCTTTGCTGCTGACTTGAATACATGACTGGCTCACTTGAATATTGATACTTGGCTCTCTTGATTTGATTTATATGCAGAATGCTGGCTAGTTCTTCATGTGGTTGTATGATGTCTGCAACTGTAGTTGTGGTTGTCGTGATTGTATCATTTCTGTAGTTCGGTATTTTCATTTTGCTTATCATTTTTTCATTTTCTTTTTCTTCTCTTTTTTCATCATTTTTTTCTTTTTTCTTTTTTTCATCAATTTTTTCTCTTTTTTCTTTTTTTTTCATCAATTTTTTTCTCTTTTCTCTTTTTTTTTCATTTTTCATTTTTCTCTTTTTTCCATTTTTCATTTTTTTTTTATGAACTGGATTTTAATGATTTTCCATGTTCTCTATCAGCATCAGTTGTTGCTGGTAGAGTACCTATGTAAACTCCTCCTTTGACTGTGGCTTCTTGTAAAGTTTGAGCCGATGTCCATTTACTATCATGGCTTCAGGAGTGGAGAAAACTTATAGACACCGAATTGAAAGCAACATCAATATCTTTATTCAAAATAGTAACTCCATGGTTTAAGAAAGGTTTGTAACACAAATTGTCTCAGCAGTATAAAAACATAAAACGATGGTTCTAAAAAATGGCAGCATGACTCCCTCACTACCCGAGAGGTCCATATATATATGCATCTAATGCTTAACCTAACTATATGTCTAATTGCTGATCCTGCTGAACAGGAGTTCTCTCTATAAATCAGGGAAAAGGGCATTGAGCTTTGTATGATCTTTCAGTCCTTCGCTTGATTTGCGTGTTTGTCCCTTTAGTGTACCTGCTCTTGCTCAAGCATACTTGTTTTCACATGTATTATTTTATAAAAAATTCTAAGTAAAAAAAGAATAATCTTAAAACATCTTCATTAAATAATCAAAGTAAATCATTAACCCACAAAACAAGTGTATTTCCTTCATCTTATCCTGTGTTTTACTATGGAAAAAAGGCTATTAGGATACCTATTATTTAGGCTTATCAGTTGCCAATAGAGCTTATGGTTGATTCAGGCGATGGAGTCTCGCACGTCTTGCCCATTTACAAGGGCTACATGTTGCCTCATGCCATCTGTCGTTTAGATTTGGCAGGCCATGACCTCACGTCAGTGCTAGCAAAGATCTTGAGTGAGTGTGTCTATTCCCTGACCACGACCGTGGAACGCGAAATCCTGCGTGACATGAAGGAGAAGTTGGGCTACGTGGCACTAGATTATGACCAGGAGCTCCAACTCGCAGCTGCGACGCCGTCGTTGGAGAAGAGCTACGAGCTCCCCAATGGCCAAATAGTCACGATCGGTGTTGAGAGGTTATGTGTGTGCAATATTCTCTTGCTTGATGTTTTTTACTTTGGCACCATTTTCGTTCTCCATTTGGTCTAGTTGAAAACAGCAACGGATGGAGACTAGTTCGAACCTAAAGAATATCATGAGAAATGTAAGAAAATATGCAAGATGAAAGAAATCTATGTGCTCTTGGTGATGTATGTGTATCAAATTTATGTCTATGCATAAGAAAAAAGAATTCCTATAAATGCAACATGTTGCTCCAGATGTGCATTCTTTTGGGAGTCTACCTGTACACAATAGACAAAGAAATCTCTGCAATCCACCTACATAGAGAATCTGTCGACCAAAGGCACACATAAGCTAGTGTCACGTCCCCATTTTGACCCCCTTTGCATTAAATCGTAAATGATGTAAATATTGTTATTTAATCATGGTGAGGAGCTCAAGGCCAAGGCCCCACCATTGATTTAGCATTTTATGTATCGGAATTTAAAAAAAAATAGATGCTTATGGTTCTTGTGCTAGATAGGCACAATGTAAATTAAGACATCATGTAAATACGAATTTTAATGAAAAACCCACAACTAGCTATGCAATGCAACAAAGAGATGGGGGCATGATTCTACAATGGGTGCATGATTCTACAAGGAATAGGGAGGGAAATTATTCAAACCCTTGAGCCAATGGTGTTAATCCATGTGTCAATGAGAAAACCCATAAACCACCAACTACCCATTTTGGGTTATGGACCCAATCATTTAATTCTTCCAGAAATTGCTTGAGGCAGTTAATGCCTTGGGAATGAAGAGGTATGGCAGCCAATTTTGTGCATGGGAAAGCCATCAACCTGGGAATTCGTATTTTTGCTTCTTGGGCAAGAAAACACCCATGAAATGGTGCCCAAAATCCATTCTAAACCGAGAGTCTTTGCTCTCTCACGTAGTCTGAGATAGCTGGGCTTTCCCCATCATGTTTTTCATCATTTTCCTGCATTTTTTCCATGGCTGGGAGCTCGTTTTTGTGTTACACAGTGGCTGGGAGAGGAGGACCACGATTTGGGATTGTTATGGAGGTTGTTTTTGCCCCAGAATGTCCATGGACGTTTTTCTGAAAACGGATTTGGCTTCCCAAGGTTGTTCCCCATCTTCCAGTTTTGTTTTTGGGTTTCCCACGTTTTTCTGAAGCTAATGAAAACCCCATCTTTGGGCATCTCATTGTAAAAACGTTTCTTCATGCCCGGCACTTATACTTTTGTTGTTATGTGCATCCTTGTTTTGGTTTGAATCTGTGAGCAAGAGATTTGGAGTGGTAGTGGACAGAATTGGCTTGATAAACCTAGTGGGGGGAAATAACCTCTCAAGAAGATCAAGAGGGTTGGCTACTCTTCTATGCACACCTTAGACACTCTAGATTGGAAGGTATGGCCTAAGGGACTGTGCATTGGTGAAGGGAATACTTCCTTGAGTGGGTGTGTAGGCATTGTGGGTGTCAAGCTAGATAGATCTTGTAAAGGTATCCCTGGATCTGTTCTTGAGCTCACTAGCTTAGCAATTCTTCCTTTCCATTTCCTAGCAGCCTGATAAACCCAATTGTAGATTGGCTTGGCTCATCTTGGTTTATGATTGGCTATGTGTGAGTCTGTTGTTCCCTAGTTCCTTGTAGAAATCATGTCCAGCTCGGGGGTGGCAGTTGAATCAAGAGGTTGATAACCACAACTGGCCTATGGTTGGGTGGAACGTTGCAATTGCATAGCCAGTTGCTTGGGATTACTTTGCTATAAGATAAGTGCTCTCTTGTGTTAACTTTGCAATTATTTATTGGATGAATATCTTGATGTATGATGGATGTGTTATTGAAATTAATTCCGTTGTGTTTTCTTATAATTATACATTTCCATATGTTCTTTTATATTATTTGAATGCTTATTTAAAAGTTCATGGGGCTAGATGCCCAGTTTTAGCATCACGATCATCTCCATCGCCCTGGTATGATGGGAGGGGACGTGACAACTAGATGTTGAAGAAAATTGACCAAAATATATATTAGGCTTCACATATGACATAACAGTGTCGATGCTAATTTTTTTTATCGATGTCATGAGTTTCAAATGCTGGAAATACTTGATGGGAGAAAAGCTTGAGGCATTACAGTAATCCATCAGCCAGCAATGTACCATTCAAAGTTCCCTCAACCAATGTTCCTTTTTTTTTGAAGTTTTGTTTAGTCACTATATATTATGTTGAGTTTGACTTGGGTTGTCTACCTACAAAAAGTATGTTTATATATTTAAAAATATGTGTCGAAGACTACAATCGAATAGGAATTCGAATCCCTACACGTTATGTCAATACCAGTAACGAAATGTTGAGCAAGAAATTTATAAGATGCATGGTCAAAGTCAATACGATGAAGAGTGCAGTTAACTTGGCCAATGGCTTGAAGAGGATTCCACCTGTCTTGATTTTTTTGTTCGTAAAGAGTAGTCGGAAGGACCAACTCACTGCCAACTTGATGATGACATATATATTTCTAGCAAAGCTACATGCGATTGTTCATCAAAGAATTATTGTATAGAGTTGTTGCAAAACAAGTCATGATCATGAGTGGAAGAAGAGATCATAAAATATGTCATATGATGCATCGATTGCTTACACCTGCCTATGACATTGGATTGTCCTCTCTAAAACTACCTACACTTGCCTTTGAGGGTACTATTGCATTTGCATCAACTGACGTACTGGGGACATTGACGCACTGGAATCAACTGGGGACAGATGTCGAATGGTATCCCCGCTACAAATTTCGAGGAGGAATTAACCAGTTTTACCAATCTTCAACTTTGCAAAATGAAAAATTTATTTTTGAAATTCATGTTAGTAAATTAATATATGCAAAATGATTGCATGATGTCAAGGACATAATAATGATTTTAGATATACTTACCTAGATGGAAACATGTTATGAAGATTTGTTGGGAAACCTAATTGTAGATGAAGAAATTTGTTGGGAGAAAAGGAGCAGCAAGCAAAGTATAAATTTAGGGAGATGAGTGAATGCAATGGATATAATTATGAGGAGAGATACAATGTAGTCAAAGCTCAAGTTGTTTCAAATGTATTCATCATACAAATCTTGTTGGCAAACAAAGAATTTCTTTCCCTTATTAAATTACAACGATTTCTATTTACCCAAGTCGAAACAAGTTGATAGGATCTCATATCCCATTTTCCTACCCATGTCCTCGCTTGGGTGGTAACATGGGGAGGAAACAAAAAAAGTAGGGCTTATCTTCTATTATTTTGAATATATTGAGGCCTCCATGTCTAGTATGCCTACATAATGGGATATTAGTTCATTTTCTATATTGATTCTTCCAATATATGGGTGTTGGTATAGAGAAAGACCTCCATCCCTAGGAGGCCTATACAATGGGCTATTATTATCTCAATTGTAGAGAGTGGATCTAATAATAATTTCATTGTGCCTAGGTTTTGAAGGATCTAAGTCACATAGATAGTTCAATGTGTTCATTAGCACATAACTTGGAGATGTGTGATACGAACCAAGGGGATGCATATATGGGGTTAAAAGTAGATGATATGATCTCAAGGGGGGAATATATGGGGCTAAAGGTATATGTAAATAAGAACATGCATATGTAATATTGGTCAACGTAATGAAGGGGCCTGTGTAATGAGTGAATAGGTATATATAGAGGTAATGTAGGCATTGTTAAAAAAACATGTGAAGGAAATTTTGAATATCTTGGGGTATTTGGAGGAATTTCTCCTATCTCTTAATGATTTATTGTGTAAATCGTCTATATTATCTACCTTAGATTTGTTCTCTATGTTTACATTGTTGTACATGGTGTGTATTCTTATCTTTTACGATATCTTAAGGATTTGGTTTATATCAATGTCGATCATCGAATGCACATTAACATGGTGTACTCCTCATGTTTGTTTGAACTAGGGTTTGGAATTGGACTTATCCTCAATAGTATAGATGGGGTGATTTAGGTGAGATCGAATGCAAGGCCAACCTTTCATTCATTTGTGGAAATGGGTGGTCTAGGGAGGTTATCCACAACAAATCCTTTCTTCTCAATAATCCATACATCCCCTTGAAACACTTGAATTTTGTTGATAATGCATGCCTTTTCTAATTAACATATGCCCTCAAAATCTTGCATTGATTCCTTCTCTTAAAATGAAATCTCTCCAAGATAGAAAAGGCAATGATTAATCATGTTATATCAATTTCACCTACTGCTTCCAAGAATAGGTTTAGCCTGGTTTTACTTGGTTAAGCATGCAATATTTGTTAGGGAACAAATAATCCAAACTATGCCTAATGGTAGCAAGTTTTACATTGAAGAAAATACTTATTTTCTCTTTTTATTTTGGTGAAATACATATATCAAGGAAACCTTCCCCTGATTTTGAGGATGGTAACCAAGGTAAATTGAATTTTACATAAGCTTGAGATTTTGTCAACACGGAGCTCAAGGTTGTTACGACAATATACACATTAAGAGCTCAACATACCACTTATGGGAATTGAACATGTTTGGGAAATATAACACTTCGTATCACAATCCCCTAGGTTAGACCTGATTGACAAAAGACTTATCAGGTTACTCACTTATATAAAGTAGTTAATAATTTCTTGTTTGTTTTTTTGTGAATGCATTCCATTAATATGAGTTTAGGCACATCAACTTGTAAAAACAAGTTTTAGTTTAGTTGTTGTGATGGAGGAATTTTTTCGATTAATTTTTATTAGGAATTATATATGGTCTTAAATATTGTTTGGTATATAACAAGTACAAATAAAAGTATGAATGTGTTTTAAATAAGACTTAAAATTTGGTGGGAGCACTAACACCATTCCATTTTTACTAACTTAATAAGGCATTATAATATAAATCTAATTTTTTTAAATTATAATAAGTTTTCATTTGATTATCAATTAGGTCTAGCTTGGGTGGTTGGGAGGAATTATTGTGTTAACCTTCCCACCAATGTTCAATTATCACAAGTGACATATTGAGTTCTTAATGAGTATATTGTTGTAACGGCCTTGAGCCCTATGTTGACAAAATCCTCAAGCTTGTGCTGAATTTAGTTTAGTACCATCATCAAAATGAGGAAAAGTATATGGTGGGTTTCCATGGGATATGTATTTCATGGGGAAAATCAATTTATTAAACTTTTGGAGATATGTGACAAAAATTTATTGATTAATTAGAAAAAATATTGAAAAAAGGAAATTACTTTCCATCTATTTATTTCAATAATAACTATTATAGTTTGTATAAAGAAAAAGAGTGGTGTTGCAATGATACTTGTGAGTTGGAAAGTGGACACTTCTCTTCACAATCTACTTGGACTGGATTACAAAATACTACTTTATGAATCAACTATCTCAAAATATACATCAAAAGAAAATGTCTAATTATTGGATGAACCTTGCAAAGAGTAACAAAAAGTGGCAAGTGAATATTATTGTCAAGCACTCTATTTGCAGATAAATTAATATCAACCACACAGAGCATATGAAATTTATTGTCAACCCGAGAAAGTCTTTTTATTTCAAAGGATAAGTGCACAATATATGCTTAAACACAAAACCATTAGAAGTGAATACTTTTATCTTCTATCATCCATGTTCATCCCAAGAATCTATGCAATCCCGATTGCCTTCTAACTGCTATACTATTTTTCTATTATGCATCAAGAAGAAATGATATCAGATCTAATCAACAATTGCCAAAAAGGAAATCTCATTCATATTCTAAAATAATCACTTGTCTAATCTAATCAAGCTGGAAATCATAAAGCATGAACTGAACATTACTCTAGAATTTCAAATGAAAGGAACTGAAGCAACTGTTCTAAGAAACTGAATTGTGAAATAAAAATCAATCAACACATAACAGGAAAGCTAAATTGTAAGAGCTCCTGGGATCACGTCTCAACTGTAGGATGAACACGGTAGTGTGAACAGAAATTGAAATGTGTAAAGCAACCCTGACTCAGTCGACTGTTATTCTATACCATTCACCAATCTCACAGAAATGTAATCTTTTACTGAGAAATCCACACAATGAATATTGCTGCTGCGTACAAAAGAAAGAACAAAGCATCACACAACAAGAAAGATGAAATCCTAATTTAACTCAGCAATCTCTGTGGAAGACGGGCCCAGTCTTCACACAGAGACGCTGGTTGAACAACACTCTCTTTAACTCAGAAGTAACCCCTTATATTAACAAAAGAATGAGTACACAGTTTGGCTTGGCTGCTAATACGAAATAAATTAATTGTTTGCTGTCCAACCCCTTGGTCGAGGAAACTCCCCATATTTATACATACAACTTGTAACATCTAATCCTATAATTGGGCAGCCATGAAGATCTCTGATCTTCAGGCGCCCTAAATAATCTAGCTGTTACAATGCGTGGCAGAACTGAAATATCCAAATATGAGAAAGTTATTAATTGCCCCAAGAGTGGCGATCCTTCCAGCTCACAGCTGGACTCGAGCAGCGACATACTTAAGATAGCAATTTATGTTACAGCTGCCCTGTCACGACTGTGCCTTGATTGACGATTCGAGCCCCAAGGAACCTTCTACAAGCAATGAACGTCCCTTCCTTCATGACTTGTTCAGCTCCGATCTTCCTGCAGTCTATTTGTCTCAACTACCTTCATAAATCGCATCATGTTAGCACAAATTAAGAGATGCACAGCTTTAATCATCACAATCATAAGTATTAATACAATAAAACAATAATCGGCCATACCTTGGTAATTTGGGGAATAAGATAAGGACAATAAGTCTAATTGCCAAGGTAATTGGTGTAGGACAAGGGAAGGGAAGATGATAAATGATGATAAAAAAGGGCCAATTCTGGGCTCAACATCTCCCCCCAACTATCCTGTTGCATGTCCTCATGCAACAACCTGCATCTGAATCTTGAACTGAGCTCTGTCCAGGAGAGAGGAAGGAATGTAGGGAAATCAGGCATCTCATCTATCTTTTGAAAGGCTTCTCTGAGTAACCCGGCATCTTCCAACTTCACTGTTTCCCTTCCACTGCTACTTGCTGATATCTGGGAATGCACTTGGTGTGGTGGGAATCTTTCTGCAGTCTCCTTATGCTATGCCTGGGGGAGTTGAAAAGAAATCCTCAATCTGAATCCAACTCAATGACATCTCTAGGAGGTGGAAGCACTGGTTCTTGTGGGACAGTGTCTTCCAGCGCATCTAATTTTAACAGGAGAGTTGCTGGTTCTTGTGTAACAGCAACATCCCTTAAACCTTCTTCAGCAGCTACCTTTATTGCTTTTGGAGACACTGGTTCTTGTGTAACAGTGTCTTCTTTGTCATTCTGCTGCTGAGACTAGATATCCTTTTCAATTTGCAGCTCCTCCTCCAAGATTTCAGTGTCACCTGAGCATGGTGTCTGTACCTGTTCATCGTCACTCCACTGTGTATCAGGAATGATATCCACTCCCAGGTTATCTCCCAACTGCAATTCAGGAGTTCTTGCTGCAGCCTCCAAGGATGTTGGTTCTTGTGTAACAACATCCTGGCTTACCTCTTCATCCTTCTTTTGCTGCAGCTCCTCTTCTATGAGTTCTGTATCATGGGAGTTCTCTGGGGTTACAACCCAGAGTTCATCATTAAATTCCAGAGTATCCTCTGTCCCAGCTTCTTCTCCTGTCTGCTTGGCCGGTTGGACAGTTATATTCAGGGTTGCTGGTTCTTGTGTTGCAGCATCCTGTTCCAATTTATCACTGTCCTGCCTTTCCGTCTCTTCTTCTAAAATTATTGTGTCCTGGGAACGTTCTGGGGTTACAGCATAAAATTCTTCACTAACCTCCAGAGTATCCTTCGGCTCCATGATCTCTGTATCGTGGGAACATTCTGGGGTCTCACTATATTCTTTTATAAGCTCCAGAGCATCCTTCATTCCCAATTCTTCTCCCATCTGTTCTATAATCTCTATGTCGTGGGAGCATTTTGGGGTTACCATACATTCCTTATAAATCTCCAGGGCGTCCTCCACTCCCAGTTCTTCTCCCATCTGTTCTATAATTTTTGCATCATGGGAAGTGGCAGCTGCAGCAAGGATGTTTAAAAGTGTTGGTTCTTGTGTGACAGCACCTTCTTTTTCCACTGCTTTCCCTTCTGTGGCTACAGGCTGTTGTGCTGAATAAGTGCTAAGTAAAATTTTATGGCCTGCTTCCTCAAAGATTTCCCCACAGGTGGGGCAGAGTATTCGCTCATCCTTTTCTCCAGCTCCAGCAGAAGCTGATTCCTCCACTTGGTCTGCGGCCTCTATTAATGTGTACATTTTTCTTCCCCCCTGCTTTCTGCAGGTTTCCTTCCAAGTTTCCAGCTCCCTTCTAAGTGCTTGGAGGTCCTCTTTCAGCATTGCATTCTCATACAAGAGTCCCTCAATTCCAGGTTCTTCCTCCACTGGCCTTTGTGGAGCATCCCTCGGTCTTGGTGTAAGGATTGGGGGCTCAACCTGTGTCTCTAAGGTTGCCCGTTTTTTTCTAGCTGTCTCTGCTGCTGTGATTGATCGAGTTCGTTTCCTTCTGATTGGTGCTACTAAATCGAACTCATTGGTGGCCCTCTTCCTTTACTGTGGCGTTTTCTTTTGTGACTTTTATTTTCGTGGTGTTTCTTCTTGTGGAGCTGGAATATAGGGGGGCAAAAATGAAGTTAAAGGAATATTTCCCTGCCCCCCATGCTGTTCTTCTTCAATCACAACTCCTCCTCCTACCCACTCAGGTGAAGACTCGATTGTGACCAGCTCAATATCTTCTTCCATTGCTCTAGCTCCGTCATCTTCAGGTTCCATTGTCGCAGCATTTGATGCTGCTCCAATTTCACCTTCCGCTGTCGGAGCTGCCCTGTTATCTAGGTTTTCCACGAGGGTTTCATCTACATTGTCACCTGATGGCTCTGTTTGTGCTTCCCCTCGCTCTCCTTCAAATGCAGTGTCATCCCCCACTGGTTCTGCTTGTGCTGGGGATTCATACACCTCGAATGGCTCTGCCTGTGCCCCTGGTTGTTCTTCCTCTGTGGTTTTACCAACCCCTGATGGTCCTGCCTGTGCCCCCAGTTGTTCTTCTTCTGTTTCATCCCTCCCCCCAACTTCACTGGAGGAACTCCGGTCCTCCTATTGTGGCGGAACCTGTAATTGCTGCAATGGGATGACCCTCAAGGGAACAGGTTGCTGTGGTCGGGTTATAAATTGTTCCCATGTTATATTATGTTGGGAAAGGGTTCTTACAATAATTAACTTAATAAGGCCATGGTGGGTGAGAGAGGACAGTGGGTGCTTTGCAGACTGAACAAATGTTGCCATATGACGCAAGTCGTGCAATAAATAAAATGGAATATTCAACAAAATGCCATGGCGGAGATGAGAAAGCAAAGGAAGTTCAGAGTTATACACAGTTTGGTATCTACCTTCGCAGGTAATGTATTTCTTGAGGAAGACAGCAACCTGGTCCCATGGCTGCGGCAGTGACTTCAGTGCAATCCCTCTCCTGGATGCTTCAACTTGCTCCCCTGGAAGTAAAAATTCTTCTCGTGCAACCGTTGCAGGGACTCGACGGTTAAACCAAGGTTTTCCCACCATCGGGATAGCTGTAAACTCGGATATAATGACCTCAGAAAAATCTATACACAGCCCCCACACCGTGGAGTGTGTTTTAGTAAGATTCAAGGCAAATTGCAGGGCTGCGTCCCGATCGAATCCGTCCAATCGCTCAAAGAACTCGACCCAGCCAGCAGCTTGAAAAATGGCCAGAACTGGCAGATTCCGTCTGAGTTCCCGGGTATTGAAAGGTTCATGGCGAACTGGAATGCCCATGGTCCTGGATGCAAGATGAGACTGCTATTCGACAGAGTACAGGATCCCAAAATGGAAGTTGCAGCACAGAGAATGCACGAATCGTTGAGCGAAGACGTTGAGCGAATGAGCTAATTCGGAAAGTTAAGCACAGAGAAGCGTTTAAAATTTCCATGCCGAATTGGGGAAGGTGGCAGTTATTAGTATTACGTCATACGAGGGAAAGGTTTAATCAGGTATAAATGGTGGTACGAGTGAAGGTACGGCCAATATCGTTTAAATGATATCAATGCTTAATCACGTGATAAATGAAAGCCATACCTCATAAAACTGTGCGTCGGAAGGCTGCGGAAACTGGTGGAGCATGCAGTTGGTGACGTCACGGAGCTGAACACGTGCACAATCAGACGTGGGATCATGATGACTCAGATAAGGCACTAATTTCCTTCGTCGGTGAAACACAAGCCATCGCGTCCTCGGGGTTGAAATGATGAGTTCGCCGGCATGACTGGGATGAATCAGCATCCTGATTAGCAGGTTGCAACAATTCTTCTGTTAACACGGGAGTTACCACTGCAAGTTTCCAAAGAAATGATAACGCGGACGGTGAAAAAGCTATTGCAGCTGGCGGGAAAGAAGTTGCAGCCACCGGAAACAAATTCACGGCAGCCGAAAAAAAAAAAAAAAAAAAAAAAAAAGAATTTACAATATCAGGGAAAATTTCGGCTGTCACGGAAAAGTTTTACGGCGGCGGAAAAAAACATACAGCTGGCGAGAAAATTTTTACGACTATGGAAAATATGTTGCAGCGCTGGAAAGAAATGGCACCTGCAGGGAAATGATGTGGTAGTGACTGGGAAATGGAATGGCAGCTGCGGAAAATGAGGTGGCAGCCGCCGCGAAATGAAGTTGCAGCTTCCGATGTTGCAGTCGCCGAAGTTGCAGCTGCCGAAGTTGCAGCTGCCGGAGTTGAAGCTATCGGAAAAGATTGATGGCTGACGGAAAAAGGGCATTACGGCTACCGGGAAATGAAATGACCGTGATTGGTAAATGAAGTGGCAGCGGCTGGGAAATGAAGTGGAAATAGCGGAAAATGAGATGGCAGCCGTGGGAAATGAGGTGGCAATAGCTGGTGAATGAGGTGGCAACCATGGGGAAGATGAGGTGGCAGCCGCGAAAACTGGAGTTGCAGCTGCCGATGTTGCAGCCGTCGATGTTGCAGCCGCTAATGTCGTAGCCACCGATGTTGCAGCCGCAGATGTTGCAGCCGCTAATGTCGCAGCCACCGATATTGCAGCCGTCGATGTTGCAGCTGCCGAAGTTGCAGCTGTCGGAAAAGATTGACGACTAACGGAAAGAGGGCATTACGGCTACCAGGAAAAGGAGAATGTGGTTGCCCAGAAAATATGTTGCAGCTGTCGGAAAATTTTTTTTTTTTTTTTTTTTTTTTTTTTTTTTTTTTTTTTTTTTTTTTTTTTTTTTTTTTTTTTTTTTTTTTTTTTTTTTTTTTTTTTTTTTTTTTTTTTTTTTTTTTTTTTTTTTTCAGAGCAAGGACGGCACAGGGAGATTTTCATTACGGGCCCAAACTGGTCGTTCTCCTGGCGCTTCCCTGAAAATTTTTAAAAGACGACAGCAAGCAAAGAGATCAAATGCGAAAAAAAAAAAGAAAGAAAACAACAACTATACGCTACAGCAAGAAATTATTTATGTACAGCAAATACAATTTTCAGTTTAAGGTTTGGCAAAGGTAGAGAAAAGTTCCTGCTCTGGTGCCAATTGATAGTCTGGATCAGCAGCAATCTGTGAAATGAATGCATCTTTTGAAATGGGCTTCCGATACAGTCGCAGTCTGTGGCCATTAGCAAGTAATGGTATACGGTTTTCATCAATGGTAACCAGGCGAACAGTGCCGTTGTCAAATACCATGTCAACCAAATATGGACCCAACCATCTTGTGCGTAATTTTCCTTTAAAATCCTTCTTGAATCTGGAGTCGTATAATAGTGCCCAGTCTCCTTCACGGAAGATTTTCTTTTTGATGAATCGGTCATGCCAATTAGATCTCTGTTGCTGAAGCAGCACAGTCTGGTCTACTGCAGCTAACCGTTTCTCATCCAATTCATTTAATTGATTCAATCTTCTTTTCTGGGCTTCTGTTACATCCAGGTTCATTTCAATGGCTGTTTTCAGGGTCTTGATCTCAAATTCAATTGGAAAGATAGCACTCTTTCCATATACCATATCATAGGGAGAAAAGCCCGTGGTGTTGCGCCAAGTCGTGCGATATGCCCACAGTGCTTCTGGAAGCCTGTCAGCCCAATCCCTTCGATGGCTTTTAACTGTTTTAGTAAGGATTGCTTCGATAACTTTATTAGTGCTTTCCACCTGACCATTGGCCTGGGGATGATAAGGTGAAGCTATCTTGTGCTGCACATGATACTTCCGGAGCAAGGATTCAAATTGGTGTGAAATAAATTGTGGCCCCCCATCGGTAACTACTTCCTTTGGTACCCCAAAACGGGTAAAAACTTCACTGTACAGAAAATCAATCACCGCCTGGTCATTTGCCTTAGCCAAAGCTACAGCTTCTACCCACTTGGTCATGTAATATGTACACACCAAAATGTAAACCTTCTGTTTGGAAGGAGGGTTGATAGGACCAACAAAGTCCAATGCCCATCTATCAAACGGTTCTAATACCACTTGGGGCTGTAAAGGCATCTGATCTGTCTTATTAGGTTGGCCCATCCTTTGACAGATGTCATAGGACTGAACATATCTTTTAGCATCTCTGAATAGTGTCGGCCAATAATAGCCCATTCGCAACGCCTTATGCCCTGTTCTTTTGTCTGCAAAGTGTCCTCCGCAAGGTTCATCATGACAGGCCTTTAGTATATGAAAGATCTCATCTTCCCTTACACATCTTCTAATCTCAAGATCAGGTCCTGTGTAAAAGAGATGGCCTTTGAGCCAACAATACCTGGCACTTTGCTGAATAATTTTTCTTTTCTCTCGTTTAGAAATATGCGGCGGAAGCTTCCCTGCAACCAAATAATTAGCAACGTCTGCATACCAGGGTGAATGAGCTGAGAGTGCGAATAAATGTTCATCCGGGAAAGCATCCTCAACAGGTGAACTGTCATCACTGTTAGTAAATCGTGATAAAAAATCAGCAACAACATTTTCTTTTCCAGGTTTATCTACAATAGTAATATCAAATTCCTATAATAATAAAAGCCACCTGGTTACTCTTGCATTAGTGACAGGTTTGTTCATTAAATACTTAATGGCAGAGTGGTCAGTATGCACAAATGTAGGATACCCAGTAATGTAATGCCGAAACTTATTAATAGAATAAACAATAGCAAGGAATTCTTTTTCAGTAACAGTATAGTTTAGTTCAGCAGGGGCTAAGTTTTTACTAACATAATAAATAGCATAAGGTACTTGACCATCCTGCTGTCCTAGTACTGCTCCAATGGAAGTATCAGAAGCATCTGAAGAAATGTGGAAAGGTATGGTCCAATTAGGTCCCCTTAAAATAGGGGCTGTGGACAGTTTCTCTTTAAGCTTATCAAATGCTGTCTGGCATGCTGTACTCCACACAAACTGTGCGTCCTTCATTAACAATGAAAACAAAGGAGAAGAAAGTTTGGAGAAGTTTTCTATGAATCTCCTGTAATACCCAGCATGTCCCAGAAAACTTCGCACCTCTTTCTGAGTTGAAGGAGTTGGTATATTTTTTATCACCTTAATTTTTGAAGGATCCACTTGAATACCATCAGTAGAGATGAAATGTCCTAATACCACCCCCTCACTCATCATCATGTGGCATTTTTCAGTGCTTAGTGAGAGGCGAGCATGTTCACAGCGAATTAAAACTTTCTTTAAATTTTCCAGTGCTTCCTCAAAATCCTTGCCATAGGGAGTAAAATCATCCATAAAAACTTCCATGCTATCATTAACCAATTCAGAAAATATGCCAATCACAGCTCTTTGGAACGTTGTAGGTGCATTGCACAAGCCAAAGGGAAGCACCCTATAGGCGAACGTTCCCCAAGGGCAAGTGAAGGTGGTCTTATCCTGATCCTCTGGAGCAATCTGGATTTGATTGTACCCACTGAACCCATCCAGGAAGGAGAAGAACTTCTTCCCTGATAGGGTATCAAGTACCTGGTCAATAAAGGGCAGAGGAAAATGATCATTTTGTGTAGCTTTGTTCAGCTCCCTATAATCGACAAAGACTCTCCATTTACCATTTTTCTTGGGCACAATTACAAGTGGGGAAACCCACTCACTATCTGAAATAGGATAGATAAATCCTGCTTCCAAGAGTTTCTGGATTTCCTCCTTCACTATATCCCTCAAATTGGGGTTCATGCGTCGTTGGGGTTGACATACAGGCCGGGAGTCGTTTTTAATATAAATATGATGAGTGCACAGACTGGAAGGAATACCCTTCATGTCTGTATACTCCCAGGCGAATGCCCCCTTACGTTCCTTCAAGAGATTGGTTAGGCGCATTTGTTCTTCTGAGGAGAGACCCGGATTGATATTCAAAGTTCTTCCAGGCTCTACCTCAATAGGAATGCTTCTCAAATTTTTCAAAACTGGAATTATGTTTGTGTCATTGACTAGTGCTTCCTCCGTAAGCTGTTCTTGTTCTTCCTTACCGAGGGTACTGTTCAGGAGTTGATAAACTTCCTTATCTACTGAAGCAGGTTCGCTAATGAAATTATTAATGGCATCGTCTTCTGTTTCGTTTTTGAAGGTTAGTGCCTTCCCTATTGTTAGTAATGGATGAACATCTTCCTCCTCTTCCTGTTCTATCCAAAGGGAAGTTTCATTTTCTAGACTCGGCCGTGCTGGAGGGTACAGGGTGAGGTTTTTGGTTTCCATACCATCAGATATAGTCATAGATCCTGATCGACAGCTGATGCAAGCATCAGCTGTAGCCAACCAAGGCCTCCCCAAGATCAATGGATGTCCCCCCAGCTGTGATTTTGGTTGTAATACCAGAAAGTCGGCAGGATATTCCCATGAGTCTATTGAAATGAAAAGGTCGTCCAAAATCCCTTCGGTTCTGATGGTGGATATGTCTGCCAATTCTAAGATGGTAGGGGTCGGTCTAATATTGGTAAATCCGAGCTTCTTTACAGTCTCCATTTTTATAACATTGATCGCAGCTCCTAAATCTACTAGTACGTTGGGTATCTGCGTTTGTCCTATGTGTACATTGACAGTAGGATTGCCAGGATCCTCATACTTGGTTATAGGGGTTTTTCCAGTCATTAAAGCAGATAAATTCCCTATGACATGAACAGTAGGAGGATCTCTGGGTTTCCTTCCCTGTCTTTTAGTGCACAGGTCCCGAACAGTTCTAGCATAAATAGGTACATCTTGAAGAGCTTGTAAAAGGGGAATCTTAACATAAAGGTTCTTCAATTCTCCTCAGAGATTGAACTGAGGTTGCCCCCCTATTTTTGGCAGCATCAATCTCTCAGGGTATGGTGGTTGCCTTACCAGCTGGGCAGGCTGCGTGTTATCCGCTTTATCGTTTAATGTTTCAGCCGTCCCATCTGAGGGATGCTCAGCACCTTCAGTGTTAGGAACCGGATCAAATGGATGCTGGGAACTCTCTTCTTTGTCATGCACAGATGGTGGAATATTTTCTGAAATTACACGTTCTACTATCTTCCCAGACCGTAAGCGAATATCATTACAAGGTACAGGGGAAAGAGAGTAGGCCGGCATATTGAGAGCTTCCAATTGCTGGACTGCTTTATTATTTGGGTTAGGGTTAGGTTGGGCAGGCAGCTGAGGCCGTATTGGTAAGTTAGGAACAAGATTATTTTGCAGCTGCAGCTGCGACTGCTGAGGTGGGTATTGAGGATATTGATGAAATTGAGGATATGGAGGATACGGTAACTGTTGAGGTGGAGGTGGTTGAGGAAACTGGTTCCCAGGATGGAAGTTCCTCCATCCAGGAGACCATGAAGTAGGTTGATGTGGTGGCTGTGTCCAAGGACTCCATGAATTATAACCTTGCATCGCAGGTTGAGGGGAATTCCACTGAGCATAATTTGAAGGGAATTGTGTATTCACATTTTGCATATTAGTATTCCAATTATTCAAATTATTCAAAAATGGAAATGAATCGGGAGACATACCTTGATTCCGGGGCTGCCAGGGTTTCTTCTGTGCAATGAAGTAGGCTGAATCTACCTCTGGAGTTGATGCCTGCAGAACAGCCTTTACTTGGGGCAATGTGGGACATTCTTTCATATCGTGGTTCAGCTCGCACAGCTGACACACTTGTATTTTTTCAAGAGGGCATTCTTTCAGTGGATGAGTCTTTCTACATCGGGGACAAAACACACCTAGTGTGAGATCCTCCACTGCCTGTCTTTGCTTGGCCTTCAAGACATCAATCTCTGAAGAGATAGAGCTCATCATTTCTGTTTTAAAGTTTTCAAGAAGATTGCCTATCTCCGCACGTGTATCTCCCCCATTGGATGACTTCTGAGTTCTGTCGAAGACATCACGTTCCAGCTTATCTCGTTTATGCTACTTGTTATGCCTAGAAGATCCCCTGGAGTATCTCTTACATAATTCCACAATTGTCTCAAAAGATTCTTTAGAGATATCTCCCTTTCCTAATAAATTTAGCATGTCTAAACAATCATCCCTGATCCCTCGGAGCAGGATTATCTTAAGCACATCTAGTCCCATGTTCGTCTGCCCAGCTCTCTGCACATTGTACAGCAACCTCTCCACAAAATCCTCCAAACTTTCATCCTCCTTCTGTACCATCTTGAATAACTCCTCCCTTTTGTCCCTGGTGTTGCAATATTCTTGATATTTTTCCAGGAACACTTGCTTCATCTTATTCCAATTAGCAACAGTTCCTCCCCCAAGGCTCATGAACCATCGTAATGCATTGTCCTTCAGGGTGGCAGGAAAAAGCTTCAACTTTTGGGCATCTGTGACATAATCATAGCTGCGACAGAGGATATCGAATTCAAAAAGGAATTCGTCTGGATCTTCTGCCGCCCTGCCATGGAAGCGAGGTAACACCGACGGTGAGATGTTTTTCATAGGAGCTGTCCCCTCTAGCTGCTGTATTGGGAATTGCAATGTAGCCATAGTTTCTGGCGGGGAATCATCTTCATGATGGTATTGTACCACTGCTTCTTCCTCTTCGTTCTCATGTCTGTTATTCATCTTTTCTTCTGTATCTTCTCCTTCGTTTGTTCCTTTGTTCCTTACCTCAGTTGTAACAGCTGCGTATTCTTCAGTTGTAACAGCTGCGTATTCTTCAGTTGTAACAGCTGCGTATTCTTCAATTGTAACAGTTGCGTATTCTTCAATTGCGACAGCTGAATCAGCCGTTCCTTCTTCAGCAGGAGTATATGCAGGAATCACAGCTGCTCCTGTATCTTCCACTGTAGATCCTGATGCTGGCGCTCCAGGATCAGCAGGGCCTCTTTTGATAGGAGTCTCCCGTTGACGAGATCTGACAGCTGAATCAGTTTTGTCAACAAGGTCGTCGATGAATGTTCTTCTACCCAGCGATGGACCTCGACCACGACCCGAACCACCTGCACTGTTAGTAATTTGTGGGGTTTTGGGGGTTGGGAGGTGATCACGTTTTACCCTCCTCGTATTCATGCGAAGCAGATCATTTCAAAAACAACCAAAAAGACTGACTAAAAGGCAATTATCAAATGCAACTAATGACTAGTGTTTAATTTTCATCCTTCCCCGGCAACGGCGCCAAAATGTCAAGCACTCTATTTGCAGATAAATTAATATCAACCACACAGAGCATATGAAATTTATTGTCAACCCGAGAAAGTCTTTTTATTTCAAAGGATAAGTGCACAATATATGCTTAAACACAAAACCATTAGAAGTGAATACTTTTATCTTCTATCATCCATGTTCATCCCAAGAATCTATGCAATCCCGATTGCCTTCTAACTGCTATACTATTTTTCTATTATGCATCAAGAAGAAATGATATCAGATCTAATCAACAATTGCCAAAAAGGAAATCTCATTCATATTCTAAAATAATCACTTGTCTAATCTAATCAAGCTGGAAATCATAAAGCATGAACTGAACATTACTCTAGAATTTCAAATGAAAGGAACTGAAGCAACTGTTCTAAGAAACTGAATTGTGAAATTAAAATCAATCAACACATAACAGGAAAGCTAAATTGTAAGAGCTCCTGGGATCACGTCTCAACTATAGGATGAACACGGTAGTGTGAACAGAAATTGAAATGTGTAAAGCAACCCTGACTCAGTCGACTGTTATTCTATACCATTCACCAATCTCACAGAAATGTAATCTTTTACTGAGAAATCCACACAATGAATATTGCTGCTGCGTACAAAAGAAAGAACAAAGCATCACACAACAAGAAAGATGAAATCCTAATTTAACTCAGCAATCTCTGTGGAAGACGGGCCCAGTCTTCACACAGAGACGCTGGTTGAACAACACTCTCTTTAACTCAGAAGTAACCCCTTATATTAACAGAAGAATGAGTACACAGTTTGGCTTGGCTGCTAATACGAAATAAATTAATTGTTTGCTGTCCAACCCCTCGGTCGAGGCAACTCCCCATATTTATACATACAACTTGTAACATCTAATCCTATAATTGGGCAGCCATGAAGATCTCTGATCTTCAGGCGCCCTAAATAATCTAGCTGTTACAATGCGTGGCAGAACTGAAATATCCAAATATGAGAGAGTTATTAATTGCCCCAAGAGTGGCGGTCCTTCCAGCTCACAGCTGGACTCGAGCAGCGACATACTTAAGATAGCAATTTCTGTTACAGCTGCCCTGTCACGACTGTGCCTTGATTGACGATTCGAGCCCCAAGGAACCTTCTACAAGCAATGAACATCCCTTCCTTCATGACTTGTTCAGCTCCGATCTTCCTGCAGTCTATTTGTCTCAACTACCTTCATAAATCGCATCATGTTAGCACAAATTAAGAGATGCACAGCTTTAATCATCACAATCATAAGTATTAATACAATAAAACAATAATCGGCCATACCTTGGTAATTTGGGGAATAAGATAAGGACAATAAGTCTAATTGCCAAGGTAATTGGTGTAGGACAAGGGAAGGGAAGATGATAAATGATGATCAAAAAGGGCCAATTCTGGGCTCAACAATTATGATCCCAACACTTTATTTTTCTTAGCTTATCTTTCCCAAACGTTTTTTGTAGTTTTTATGCCTCCTGTAACTAGCAGGAGTTGATCATCAGTTTTAAGAGTGACAACATATGAAAGGGTTCAAGAATTTATCTTTAACACCTCCTGGGTAAGTGAGACATCATCCCTTGCTTATATGCCTCATCAACGTCATTGTCTCATTTTACACACTCTCCATGTCATCCTCGTCCTTGCACCCATCCTTCTCAACGTGGTATTTCTAGGGATAAACTTCTACAACCTCCCCTAGTTCCTTCTCATTTAGGAGATTGAAGTAGTTTGTTGAGGCTTGGGATGAGGGAGGGATGGGAATTTTGCACTTTTTAGGTGGACTCACTCACTAGCTACACTTATTTTTGGCTAATTGTATTCATTGTCTATCCAAGGCATGAAACTTAGGGCATTGGACCTTTCATGCAATCTATGCCAAAGTATCCATAGACGTGGTGGGAGTATCTTGTGATATAGTACCTAAAGATGACATCATCAAATAATATTTAACCGTATAGCTTCCAATAATCCATTTTTGAGATTGAATTTGGCATAGCTCCATTTATCTAAAATGGAACCTAATAGTGAAGGAATTTGAATAGGAAAAGTGAAAAGTGTCTAGGGGTAAAGCATTATGAAAAAATCCAAATAGTCATTTAGATAAAAAAATAACTAAAGGATATGTTGTTTGAGAAAGATCAACTTGAGACAAAATTGATGGATTTACTCAATTGAGTAGAATCAAATCAAGATCACATTGATTGTCAATCAATGTTAATTGGATGCATGTTGATGGACTAAATCAATAGAAATTTAATTAGTGATAGCCATGCTTATTGATCATATTGTAAATGAATTATAGTTGATGAGTAGTTGAACAACTAAGGACTAAATACATATGGATTGTTGGTCGATTAGCACACAATTATAGTTACCATTGAATTTATCAATACGAAGGGTTTCTTGGTGGACATTGTTAAGCAACAAATTCCCCAAAAGAGCATGAAAAGAGAAAAAAGAGACCAGAAAGACTAATCCACACATTAATAATGAAGAAAAGAGATAAATAGCAAGCCTCTTCGAGGGGGAAACCTCCTTATACAATGTACTAAGTACATAATACAAGACAAGATGAGATGATTCAAATGAAAAGTTATCCTTCCTATATATAGGAGACTCAAGAGGTAAAATTACAACTAATGGACCCAAGCCGAAATCAATAATATGTAATGAGCCACAATATAGGGGGTAATTTGCCAACATTTAGGGCTTAACATGCCTCTCCTCATTATACAAGTGTTGTCCTCAATGATTGATTAGTTGTGGATTCTTCTGTATGAAAGGCTCATCTTCCCATGTTGAATCTTCAACTGGTAAGTTCTTCCACTTCATGAGGTCTTAGTAATAACACAATTGTGTAGTTATTTGGTCCTTGTTTCTGTGATTTGTGCAAGTTCCAATATGACTTTTCCTTCTTCATCAAGCTCCAACAAGATAGTTTGAATTTGGATCTTGTTTCCTATTACCTTCTTTAAGCAAGAAACATGGAAAACCGGGTGTACCCTTGAAGATGAATGGAGCTCCAATTTGTAAGCCATACTACCAATCTTCTGCAACACTTTATAAAGACCATAATACTTGGGTGTTGATCTATTGTCTTTATTTATTTGCTTGATGTAAATCTATTTGTAAGGTTGCAGCCTCGGAAATATCCAATCCCTTTCTTCAAAACTCCTTTCACTGTGATGTTGATCTACTTGTTGTTTCATAATATTTTTTGACATGGCCAAGTTGTTCTTCAATAACTCGAGAAGTTATTGCTAGTGCTCTAGGTGATATTCCACAACTTGAACTTTAGATTTTCCTTTTAAGGGAGATGTGATAGATGGAAGATGGTACCCATAAAGTTCCATAAATGGAGACATTTTTTATTACGTATGGAAGGAAGTATTGTACCACCATTCTACCAAAGATAACCATTTCATTGACTATGTGTGTTTGTCATATGAAAAGAAACGAAGTTATCCTTCCAAAAATTTGTTCACTATCTTAGTTTCCCCATCGGATTGAGGATGATACGATGAACTATGAGCCAACTAGGTACCCAAACAAGAAAATAGTTCAGCCAAAGAATTTCTAGTGAAAATTGGATCTTTGTGAAGAACCTGCAATAATTAATTAATGAAAATACAAGAGATAGCAGAAATAACAGAACTCAGAATTGCTTTATTGATCGCATGCCACTTTGAGGGGGCAACCTCCTTTGAGCAAGCTCAATACAAATAACTTCATGGTACCTTCATTGGCCTAACACACACTTATATACTAAGTCTATTCCCAATAATATGGGTCAATACCATGGGACATATCAATACTACGAGACAACTTACAAATCATATGCGTCCAATACTATGGGTCAATACCATGGGCTACTGCAAACTATGGATCAACAAATACTATGAGACGACTTACAAAACATATGCGTCCAACAACAATATACTAACAAAGTAAAGAGAAGGGTTGACACAAGTTCCTAACATCCCCTCTCCCTTAGAGAAAGCTTTGTCCTCAAAGCTTTAGATGTGGAAATTGATGCGAAATTTGAAGGAGTGGTTCCCCTAGAGAATCCTCGGGTTGCATTCCGTGCCACTGAATGAATACATCTGTGATAGATTGAGAGAGAAGCTGATGCCTTCTGAGTTTCAAGGAGGATTGCATGTAAGGCTGTAGATGAAGAAGAACCATATCAGCTGCATGTAAAGTGCGCTAAGAACGATGTTGATCAGCTTGTTGTTGCAGTCGAATTCATGCCATGTGAAGATTGTCTTGCATAATGAGAAGAATATGATCGCGGTTTCGAAGAACTGAGTCAATTGGTTGAACTGGGGAACTGCTGAGGGTGTATGGAAGAAGAACTAGTGGTTCCTATTCATAGACTACTTCATATGATGTCATTTGAGATGTGGTATTGTACCACTGGAGCGCTTCAAGTAAATCCATAGAAATAGCTATCCAAATCTGTGTATGGATAGGTAAGGGTTCGAGCAGTCCCGAAAGGAGTGTCATTTCACCCTTGTTGACCTGGAAATTATGGCAGTCAGCCACCATCTATTGAATTGTCATTTTCAGTCCCTGCCAAAAGAAGTTACATTGTTCCCGGTCATACGTTTTGAGGAACCCAGAGTGCCCTACTGATGGAGAAGCATGGAGTGCATAGAAGAGATAAACCCATTGAACAGATTGCAACCAATTTGGAACAAGTAGAGAAATAGTTGTAAGAGAAACTGGGTCATCCAATGTACGAGAAGGAGCATATGCCACCAGATTGACCTTACCCTTCTTGTAAGTGATTGCATAGGCATAACCCAGGAGTTGGATAACCCATTTCAGGTGTGCTCGGGAGGAGACCCATTGTTCCCAGAAATTTTCCAGACTTTGGAGATCAGTCTTGATGCAGAAATAATTCCCTAATAGGTGTGTCTGCCACT
The DNA here is from genome assembly GCA_027924585.1 of Larix kaempferi. Lineage (NCBI taxonomy): Eukaryota > Viridiplantae > Streptophyta > Pinopsida > Pinales > Pinaceae > Larix > Larix kaempferi. The sequence continues at coordinate 418,671 of BSBM01001104.1, forward strand.
TCTATACTGCACGAAAAATAACCACCATTTGCTTCTGAGATGTAGATGTGGCTAAATTCTTACCGTAAAGGTCTCTTGATGGCAATAATCCCACTGCTTCAACAAAGAGACCTGCATATCTATCCAAGGAAGTAGTGGAAACCGTTGATGGGTGCATATGAATGGAGTGGAGCTGAGCGATGACACCATCTGAATTCTTCTTAAGGATATTTTCCATGCGATGTGAACTGATAATGCAGAGAGACCCTAGTTGTAAGCCCATAAATTTGTGTTGTTTCCCATTGACTGAAAACTACATCCAAAGTTCAGCAAAATCCCATAAGATGGGGCCAAGAATGTGTAACCATTGAACGCCCAAAACCACATCACATCCGCCTAAGGACAAGGAAAACATGTCAGAGCGCAGGTTATAATCTTCCAGAGAGACACGCACATTGTGACACATCCCCTTGCAAGGTAAGGTGCCCCCATTGGAAACCATGACTTCAAAGTTGGAGCAAGGATGGACAAAACAATCAACCCGTTTGGCGATCCGAGGGTCAATGAAGTTATGAGTGCTACCAGAATCAAGGAGTATTGTAAGAGGAAGCTTCTTGAAGTAACCCCTAACCCGCATTGTTTGGGGGGTGGTGATTCAGGCTAAAGCATGGGGAGATCTCTCTGGCTAGTCTTCCTGAGATGGGGGGTCAATAAGAGGCTCCTGAATGTTGACCTGATCATCCATTGTATCTGGAGATGCTTCACCAATTTCAGAGGTAGGTGGAGAATCCACATCCAAGAGATAGAGCTTTTGTTGAACACATCTATGTCCCCAAGTGAATTTCTCATCACAATTATAACAAAGCCATTTTTTTGTGTGCTTGCATCTCTATTTCAGAAAAAATGCTTGATAGGAGTTGGTCGAGGAGCTGGTGGGATGGGAGGTCATTGAGAACCCATATTTCGGAAGGGAACAAAAGTGGGTTTGGAGTGCTCTTGGGCTGCAATCTTGTCTTCTGCCAACTTAGCCAACCCCAGGGCTTCCATCATTGTGTTAGGACAGAACATTTTAACCTCTGAGTGGATTTCATCCTTAAGACCACTGATAAAAAAACTCTTGTAGAAGTCATCAGACAATCCTTCAGTGTGATTGGCTAGTTTCTCAAATTCTGTCTGATACTCTCTCACAGTGCCAATTTGGCGAAGTTCAGTGAGGGATCCTATGAAGTCATCAAAAGCACTAGGACCAAATCGTTGTAAAAGGAGATGGAAAAAATATGGCCATTTTGGCTCTTCATGAGCCTTGATGTACCAATGGTACCATTGAAGAGCTTCATGTTCTAAATGAAAGGATGCAAGTGGAACTTTGTTAACATCAAAGGTATTATGAAGACTGAAATACTATTCTGCACGATAGATTCAGCTAGTCAGATCGGTACCATTGAAGTGAGGAAAATCAAGCTTCGGACCACGAAAATTGCTGGAAGAAGAGAACCCATTGTTTGATGAAGACTCGGACTGTTGTTTGTTGTTCATGACTGAATGCTCAAGATGGAGGCCGATAAATTTTTCATCCAGATCCTGGAGTTTGGCTTGGATGGCTGCAAGTGCTTCCTCCATGGTTTTTGCTCCTGCGCGGGTGACAACCATAACCAGGATTTTTTTTTTTTCAATGGGTAGAAAACCACAAACAGAAGCTTATTTAGTAAAGGGAAATTTGGATTTGGGAAAAACTCGAATGGGTAATTGGGGTTTGACTAGGTTTTGGACACTTTCAAAGGGACAGGGAAGCAGAAAATGAGGATTTCAGAAATGGAGTGAAAGAATGGGAAAATTTGTCAAAGGGGGGAAAAGAAGCAGAAATAGGGAATGAACACGGTGGCAAAATTTGAAGGCGATTGGGTGAAAATTAAAGAAGTTATGGCAAAACTTAAAAATAGACAAATGTGAGATTTATGGCTTTGGGAAGTGGAATTTGGGATAGGGTCCTTAGGAATGAAAGATGCAAAATGGGATTACAGGGGTGTCAGGGAAGTTTTAAGGGAAATGGAGTGAAAACAAGGGAGATATGGCGAAAAAAACAGTTTTTTTTTTCCAGAATGGATCTGCTACGGCGCAGAAGGGATCTAAAATAGATGGATCTGCAACGTCGTGGAAGGGATCGACAACAGATGGATCTGAAATGGCGTGGAAGTGATTGGAAACAGTTCTGGACAGAGGAAATCTGCGATTGATCAGCTGAAAATAGATACTTTTTTTTTAGAATGGATCCGCTACGATGCAGAAGGGATTGGAAATAGATGGATCTGAAACGACGCAGAAGGGATCAGCAACAGATAGATCTAAAACGATGCGGAAGTGATCGACAACAGTTCAGGACAGAGGAAATCTACGATTGATCGGCTGAAAATAGATATGGACCCCGTATGCTCGGCTTTCTAATGGTTCAGGGGATTCACTCAGCCACCAATGTTGTCTGACGGCTTTCATATAGGGGCAGTACCCCTCACTCCACGGCTTAGGTAAAACTAATAACTGCTTTGCCACAAACGACAGCTCTTGGTTTACCTCACGGGTGGGAACTAGTCAATCAGGTAGGAGTCGTTGCCCTTTTCGCTGGCGGGTCCTCTCAATGGGCCAACTACTTTGGGGTTCTTTTGGTACTCCTCACAATGGGTTTTAGGGTTTATGCCCAAGTACTTCCCACAGTTAAGCGAATAGGGATTATTCCCTGATCTGAACCTGCAACAGATGTGAAAAAAAAAATTGGCAGAAATTTCACCCAACGAGCCCAAGAAAGTGCTCTGATACCAAATGTGAAGAACCTACAATAAAGAATTAATGAAAATACACGAGATAGCAGAAATAACAGAACTCAGAATCGATTTGTTGATCGCAAGCCACTTCGAGGGGGAAAACTCCTTTGAGCAAGCTCAATACAAATAACTTCATGGTACCTTCATTGGACTCAACACACACTTATATACTAAGTCTATGCCCAATACTATGGGTCAATACCATGGGACATATAATACTACGGGACGACTTACAAAGCATATGCGTCCAATACTATGGGTCAATACCATGGGATAATGCAAACTATGGATCAACAAATACTACAGGACGACTTACAAAGCATATGCGTCCAACAACAATATACTAACAAAGTAAAGAGAAGGGTTGACATGGGTTCCTAACAATCTCAATCATTGACAATAATCTTCAGGTTTCCATGTAACTTATGAACTATTACCATGAATGCTTCAGCAATTGTACTTGCATTAAAAGGGTGAGAGAGTGCACAAAAGTGTGTAGACTTTGTGAGTCTATCAACAACCACCATAATAACATTCAACCCTTCTGGCTTGGGTAAACCTATGATAAAATCCATTGATACTTCCTCTTAGCATTGACAAGGTATTTCTAATGGTTGTAAAAGACCTAGAGTCTTAACTGTTTCAACCATATTTTGTTGGCAAATCAAACAGTCTGCCATGAACCTTTGAACATCATATTTAATACCTTCCCAAAAAAATCCTTCTTGACCCTACGGTATGTTTTTAGGAATCATGAGTGCCCACCAATAAGAGAGGTGTGTAATTCCAAAATGATATTTTGTTTGATTTGGGAGTTATTACATATATAGAAGCGATCCATATACCATAGTGAATCATTTTTCCACACAAAAGTATCTGATACACTGGGATCCTTCTGTATCTTTCGAATGAGGGTGCACACAGATTGGTCATTCTTCCATTCTTCCCTTGCGTATACTACCTAATCTAGTTGTATAACCGAAATTGTACAAAGTAATGCCTCAACATCCTCATCTTTTCTAGGGAGTGCATCTACTGCCACATTTTGTTTCCCTTTTTATAGATGATTTCAAAGTCATATCCCAACATCTTGGTTACCCATTTTTGTTGCTCTTCTGAAGATAGTCTTTGTTCCAATAAGTATTTAAGACTATCATTATTTGTTTTAACCTTGAAGTTCCTACCTATTAGGTAAGGACACCATTGCTTAAGTGCATGTAGTAAGTTCTTCCCTTTGATTGGTCAAATTTCGAGAGCAAGGGGGCATCTTTCTTGCCTTAGAACATCACTGATTCCATTTCATGAGGCATCACATTCCACAATCAAGGTTTTTGTGAAGTCTAGTGTGGTCAAAATAGGAGCTTTGAACATTGCCTCTTTAAGTTGTTAAAAATCTTGAGTTGCCTCTGGAGTCCAATAAAATGCTTCCTTCTTCAATAATGTTGTTAAAGGTGATGCTATTCTTCCATAGTTCCAAACAAACTTGCAGTAGTGCCCTGTCAAAGCTAAGAATCCTCTAATATTCTTGAATTTTTTGGGAATTGACCAGTCCATCATGGATTTAATTTTGTTAGGGTCTACCTTGACACCTTCATGAGATACAATATGACCCAAATACTCTACCTCAATTACCCCAAATAAACATTTGGAAGGTTCTGCATATAGTTGTTGCTCCTTTTGTAGTTATAGCACCCTGTCATCATTTGAACATGTTCTTCCCAAGACTTGCTATAGATTAGTATATCATAAAAAAATACTAACACAAATTTTCCAAGGAAGGGATTGAAAATCGAATTCATCAAACCTTGAAATGTGGAAGGTGCATTTGTAAGGCCAAAAGGCATGACCAAAAATTCATAATGACCTTCATGAGTCTTGAATGTTGTTTTAGGGATGTCTTCTTCCTTCACTATAATATGATAATACCCTAAACAGAGATCCAACTTTATGAAGTAAGTTGATCCATGTAGTTCATCTAACAATTCACCACTAACGAGAATGGGAAACTTATCTTTAATGGTGATCTTTTTTATCTCTCTATAATCTGGACACATATGCCATGTGTTGACACCAGGTCTGAGGAAACCTAAAATTTTTGCTAAAAGGTCCTAAGAGAAAAAATCATCACAAAAAAGGTTGAATTGAAGGTTTTTATATAAAAATATAGGATAAAAACCCATATTTATAAAGTCCGCTAGCAAATATAGGTAAGGGTTAAAACCCGGTCAAGTTCCACCGACGGAGATTATATAGATCAAGATCTACGGCTAATATCACCCCCGCGTCGCCAAAGTGATCGTCAACAAACAACGGTGGGCGGTAGCGGACATAATACCACCAGGGCACGTGTCCGATGTTCATTCATCCGCGTATGGATAAAGTGGTATTGGAAACCACCATAGCGCCGGGCGGAACCACCCATTATGAAAACACGGAGGAATACATTATGTGGCAAGGTGGGGCCAAACACGTGGCGAATAGGAAATGGTTTGGTAGGGCCATGGCACGTGGCATTATACTTTGCAAGGATCGGAGGGCTTATACATACCTAAATAAAATCAACGGCCAGCGTTTCATCCGCGGCCAGGAACATGCACACGGGATATAAGGAAAAGCGGTCGCGGAGAATAAACTGCCATAATAGGTGCAACAGGTGGTGTATCCGCGCGGGGAGCAAACCGGGAAAGGAAACAGCCTTTTCGATCGCGGATACCACCGGTGGAATAAAGGGAGACGAGATCTGACGGCCCAAAACAAAGCCTCGAAGATCAACGGTTGGATATGACTCGCGTTCATAAAGGTGCAAGGATGTTAATTTAAAAAGGCTTATATAAAAAGAAAGGGCTCCACATAACGGCATTTTGCATGTGTCGTTATCCTGGAGAGCTCCGAAGACTGGTGGAAGCTAGCGATTGCGACAGAAGGCGAAAAGCGAGCACTTACAGGTAGGGTCTGGTGACCTGTCACACTTTTTAAACGGAATTTTGTTTAAAAGAAGCGTTTAAATGGAGACTGTGCAAGATATAGACGTTTTTAGGTCAAAAGATTCCCTAGAAGACAGAGATGAAGATGTTTACGATACCCTAATTAGGTTTTCGGTCTCCGATGTAAAAATTAGGTTGTCTGAGTTATTAAAAGAGGGTATAGACCCCCATACGGTTCACCAGTCGTCTCTGATAGCTTTTTGCCCAGGCCAATTTCCTGTTTTCCCAGAATTCGTCTCCTGGTGTGCCGAAAATTATTCCCGGGAAGAAAGAGTCGTTTTAAACAGCCAGAAAACCAGAGCCATTTGCAAAATCAAGCCAGCCGAATTGATTAGAGCCCTGGAAGTAGATTTGCCCCAAACCCTGGACCCTGAGGTTTTTTCTGAGGTCTCAATTATTGAAAATTTTCATCATGCTTCTCAGAGTGATAGGGAAATGTTTTTGTCGACGTGTCTCAGACCAGATACTAGCATTTCGGAACTCCCCTACCCTTTAGATATCAATCTTTTTAATGAAAATACTCAGTTAGTCTTGACACTGTTGGCCGTAGTTTTAGGGTTAGATACGGATTTGTATATAACTGAGTTTCAATTGAGTCTATTGTACAGAATAAGTATAGTCCAGTCGGGGATTGACGAAAGTCAAATTCCCCGACTTAATTTTGAAGCATTCATAGCAGAAAGGATTCATGACCAGATGGTCAATTTTTCCACCCACAGACATTTCAGGTTTCATGCCTTTTAATGAGAATGATTATGGTATCCAGTCAGGAAGAATTACAGTTCCCAGAAATTGTTTTCACAACTCTACTGGAAAATAATATGCTCAATTTTATCAACTACATGCTCTCAGCGATCTTTAGGATGATTTTCGGAAAAAATCTGCCTAGAGTACTGCCGGAAATGCAGGTATCAATGCAATTGAATACAGAATATGCTACAGGGGATTGGTTTTTATCGAAAGATAGTACAGTAGTCAGATTGTATGGATTCAAACATAAACCCTATGTGTTACCAGCATTCCTCACTTTGAGGATTTTTGCCTTGGAATTCTTAAGACAGAAGTTTATTGTAGAAGATAACAATTTTTTAGTTCACAGACAAGCAACGAACATTAAATACCCTTTCACATTAGGTCCGTTCACAATAAAGAATAAGAACGCTGCTGTATATATAGAGAAGTTGTTAAAAGACATGAATTTTGAGACAGATGCAGCTATGGAATATGACCCATTAAATATCATATCTAAACGAAGAATTGAGCATCGTATCAAGGCTCTGAATCATCAAATTGTTGAAGGGATGGCAGACAGAGCCAACTGGCTCGAATACAAAGAAGAAATTATTCCAGATACGTCCGACAAAGAAATATCATTGGAAAAAGCAATGGCGGAGCCAGAAAGCGAAATAAATACTGCATTAGTGGGGTCCAAAAGACCTATACAGGACATTATGATCATTGATGATGAAGAGACGGAAAAAGGAAAAAGATTGAAAACCGATGAGTCACAAGAATTGACAACAATTTCAGAAGAAGCAAAAGCGACAGAAGATGAAATACCAGAGGTTACAGTGAAGGAATACAACATTGAAGAAACCCCTGTAGGGGGTGATGTAAATAGACCCAGGAATATCATGGACGTATTTGATGAACATAGTAAAAATAAACAGGAATCCGCGAAGCAAACAAGTCAATTGTTTCCGAAGGTCAGGAATATATCAAATAATGAAGTGAGCTTATTTACCAGCAGAAACATCAAAGAAAATTCTTTGAAATTTTCAGTTGTGACAAAAAACAAGATCTCAGAGATGAAGATAGACTTGTCAAAAGTAAATGCCCCTGATAAAATTTTGTTACATAGACAAACTGGAGAGGTCATATACTCAGACTATTTGGGGGCCACATTGAGAGCAGACAAACTGAAGAATTCAGTAGACAAATCAAATAATCAGTTGAGACAGGAAAAGGCAGAGAATAAGTCTCGACAACAGCAAATTAAGAAATTGCAAATGGATTTGACTAATAAAGATGGAGATGCAGCCACAAAACTGCTCAAGGAAAAGGAAGATACAATCTTAACGTTAAGACGAAAATTAAAAATCCCAGACACTGTACTTATTCAAGGTGCAGAATTGACAGTATTAGAAAAAGAGAAAGAAGAACTATCTAACGAAGTCAATGATGTCACTGCTAAAATGTTAAAGCTTTCTGACGAAAAGGATTGTTGGGAAAAAGAAAGGTTCATTTTAGAAGAACAGTTGGCAACAGCAAGAAAACAATTAGCAGAGAATAGTCAGCAGCAAGTACAGACAGGCTCAGAAGAGGATAAGACCGGTGTAGATGGAATTTTACAGGCAATGTCACAAATAAGTTTAAAAGATAATGAAATCAAATTGTTAAAGACAGAAGTACAGAAATTGAAAGAAGAAAATGAAGTAAAAGAGAAAGAAATAAAAACTTTGCAGGCAAAAAATCAGGAATTGAGCAATAATAATAAAGGATTAGCAGCTCATGCAACAGGGCAAGTTGCTATGCAGGGATGTAAACATATGGTGTGGGACCAGATCATTAAAGAGGTTGAAAAACTTAGGCCATATCTGGATTATATAAGAGTTAAAGAAAAGGTATCCAAAGATGCCTTCGAAAGTTGTCGAGCAGTCAGGGAGAACCTAAATAGAAAGCCGAAAGAAATAGCCCAGAGAGCAATAACATTTTTAAACAGTCTATCTGAGGCTGACCTGAAAGCCATGAATATAACGAACAGAATTTCTGTCATCACTTGGGCCAGAAGGATCTTGGGAAAATACTCACATGTTGAGAATGTCGAGGCTAAAGCAGGAGAAATAAGGGAAGAAGTAATCAAGTTCAAAAAGCAATTTGAAAAGTTAGTGAATAAGGGATTCCCAGCTTTCTGGAACGAAAAGAGTGAATTAATTCCTCCAAATGAATATAAAAGATTACTGTTTGATAGCAGGATGGATCACAGAAATTTCCAGCAGCTAGATCATATGCTCACAGGAAAAATTTTAATGGAGAAAATGTCAGGGGAATTTGAAATTTTAAATATGCTAATTTCAACTTGTGCAAACCTTCTTCCTGTTTCTTATGCAGGTCATATTGAGATGCGAGTCTTGGTGAAGGAAATGACCAATTATGACTTACCCACGGTTGACCAGTGGAATTATGTGGAGAAGTACGGAAAGACAAGATATTCTGTTCATACTTAAATGCACTTGAAACTCTTGCCATGTGGTGAAAGGATGATATTCAAAAAGTTTTGCCAAGTGGCAGAAGACATTTTATTTTAAATTTGTAATATTATTTGAAAGACAGTTATGGGTTGCTCGAAGACAGTTATCTTTTAGTTAAACATTTTTAATTATTGATTAGAAGAAGCAGTTATGTGGATCTTCTTCTAAAAATTTTGTATAAAAACAATGGAGGTCATTGTCGAAAGGGTTGGAAAATTTTTGAGAAACAAGTATGTTTTGAAGTTTATTTTTGAAGAAATAAAAGCAGTACAGTGATGGTACCTATCTTTTGATATCAGAGATTCATGAGTTAATCAGTCTTACAGTCTGTTATTCTCCTTATCTTTATATGTGCATGTTTACTTTCTTCGTTATATCTCCCATAGTGTTTTTCTTCCATATTTAAATGAGCATTCGAAATAACTTGAGATTCATACTGGTTATGCCTCGTTTTATTTGCATTTAAATATCCATTATATTCTCCAAAGTTGACAATAGATTCATCCTGGATAGATGCATGTTGTTGATGGAATGTCTTTACTTCTTTCTATGTCACCTGAAAAATCAAATTGACTGTAATATGATTACTATCTTGCCTCTGTGTAAATTTGTATGGTGAAAACCTCTTACTGGTTTATTATACATTTGAAAGCTTCGACTCCATGCCCAATGTTTCTTGTTTACCTTTTCGACCAGAAAATATTTTTTGAGAAATTTTAAGAGAACCTTTGTATATTTTAGCCTTCACATATATATCAAGAGAGAGCCCTCTCTGGTGGAGAAAATGGCTAGTTTTTCTACCTAAAGCTTGGTTTGAAATAGGTTACCTTAGGTCTTATTTTCTTACAACCGGAATAAAATCTAAGTGCTAACATTTTGGCGCCGTTGCCGGGGAACGAAAGTGAAATTTTCCCTGGGAGAAACGACAAAGAAAGCTCAAATTTCTTGGGCAAGGAAGTTTGAAACAAGTTGGTTGTAGATATTGCCCTGGCGACTTCACTTGTGACAGTTTTCAGAAGTTTTGAGAGTAATTTGAGAAAGACATTGTGGCTACAAGAAGGAATCCCGGTTCGCAGTTCTTTTTAGGCGTGGACAATCCAGAAAAGCTCCTCAAGACGGAGAAAGTCAAAGGCAAGACGAAAGAAGGTATTTCTCAGTTTTCGAATATATTCCCTTCTTTACAAGAACATCTGTTTGAGGAAGAAAATATTGGTTCAAGTGAAAAGATTTTGCTTAGAACTAAGTCAGATTCTGATTTGAAAGAAACAAAAGTTGATCCACAAAGTTTGTGGGACTATTCTTTAAAATCTGTTTGGGAAAATTTACAAAGATCTGAGAGGAAAGAACCTAAAATATCCAAAGCCCAAAGAATACCTGTACAGGGTAATAGACAACAGGCGACGGTTTTTGCACCTTATAATCCACCACCCATGGCAGCCAAATTTGCTCCTTTGGTTTTGCCAGCAGTTTTACATGATTTGCCTCAAAATTATGCACAGAGAATCTTTACTTTTGATAATGAGGGAAATTATACCGCACAGCAACATGTTGATAATTTCAGTGATTTTATTGATTTAGAAGAAGTGGATTATGATGATGCTAAAATGAGGTTGTTTGCTCAAAGCTTGAGGGGTGAAGTGAAAAAATGGTTTAGAGATTTAGCTGCTGGATCTATTGCAAATTATGATGCCTTTGCAACCCTTTTTATCGAAAGGTGGGAAGATCAGAAAAATCCTTCACAGGTATTGACCCAGTATAACAATCTGAAAAAAGGGAGGTTTTGAGTCAGTTCAGGAGTTCTCTGCCAGATTTATGAAAGTCTACAATTCAATCCCTACAGATATAAAACCTCCAGTAGGAGCAGCCAAGTTACATTATGCTGATGCTTTTGAAGGTGATTTTTCATGCACATTAAGAGAAAGAAGATCTACTACTTTGGAAATAATGATGAAAGATGCAGTAGAAGTTGAGGCTAATATGATGGCTTCTGGAAAAATGAGACATAGAGATATGGATAGAAAGAAAATTAGAGAAGATAATCAAAATGCAGCTTCTTCTTCTTCTTCCTCTACAAATGTAAAATTCGAAGCAATGATGAAAACTATGGAAAAGTTGCTAGAAAGATTAGTAGTGGATAACAAAGCTCCAAATAAAGAACAAGCAGAACCTCAAATCAGAAACCCGAATTTTAGGAGGCCTTTTGTTCCAGCTGTAAGGCCGAGAGAACAGCGAAACCCAAGGAATGCAGAAGAAGATCAAATCCGACCTCCTTTTCCTGAAAATTATATTGCTGGAGAAGCTGAAGCCGAAATACCTGAAGGAGATATTCACCACTGTGGAAGTTCTGATCCAGAAGTGTATTTGACTAAACAGGAGCATGATATGTTCATGGCAGAAGGGGAATGTTGTAGTTTGGAGGTAGGAAGTGATCAATACCAAATTGGTTATCAAAATGACATAAACGACCTTCAAAGAAAAATAAATCTGAGGAACCGAGATGTTGTAATTGACAAAGGGAAAGAACCAATAGGCAAGTCAAAAAGAAATGCTGATAAAACTTCTACTAGTCAGTCTGAACCGCAAACTAAAAGAAAAGAAAATGAAGATGTGCCCAAGGTAATTCCAGATAGCAAGAAAGATCCAATGAAGGAAAGTGATAAAAATTTGGTTCCTTTCAACATACAGAATGAAATGTCAAAAGTCAAGATTTCAGTACCCTTTAATGAAATACTGAAGAACAAGGAATACAAGGAACAAATTTTCAAGATGATGCAGGTAGAAAATCGGGTGGAAATAGACACTTTGGAATTAGATGATGATAATCCTAATATCTGTTTAGGATCAAGAATGGAAGACAATAGTTTGGAAGAAGTTTCTCCCTTCTATGTGAATTTGGATATTCATGATAAAGTGGTGCATAACTGTATATTGGATTCTGGAGCTTCTCATAATTTGATGCCCAAACTTGTAGTAGAATCTTTGGGATTGGAAATCACAAGACCATATGATGACTTATTTTCTTTTGATTCAAGGAAAGTTAAATGTTTAGGGTTGATAAAAGATTTGACAGTCAATCTCAGTAAAATACCAGCCAAAGGTATTCTTATGGATGTGGTGGTTGTTGATATTCCTGCAAAGTTTGGTATGTTATTGTCCAGGTCATGGGCCTCAAAGTTAAAAGGAACTCTACAAATGGATAGGTCTTTTGCTACTATTCCGGTGTTGGGGGTACACAGAAGATTGTATACTGAAAAGAGAGCTGCTTATTTGGTAAGTGATCTAAAAGAACCTGAGAAACATGCCATATATGCATTAGACACCGATTTGGGTTCTTGCATTTTATACAATGATGTTGAATCTAAAGAAAAGATTGATTTAATTGAACCTAAAGAAAATGAGAAGGAAAGATTGTTAAGAGAAAAGATTAGAAGAGAAGGTACTTGGACGATGCACTTTGATGGGGCTAGAAGCAGAGAAGGCGCTGGAGCAGGAGTATGGATAATCACACATGACAGAGAATTTCTAATGTTTTCTTACCAATTGAATTTTGAATGTACCAACAATGTTGCAGAATATGAGGCTTTAATTCTGGGATTGAATGTGTTGAAGGATTTGAAAGCAAAAAATATTGAGGTATTTGGAGATTCTGAATTGGTTATAAATAAGGTAAAAGCTATTTATCAGACCAAACACCCTAAAATGAGGTCCTATAGGAATGAAGTGTGGGATTTACTGGAAAAAATTTTCGATGAACATGATGTTATCTCAATTCCCCGAATTAGCAACACTGTAGCAGATTCTTTGGCCACGGCAGGAGCTGCGTTCAAAACTCCCATCTTTTCTAAAAAGGAATATAATATCGAAGTCATACATAGACCATCTATTCCAGACAATGTCAAACATTGGCAGGTCTTTGAAGATGACCAACAGATCAAATGCTTTTTGGAAATGACAGATGAGTTCAATTACAGGTCTATTGACGCAGAAGGTGATGAGTTGGGGCCAGATGAAGTGGATTCTCCGGAGGAAACTGAAAAATTCAAGCAAAGGATCGGAGGTAAGGATATTATTCAACTGAAGAATAATGTTATCCCTAGAGGTTTAATTCCTTTAGAAAAGCTATTTGATAAAAATGATGTGGTAAAGAATCCAAAGATTTAACCAAAACTTGAAGATGTAAAAGATTATAATTTAGGTTCTGAAAAAGATCCCAAATTGGTAAAACTTTCAAAGAAATTACCAAGAAAAGAAGAAGATAAAAGTGTGGAAGTAATGAAAAGGTTTTCAGATGTTTTTGCTTGGAGCTATGAGGATTTGAAGGAATATGATATTTCTGTTATTGTAGCTAGGGTTTTACCCCTAGCTTGTGCCAATGAGCACCTACTAAGGAGAATGGACTCCTTAGTAGCAGTTCAGTATATTAAACTAATTAAGCTAAAACAACAATTAAATTACTTCTAAAATATTACATGAAACATAAACATCAAATGAAAAGAATGACTTTTTCTATTAATGTTACCTTGAGTGTCAAGGTTGGATGAAGCCCTTTGCAGTGTCCAAGAGGATGCTCCAAGCTTCAAGATGCTCCTTCTCCTTCTCCAATGATGGGAATGGGCCAAAGGTGGCTCTCAAGGTGAAAATAGTTCAAAGGTGAACTAGGGTTTCGAGAGAGATTTTGGCAGAGTAAGGGTGCTTGTGATTGTGGATATGGAATAAGGGATCTCCATCACCTATTTATAGTTTTTTGGTGGTGGAGTGCTGACCCATGGTTTTAGGAAACACATGGTTTTGGGCAGCTGTATAGGGTTTTTTCCTCCTTTTCCTCATTATTTTATATTTTTTATTCCCTTTTTAGGGGATTTTTGCTATTTTTGGAGGAAAAGGGGGTTTTTTAGCCTTTTTTAGGCTATTTTGAGGGTTTTATGGCCTTTTGGAGGCATTTTAGGCCTTTTGGAGGCTTTTTAATGGAATTTTTTGGGATTTTTAATGGAAATATGGTAGGGAAATGGACAAATGAGCCATATAATGTGGTAAATGAGCTAGTGAGCACTTTTTGGGTGTTAACAGATTGCCCCCTGATGTGCGAGGGCAGGAGCTCATCGTATGGCCGATGGACATCATAAGTCATGAATGGTTTTCCTGGGATGTGGAGAGAAGAGAAGAAACAAACTGGATCCCGGAACAACGATCCCGAACAACTGCAAGAACTAAAAGTACATAACCTCAATAATGGATGAGGAATCATCTGATCATATGGACGAGGCGGGCATACCCATGCTCGTATCAAGATATAACATAATAACAATGGGGTCCAAAAATGGGGACCTGAAATATACATGACCTCAAATACTGAATGAGGAATAATCTCAATGTATGGACGAGGCGGGCATACCCATGCTCGTATCAAGATACATAAATATAACTGTGAGGCCCGAAAAGGGGGACCTGTAAGATACATGACCACTATGTACATCATAAGAGTCCAGAGGGGACACAAATCTGGGACACACTGCTGAGCGGATCATGTGTAATCTGAAGAACTGGTGCACTGGAATCTCAACAGTGCTGCTGAATGTGGTACCAAAGGAACTGATGGGCTGCTGGATCATAGTGACTGGGAGAAACAACCTCGATGGTACACTGAACTAGGATAAACCTGGGTACTCAAGGAAGCATATAGCTGGATGGATTCCGAATACAATCGCCAACGCAGCCCGGACATCCACGGGAACATATAACTGGGTGTTCCGAAGTGACTCACCAATGTGCTAGAGTCGGGGGAAATCCGGGGTCTTCGACAAAAAACTGATGGGATATAATCCTACGCGATCCTCAACGATGCGATCAAGGTGCTGAAGTCGAGCATGTGAGGAACAACCACTCGGGGAGGCAATGATGTCTCCTCTCAGAATGATCCGTAGGCACTTACCACAGATGGTGATAAGTCCAAGGCGTAGGGACCTCTGGGCCTATCCTCTGGAATAGAGGGGCTGTCATCGACAGAGGGAGACCTGCAACTATCAAGGCAATGATGTTTCCTTGACAGGAGCGCGAGGTACAAGACCGAAATGTGATAGTGCTGATGGCAGGACTGATAAACTGTGGAGGGACAACTGGGCAAGTAGAGTGGGTGGACTCAAACTTCCTTTGTTCAAAGTATGATAATGGGAATGATCTGGCAGCATATGAAACTGACTGAGGGGAAAGGGATCATAGCTGTAATGGATCTGGGAGGATAACTGGCTGAGGGAGACTCAAGCTGGTGTAACATGGCAGGAAACTGCAGAATACTCTGAACAAAGGCGACCTAATTGGGGGTGCTGCCGAGATGATCGATCATAGTGCCATGAGGCACGGGAGGATACTTCTTCATGGGTTAAGGAACTAGAAGAAGTGTGTGGATAAAATGATACTGTCGTGTGGATTTTACGAGCCTAGGACAGTTCATGCTCATGGTTGCTTTCAATTTTAAGGAGTCTGAAAGCGATAAGAAGACTCTGAAATGATGGAATGGTACTGTCGTGTGGATTTAACGAGCCCAAGACAGCGTATGCTCGTGGTTGCTTTCAATTTTAGAGAGTCTGAAAGCAGGTAAGAAGACTCCAGGGGGTTGCTTTTTCGTAGATTTAGTCTCCAAGGCCCAAAGAAGCATAAAAGGATGCAATGAAGAACTCTTCTAGCCGGTGTGACTAGAGTATTCCTTTTTCGTAATTAGTCTACCAGGTCCGGAAAAGGGTTAAACTTATACCAGATAGACGCCCTTTCAGGTACTTTAGCGAGCATGAAAGGAAGCAAGATTGCTCGGCGATCTTTTCATTCTTTTAGGAGTCAGAAAAGAGCTTAACGGAAACTCCCTAAGTGCCTTTTTCGTAAAGGACTTGTCCGGCCCGAAAAAGGGATAAAATTATACCGAACAAAAGGAATGGCCAGGCAAGGAGGAAGTGTTCAATCAAGGAACAGTAATGGTGACCAAGAACGAGGGTAGGTGGGAACACTGATGGACCTCCTTGCGGGGTAGATGAAATGGTGGCAAAATAACGAAACATTTGCAGTATGACAGGAGTGAATGGCTCATGTAAAAATGTGGAACAATCCGATGGCAGCCAATGTGGCACGCAAACCGAGGCAGCAAGGTGTTGGGACACAATGTTGAAATTGTACCAAGTGAGAGCGAGAAATGATCTCAAGCATCATCACGAGCTCGGAAAAATGAATCCGGCGATATAAAGGATGTCAAAAACGGGTAACGGCCGATGTGGCACGCACACCGAGGTGACGAGGGCGTTGTGGAAAAATACCCAAAAGATCGGGGGGTGAGAGCGAGAGATGATCTCAAGCATCAGCACCGGCTCGGAAAAATGAATCCGATGATATAAAACATGTGAAAAACGGAGAACGGCCGATGTGGCACGCAAACCGAGGCGACTAGTGGCGTCTGAAAAAATGGGCCAAAAAATGACAAGGCAAAAATAATGCAACGAGGTGACCATCATGACGGTCTCGTCGTGCTGATTCCAATGGTGGAAACGGTTCGGAAAACGGACTCCGTATGGGGCCAGAATGACCAAAACAAGAAAAAGTCAACTGACTTTAAATAGTGGTGGGTCCAACATGACATGTGTCATTTGTACTTGTTGACTTTGACTTGTGAGTTGAGTGTACCAGAGCTTAGGTGGCATTTCTGGACGATCCGTCTGGCTGTTTGCTGATCCGTGAGATACAGGTATTTCATTAAACTCATACCTGCATATTTTTTCGGGTGGGGGGTTGGGTAGTGGGTCCCAGGGTTGATTTGTACGGTCCACGTGGGGTGGACCGCGGGTTAGGGGGTCGAAACCGCGGTTGAAGACCGCGAGTTTCAGGCCGAACCACGCGGTTGGAGACCGCGTGATTCCTGGATGGAACCGCGGTCGAGTACCGCGAGTTCCAAGGAGGAACACGCGGTTCCCAACCGCGGGTTTTGGGCTGACAGGCGCGGTAGGGAACCGCGACCAAATGCCTGAGATCCGGAGGCGCCACGAGCACCAGGACAGGCATGGGGTCCCGACGGTACGTATTGTGTTTTTTATTGCATGTTATGTATGTCAAATTTTATGTATATGATAGTAGATGGATATACTGTGACTGACATATGGTTGATCGTGCAGATGTGGGCCCGAGGCCACCTCCAGGACATGTGGCCCGGCGGGGTATTGTGGCCGTTCCAGCTCTGCCTGGACGAGGAGAGGTGCGACGCCGGGATCCATAGGTGACCCTAGAGTCTGTACGGGAGCTACTAGATCGGTTATTGATAGGAGTGACCGACGAGGGATGGCGAGATGTCGATCCTGATGTGGTGCGGGATTGCATGGGGGCACCCCGTGAGTTTAGGTCCATCGCGATCTGGGTGGCGATTTTGGTGGACCGGGTCCGGGCACAGGAGGCCGGAGGAGAGGAAGACTTGCCGGAGGAGGAGCGAGGGGAGGATTCAGAGGCAGCCGATGCCGGCAGTGATGCAGGATACGACTCCCATTAGGGGGGTGCAGGGGACTCCCCCCCGAGTTTTGTAGCTACGACATGTATGTAGATGAGGCTTTAGGCATGTATAGCCATTTTTTGTATAGCTGAGTACAGGGGTACTCAGGACATGTATAGCACCAAACATGTATATTTTTTGATATATTTATATATATGCACGTGGATGCACCTTTTTATATGATGTTGTTTTATGTGTACGCACGTGGATGCGCTTTATGAGTTATGATATGGTTACGTTGCACGTGGATGCAAGTAGGTTAGGCTGTTAGGCACATGGATGCCCCTTGTGTACTTTATGTGATGCAACATGATATATGTTTGGTTAGGCACGTGGATGCCCCCATGGATATGCATGTGGTTTATGTACATGGATGCAAATGTGGATGTGATGCAATCTTTTTGGGTTTTTATATGTATTGTTATGAGATGCTATGGGATGATGAGGCATGATGTTACATAGTGTGATTGATATGCCATTCTAGGATGTTGTTGGCCATTTGGTCTGCGACACTATTTTGGGCTCTGGGGACATGTGTGAATGTGATGGATTCAAATTGTCGACTGAGTTGTTTTGTGCGCAGGAATTTTCTAAAAAGGCAGGGATCACGCACCTGGTAGCAGTTGTTGAGCTGGGAGACAAGTAGCTGGGAGTCAAGGAACACATGAAGGTGACTTATGCCCATTTGGAGGGCGGCAGTCAGGAGACCGGTCGCAGCATCATACTCCGCCTGGTTATTGGTAGCAGCGCCTATACATATTCCGTCAAGGTGAATCATCTCGTTGGAAGGGGAGTACAAGACCCATGCTGCAGAAGCCAGGTTGGGAGACCAGCGGCTTGCGCCGTCAGCGAAGCCAGTGTAACGAGGTGGAAGGTGGTCCATCTATAATCATGCAGAAATGATGAATGTAAGAGGAAGGTAAAAAAGTGAAAAACAAAAAGAGAGCAAACTGTACAATGCGGACCAAAATGGGGCCGCGAGTTATTCTATGGATAGAGATTCCGTGGGATGCAACCCGTCATGGGCGTTGCATAAAGGGAGGCCTTCAGAGATGGTTTCGGTATGAACATGGAGTTCCTCTGGCCGTGTGTCTACGTGATGTTTGAGAATGGCGGGGTTGAACCCAGGCATTCCGTTAGAGGGCCAAGCAAAGACATCACGGAACTCTTGGAAGAGTTGTGTATAATCCTCAATCTCCCGCTCGCTGCAGGAGGCTCCTAAAGTGATGAGTTCAGGGGCATATCCTGGGAACTTTGAGGGAGGAAGAGGATGTTGTTTCTGACGAACGGGGGTTACATCAGGCCATGTGTCAATGTGGTGCTCTATAATGGCAGGGTCAAGACCAGGCATTTCGGTATAGGACCAGGCAAAGACATCACGGAATTCTTTGAAAAGGTTTATGTAGTCCTCAATCTCTTGTTTACTGCAGAATGCTCCTAAAGTAATGAGTTCAGGGGCACGACCTGGAGCAGCAATATCAACTTGGATGACAGGTGAGATGTTGGCCATGTTGCCCTCCTCGAAGGCATCAGGAGCAGGAATAGGGTCCTTGAACCAGTCAACCTTAGTGGGGAGGAAGTCTTTGGATACGACCGCGTATTGGGTAGCGGATCTAGAGGAAGACGCTTCTGGGATGAAATAGGAACGGTGGTGCATGTCATCCCAGGGATAATCCGGGGCAGTTAGGGCCTCAAGAATCTCCTCGTCAGTACGGAAAGTTTGCGTCGTCAAATCGGTTGACGAGGGAGTAGTGGTGGAAGAGATCATATAGATGGTATTAACCTCTCCGGAAGGTGAAGAGTCTGGGGGGTAGATCTCCTCAATGGTAGGTGGTGCCGTCTCAAGATCCAGATTGTTCATCTCATAGAGAGCCGCTCTGTAATCCGGGAGATCGGGACAATGATGTGAATAGTGCCCGTAAATACCACAGATGGCGCAGGAGTGGTTGGTACGTAGGTACTTATCTTTAGGCTTAGGAGTGGGGTTTAGTTCGACAGTTGGGATGTTGGGGTCATCATCGAGCATTTGCATGTGCTTCTGCAATGCGGGTAACTGTGGGCATTGGTGGGTCGCATGGCCCAACTCGTCGCACAGCGAGAATTTGGGAGGAGCACGAAACACTGGAGGGTTCTTGACTGTCTTTGGAGGTGGTACGGCAGTGTAAGGTTGGGGACCTCTGCCCCCAGTGGGTTTGGGAGTAGGAGGAAGTGTCGTGGAGGACGAAGGGGTAGAGACACCGGGAGGTGGCTGAGTGGTAGTAGCCATGGGTTGCACCGGTTGGAGGACGACATCTGGTGTCGGCGGGCGAACGGGAGGCGAAAGATACCATACAGGTAATCCCAAGGTTAACCTAGGGAGGCTAAGGGTAGCCATGACCGGGGCGCTTACTACTCCCGACGGAGGAACTAGGAAGGGGATCGTATGGATCGGTGTAACACCAATGTGGCTAGGTATCAGTGGTGGTTTTGGCAACAAGGGTGGTTGAGTGTTAGGTGGTAGGTTGTCGTGAGACAAGGTACATAAATCAGACATTTCGGGCGTAGATGACGGCGGAGGAATGGATTGAAAGGTGGAGGTCATCGGCGCGTCTGAGTAGACTCCAGGCCCCGTAGAGGAAACAAATGAGGTGGTGGCAGGAGAAACAGGTTGTTCAACCATGGGGAGAACATTTTCCGGTGCCGCCGGAGCACTGGGATCATAGTAGGTGAGCTGGTCAATCTTAACCACGCGTCCTTCATGGGGGAACATCATGGTGCGAAAGACAGAAGAGGCAACCGCCCGCATGGCATACATGTAGCTGCGGCCAAGTAGAAGGTTGTAATCCAATTGGGCATTGATTACCTCTATGTCAATAAGGACTGTTTTACCACCTAACTGGACTGGAACGTTGGGTAGAAGGCCTTGGGGCTGGGCCGAACGACCGTCGTAGGCACGTAACGCAGTGGTGGACTGCTGGAGAGGAGGGGATCCTAGCTTCTGCCATACAAATGTAGACATAACGCATGTGGAGGCACCCTCATCGATGATGCACCGATGGATAACAAGATTCCTAACGGAGACAGTAACTTGGAAGGCTAAGCTGGAAGGTAGGCGTGGTTCAGACTGGTCTAAATCAAACGCCATCAAATGTGAATCAGTTGGGTCAATCCCCCCAATGGCGGAAAGTAAAGTCTTGCGCTGGGAAGGGCAGTTCTTCAAGACTTCTAACGCAGACATGGCTGCGGGAGATTGGGCTAGGTCGTCTACGATGTTGTAGTTTGACGCAGCGCGCGCGTTAGGGTTATTGTTGATTCAACGAAGGGGGAAACGAGGTGCTTTCGCAACGCCGTCTATGGGAGGCGGAGGTATACGTAACGCCTGATCGGTGGGATGGGCGTTAGTAGGTTTATCCGTGGGAGTGGCTTCAGAGGTGGAGCCATATTGGTTCCAACGGGTCTGGAGGTTGACGTCAGCGGATGACATCATCAGTAAGTGGTGGGTACCTGAGTCAAACATGGGTTGATCAGGAGCAGCGTAGGTGATCTGTTGTTGTTGGGCCGCATTGGCTTGATGGGGAGCCAACGGCTGAGTGTTCACTACGCCTTGAGTTGGTAAGGGGTTTTGCAGCACCAAAGGGGGTTGTTGAGGTTGGGGGGGGGTTGGGTGGCGCTTGGGGAGCCGCATGCCCTTGGCGATGGGCCTCGTCAACCCAGAGTTGGCGAGCTCGCTCCAAGTGTGGGCAAGCATGGGTATAGTGTCCATAGACCCCGCAAATAGAACAAGGGTGGTTCGTTCGCAAATTAGGGTTTTTAGCCTGCTTGGGCGGGCGATCAGGGTTTTGATTAGCGGGGGCCGCATTGTTGTCAGGGGGATTAGCCGGTTGACCAGCTTGGTCTGTAGGTTGGTTGTTCCCCCGATTACGGCCCTTGCCACGGTTCTGTTGGCCCTGGTTTCGTTGGTTATTCTGGTTTTGCTGCGGGTTCTGTTGGGCGTAAACTTGCCCTTGGGCAGTAGGTGGATTTTGAGGTTGCGCAGGTGCTGGAGCAGGCTGCGTAGGATGATATGTAGGTTGAGGCTGAGCAGGTGCAGCAACTTGGGGGGGTTGCTGATAGGACTGCGGAGCCGGTTGTGGATGTGCCGCAGGGGCTGCCTGTGGTGGATAATAAGCTGGTGGGGCTTGTGAAGGCGCAGGAGCTGAGGCAGCCTGCTGATGGTAGTAAGGATGAGGGGTGACTGGAGGAGCATAAGCAGGAGTCACATACCCGAAGCACTGAGGTGGACATGAGGGTCCATGGGAATGGTGATGTGTCATGGGAGCATACGAGTTGGTTGCTCCGGACTGTGAAGTAGCCCGCGACAGTTCGGGGCCAGGGGTAGGACGTGCTATAGAAAACGGTTGGGGATGCGAAGAAACACGGCCAATGATACCATCTGCAGCGTGGGATGCCCCCGGCGCATCATGCTGGGAGGACTCGCCGCGAGGGGCGTCAGGTATAATGGTATAAAGGTAACCCGATTGGGCGTAAATGAGGTCGAACTGTTGAGCCTTAAGGATGGCCTCTTCCTCAGACTGGGGTCTTTCTGAGGCCACATCCTTAGCGATAACCGGAAGAAGGGATTTGAGGAACCAATCTAGGAAGATACGGTCGTCAAGTTTGATCTTGCATAAGCTACGGCGTCGACGCCACTCATGGATGTGGTCCGTGATATGGGTAGCCGTGTTTTGTCTACAAGATAGAAGGATCTCAACGCCCGCGTCATAGCGGACAGGCAACTGGAAGAACTGCAGGAAGGTCGAGGCCAGGGAAGCAAAGGTGGCGTGGGTCCCATGAGGCTGCTCAATATACCACTTGGCTGCAGAGCCAGTGAAGGTGCGCTGTAAGAGACGGAGGCGAACAGAGTCATCCACGATGGAGTTAGAGGAACACCATAGGTGGAAAGACATGATATGGTTTTGTGGGTCCTCACCATCCTTCCCCTCGAACTTAGGGATATCAGAGGGGAGCTTGGTAGGCATATGAGGCCACGTAGGGTCGTGTCGAATAGGATCGTTGGTCAATCTGGCCAGGTCAGGTAGGTTAAGGCTAGCCATGAACGGCAAACTGGAAGAAGGCTGTGACATAGTAGTGCTGTGGACCAAGTTGGGGCCAGTGCCCCCAAGTGGAGGGACAAGATGTGAGGTGGTGCCCCCAAGTGGGGGGACTGAAGTAGTGAAGGATGGTCCAGCACCACCATGGGTAGTGTGAGCCACTGATGTAGTGGGGATAGGTATTCCCGCTGTGGGAATAGGTACCGTGAGGGGAATGGTAGATGGTTTCCCCATGGAGGGCATACCAAAAACAGGTGTAGTAACTGGTGTAGTGGTGGATGTGCCACCACTGGTCCCTATGACAAATGGAGTGGAAGTCGTGCCAGCCATGGGGCTAGTAGGGGCAGTATAAATAGGGTTCTCAGACTCTTCGTCAGAATCAGAGGTAAAGTAAGGGGCGTGACTATCTGGTGACGGAGTCCTACGTCGCTGACGAGTGGAGTCAAGTGACAAGGCTCTGGATCTGTGATGAATGGTATCAACGGACAATGATCGGAATCTATGACGAGTGGTGTCAAGAGAACCGTGTTGTGGGGGCTCGCCCCTGAGGCGCCGAGAATGTCTCGGGGACTCAATGGTGACAGATGGTGTCAAATCTCTGTGGGTTGAGGTGAGTATAAAAACAGCTCAAAAATCCTAATGCAACCGAGTGTGCAGAAGGAGAGCTAAAAAGAAAGGCACTCAGGCCAACAACCAACTCAAAACACCTACTACAGCAGCTGTGCTACAATAGGTGGAGTAACAACAAAGATGGTCAGAATACCAACAAGCAGCAGGTTTCCTAGAAAGAAAAAATGGTGGACTCACTAGACCAAAGGGAGGTAAAGGAGCATGCAAACACCTAACTAAAAGTATTCTGACTCAACTAAACATATCCTCTGCAAGGTGATGAAATCCAAGTCAGACAATATGAGTAGGAAAGCCAAGTGGCTATGATATCCCCCTACCGGGAGGGACACCGGGTAGTCAATCCTAGAAGAATGGAAACTAAGATACCCCGTTCATGACACGTCCAGAAAGGTGAATCTGCCGTTTAGTTCGTTGACCGCAATACCCCTATACAGGGATATCCCGCGAACCGCGAAAGGTAGCCCTTCGGTTACTGAATGGAGTGCGGTATTCCACTCAGGCCTCCGGAACCAGTCTCCCGACTTCAACCCTCCTAAGGGATAGGCCCTCTAATAAATTGGTCGTGACCGTGCCAAAAAGTACTAGGGGATTTTGGTTCCCTATTTAGACAACAACTATGTCTCAAGTGAAATAACCAAGGGGTGTTATTGGAAGCCTATCCCCCTGATCCTACCTAACTACAATGATTCTTTTGTGTTCCCCAAGTGGGGTTAGAATGTTGGTTTAGTTAGGTACTTTTTAAGGCTCACTTGATTTAATGTGACAGAGTGTGTGCTCGTGAGGTAATGATCCCAAAAATAGAAGCGCCACAAGGGGGGGCAACTTCCAATCTATCAACAATACTGAAATTGAAAGTTTAACTTGCAAAATTTTCTGAATTAAAAATACTGAAATTTGTAAAATGAAATCTGTAAAAGGAACAGAAATTATGTTGCAGAAAGGCTGTAAGGTAGTGAACTGCAGGTAAGACAGGGGGCTGTTCAAATGCAGAAAATATTGCAGCAAAAAGGGGCTGGGCTCAAAACAGGAAAAGAACAGAAATCAGACCGTGGGTCTGTGGCGATTTGGAACAGGCCGACCGCGGGTTTAAGGGAAACAGCGGCGGTCAGGTCGCGGCTATCGGGCCAACAGAGGCAGTCGGGACGCAGGAAATAGGGAACAAGACGCAGTTGGGTCGCGGCAAAAAGGGATAACAGGCGCAGTCGGGACGCACGACAGAGGCAGAAAGCCGCAGTCGGGACGCGGGAAAAAGGCCGACAGGCGCAGTCAGATCGCGGCAAACAGGCTGATTAGCCACGATCGGATCGCAGGTAACAGACTTGAATCCGCCGGCAGGGCGTCGGAAGCAGTCTGAGAGCCGCGGTCGGATCGCAGGTAAAGGCCTGAAAGGCGCGGTCGGGACGCGACTGCAGAGGGAAAAAACGCAGTATGCGGCGGCCGAAAGGAAAAAATTTAAAAAACGGAAACCAGAAATTCGAAAACTAGGGGAGTCGCCAAAACTGTAGCTAGGGTTTTACCCCTAGCTTGTGCCAATGAGCACCTACTAAGGAGAATGGACTCCTTAGTAGCAGTTCAGTATATTAAACTAATTAAGCTAAAACAACAATTAAATTACTTCTAAAATATTACATGAAACATAAACATCAAATGAAAAGAATGACTTTTTCTATTAATGTTACCTTGAGTGTCAAGGTTGGATGAAGCCCTTTGCAGTGTCCAAGAGGATGCTCCAAGCTTCAAGATGCTCCTTCTCCTTCTCCAATGATGGGAATGGGCCAAAGGTGGCTCTCAAGGTGAAAATAGTTCAAAGGTGAACTAGGGTTTCGAGAGAGATTTTGGCAGAGTAAGGGTGCTTGTGATTGTGGATATGGAATAAGGGATCTCCATCACCTATTTATAGTTTTTTGGTGGTGGAGTGCTGACCCATGGTTTTAGGAAACACATGGTTTTGGGCAGCTGTATAGGGTTTTTTCCTCCTTTTCCTCATTATTTTATATTTTTTATTCCCTTTTTAGGGGATTTTTGCTATTTTTGGAGGAAAAGGGGGTTTTTTAGCCTTTTTTAGGCTATTTTGAGGGTTTTATGGCCTTTTGGAGGCATTTTAGGCCTTTTGGAGGCTTTTTAATGGGATTTTTTGGGATTTTTAATGGAAATATGGTAGGAAAATGGACAAATGAGCCATATAATGTGGTAAATGAGCTAGTGAGCACTTTTTGGGTGTTAACAGTTATACAGCACACAATTCCAATCAAACCAGATGAAAAGCCTTTTAAGCAGAAATTAAGAAGAATAAATCCCAAGCTACTGCCAGTAATAGAAAAAGAGGTGAGGAAGTTGTTTGATGCTAAGATAATTGTGTCTCTGAGGTTTTCCAAGTGGTTAGCCAATTTAGTACCCGTAAGAAAAAAGAATGGAGAAATAAGGCTGTGTGTGGATTTTAGAAACTTGAACAGAGCTTCTTTGAAAGATAATTATCCACTCCCTAAAATGGACCAGGTTTTACAGCAAGTTGTGGGGGCCGAAAGAATTTCCATGTTAGATGGTTTTTCGGGTTATAATCAAATCAAAGTTCATCCAGAAGATCAAGAAAAAACTGCTTTTACTACTCCTTGGGGAACGTTTATGTACGCCAAAATGCCATTTGGTCTAATGAATGCAGGCGCAACATTTCAGAGAGCTATGGATATTGCATTTGCAGATGAAAGGGACAAAATTGTGGTGGTATACATGGATGATATCACTGTTTATTCAAAGAACACTGCTGATCACTGGAAGCATCTGGAAAGAGTCTTCATAAAATGTAGAAGGTTTGGGATTTCATTAAATCCAAAGAAATCGCATTTTTGCATGGAAGAGGGAAGGTTATTAGGACACATCATATCCAAAGAAGGCATTAAGATCGATCCGGAGAGAGTATCTGCAATACAAAAGGTGGGAATCCCTAGGAGTAAGAAAGAAATTCAGTCATTCATAGGAAGGGTAAATTGGTTGAGGAGGTTCATTCCCAGTTTTGCTGAAATTTTGAGAAATATAACTGAAATGTTGAGAAAAGATAGAGAAATTAAATGGAATGAAGAAGCAAGAAAATCCTTTGACAACATTAAAAAAGCATTGACTGAAGCACCGGTGTTAATTAGTCCAGATTATACAAGGGATTTCATTATGTTTACTTATGCATCGGAACACACAGTGGCTGGGGTATTGTTGCAGAAGAATCAAGAAGGTATAGAACAGTATATTGCATTTTTTAGTGAGATTCTGAGAGATGTAGAATTAAAATACAACATCATGGAAAAACAAGCTTATGCTTTGGTGAAAGCATTGAAATATTTCAGGATATATATTTTGCATTCTCATACAATAGCACATGTTCCATCAGCAGCAGTAAAAGACATTCTTACGCAACCAGATCCTGAAGGGAAAAGAGCAAAATGGATAGCAGTATTGCTGGAATATGACTTGGACATTAAACCCACCAAATTGATAAAAGATCAAGGTTTAGCTAAAATGATGACAGAAACAAATTGGGATTCCCTCAGTATAAATTTTCTAGCTGAAACTTCGACCGAAAATGTTCCAAAGTCACCAATAATTGAAGATTTCTCTTTATCTCCCTGGTACTCAGATATCGTATATGTCTTACAGAATCTCCAAGCACCTGCGGATATGGAAAAAACTAGGGCAAGGTCAGTAAAACTGAAAGCAGCAAAGTTTTGCATATTGGATGGGAATTTGTTTTGGAAAGATCCAGGAGGTATATTGTTAAATTGTCTTTTAGAGAATGAGGCACAGCATATTATGGTGGAATTTCATAAAGGTATGTGTGGAGGACATCATTCATGGAAGGCTACAGTAAACAAAATTCTTAGAGCTGGTTTTTACTGGCCCAGCATGTACTCCAATGTGTATAAAGAAATAACAAAATGTCATGAATGTCAAATTTTCGATGGAAAAAGAGAATTATTGCCATTTCCATTGAAACCCATTTCAGTCGAAGCACCTTTCCAACAGTGGGGGTTAGATTTTATTGGTGAAATTAACCCGAATTCTTCAGGACAACACAAGTGGATTTTGACTGCTACTGACTACTTCACAAAATGGATTGAGGCCATCCCAACCAGAAATGCTACAGAGACGGTGATTATGAACTTTTTGGAAGAAAATATTTTGTCCAGGTTTGGTTGTCCTAAAAGGATAGTGACAGATAATGCCCCAGCATTCAAGTCAAAAAAGATGATAAATTTCTGTCACAAATACCACATACATCTGAATCACTCAACGGCTTATTATCCACAAGGAAATGGATTAGCCGAATCTTCAAATAAGAGTTTAGTAAGAATCCTAAAGAAGTTGCTAGAGGATAATAAGAGGGCTTGGCACACTAAACTGAAATATGCTCTATGGGCAGACAGAATCAGTACAAAAAGAGCAATTGGCACTTCCCCTTTTTAGTTGGTATATGGTACAGAAGTAGTTTTCCCTATTTCTTTAGGATTGCCAGTCATGAAATTATTACAAGAAGTTGATGAAGAACCAAATCATATGCAAAGAAGAATAAATCAAATGATAGAGTTGCATGAAGTCAGAGAAAAAGCATATAACAAGACTCAAATGCATCAAGAAAAAATGAAAAAAACTTTTGACAGAAAAGTTAAGGAAAGGGATTTTCAAATAAATGATTTGGTTTTGAAGTGGGATTCCAGAAAAGAAGAGCACCATGGAAAGTTTGAGCATTTATGGAAAGGTCCATATATTGTTGCAAGATGCCAAGGAGAAAATGCATTTATCTTAAAAAATTGCAATGGAGAATTTTATCCTGGAGGGCCAGTAAATGGGAGACACCTCAAACATTATTTGTCCTAACAGATAGAAGTGAAAGAAAGTTCCTGTACAGTGTAAATATTTCAAAAAAAAAAAAAAAGGGGGTTTGAATGCGGCCCAATGGATCAGGCACTTGGTCTACGATGTTCTTTGCTACCTCGCAGGGAGGATAGCATCCCCAGTTGGAGCCAGTTGTTGACACCAGGTCTGAGGAAACCTAAAATTTTTGCTAAAAGGTCCTAAGAGAAAAAATCATCACAAAAAAGGTTGAATTGAAGGTTTTTATATAAAAATATAGGATAAAAACCCATATTTATAAAGTCCGCTAGCAAATATAGGTAAGGGTTAAAACCCGGTCAAGTTCCACCGACGGAGATTATATAGATCAAGATCTACGGCTAATATCACCCCCGCGTCGCCAAAGTGATCGTCAACAAACAGCGGTGGGCGGTAGCGGACATAATACCACCAGGGCATGTGTCCGATGTTCATTCATCCGCGTATGGATAAAGTGGTATTGGAAACCACCATAGCGCCGGGCGGAACCACCCATTATGAAAACACGGAGGAATACATTATGTGGCAAGGTGGGGCCAAACACATGGCGAATAGGAAATGGTTTGGTAGGGCCATGGCACGTGGCATTATACTTTGTAAGGATCGGAGGGCTGATACATACCTAAATAAAATCAACGGCCGGCGTTTCATCCGCGGCCAGGAACATGCACACGGGATATAAGGAAAAGCGGTCGCGGAGAATAAACCGCCATAACAGGTGTCAACAGCTGGTGTATCCGCGCGGGGAGCAAACCGGGAAAGGAAACAGCCTTTTCGATCGCGGATACCACCGGTGGAATAAAGGGAGACGAGATCTGACGGCCCAAAACAAAGCCTCGAAGATCAACGGTTGGATATGACTCGCGTTCATAAAGGTGCAAGGATGTTAATTTAAAAAGGCTTATATAAAAAGAAAGGGCTCCACATAACGGCATTTTGCATGTGTCGTTATCCTGGAGAGCTTCGAAGACTGGTGGAAGATGGCGATTGCGACAGAAGGCGAAAAGCGAGCACTTACAGGTAGGGTCTGGTGACCTGTCACACTTTTTAAACGGAATTTTGTTTAAAAGAAGCGTTTAAATGGAGACTGTGCAAGATATAGACGTTTTTAGGTCAAAAGATGCCCTAGAAGACAGAGATGAAGATGTTTACGATACCCTAATTAGGTTTCCGGTCTCCGATGTAAAAATTAGGTTGTCTAAGTTATTAAAAGAGGGTATAGACCCCCATAGGGTTCACCAGTCGTCTCTGATAGCTTTTTGCCCAGACCAATTTCCTGTTTTCCCAGAATTCGTCTCCTGGTGTGCCGAAAATTATTCCCGGGAAGAAAGAGTCGTTTTAAATAGCCAGAAAACCAGAGCCATTTGCAAAATCAAACCAGCCGAATTGATTAGAGCCCTGGAAGTAGATTTGCCCCAAACCCTGGACCCTGAGGTTTTTTCTGAGGTCTCAATTATTGAAAATTTTCATCATGCTTCTCAGAGTGATAGGGAAATGTTTTTGTCGACGTGTCTCAGACCAGAGACTAGCATTTCGGAACTCCCCTACCCTTTAGATATCAATCTTTTTAATGAAAATACTCAGTTGGTCTTGACACTGTTGGCCGTAGTTTTAGGGTTAGATACGGATTTGTATATAACTGAGTTTCAATTGAGTCTATTGTACAGAATAAGTATAGTCCAGTCGGGGATTGACGAAAGTCAAATTCCCCGACTTAATTTTGAAGCATTCATAGCAGAAAGGATTCATGACCAGATGGTCAATTTTTCCACCCACAGACATTTCAGGTTTCAGGCCTTTTTAATGAGAATGATTATGGTATCCAGTCAGGAAGAATTACAGTTCCCAGAAATTGTTTTCACAACTCTACTGGAAAATAATATGTTCAATTTTATCAACTACATGCTCTCAGCGATCTTTAGGATGATTTTCGGAAAAAATCTGCCTAGAATACTGCCGGAAATGCAGGTATCAATGCAATTGAATACAGAATATGCAAAAGGGGATTGGTTTTTATCGAAAGATAGTACAGTAGTCAGATTGTATGGATTCAAACATAAACCCTATGTGTTACCAGCATTCCTCACTTTGAGGATTTTTGCCTTGGAATTCTTAAGACAGAAGTTGATTGTAGAAGATAACAATTTTTTAGTTCGCAGACAAGCAACGGACATTAAATACCCTTTCACATTAGGTCCGTTCACAATAAAGAATAAGAATGCTGCTGTATATATAGAGAAGTTGTTAAAATACATGAATTTTGAGACAGGTGCAGCTATGGAATATGACCCATTAAATATCATATCTAAACGAAGAATTGAGCATCGTATCAAGGCTCTGAATCATCAAATTGTTGAAGGGATGGCAGACAGAGCCAACTGGCTCGAATACAAAGAAGAAATTATTCCAGACACGTCCGACAATGAAATATCATTGGAAAAAGCAACGGCGGAGCCAGAAAGCGAAATAAATACTGCATTAGTGGGGTCCAAAAGACCTATACAGGACATTATGATCATTGATGATGAAGAGACGGAAAAAGGAAAAAGATTGAAAACCGATGAGTCACAAGAATTGACAACAATTTCAGAAGAAGCAAAAGCGACAGAAGATGAAATACCAGAGGTTACAGTGAAGGAATACAACATTGAAGAAACCCCTGTAGGGGGTGATGTAAATAGACCCAGGAATATCATGGACGTATTTGATGAACATAGTAAAAATAAACAGGAATCCGCGAAGCAAACAAGTCAATTGTTTCCGAAGGTCAGGAATATATCAAATAATGAAGTGAGCTTATTTACCAGCAGAAACATCAAAGAAAATTCTTTGAAATTTTCAGTTGTGACAAAAAACAAGATCTCAGAGATGAAGATAGACTTGTCAAAAGTAAATGCCCCTGATAAAATTTTGTTACATAGACAAACTAGAGAGGTCATATACTCAGACTATTTGGGGGCCACATTGAGAGCAGACAAACTGAAGAATTCAGTAGACAAATTAAATAATCAGTTGAGACAGGAAAAGGCAGAGAATAAGTCTCGACAACAGCAAATTAAGAAATTGCAAATGGATTTGACTAATAAAGATGGAGATGCAGCCACAAAACTGCTCAAGGAAAAGGAAGATACAATCTTAACGTTAAGACGAAAATTAAAAATCCCAGACACTGTACTTATTCAAGGTGCAGAATTGACAGTATTAGAAAAAGAGAAAGAAGAACTATCTAACGAAGTCAATGATGTCACTGCTAAAATGTTAAAGCTTTCTGACGAAAAGGATTGTTGGGAAAAAGAAAGGTTCATTTTAGAAGAACAGTTGGCAACAGCAAGAAAACAATTAGCAGAGAATAGTCAGCAGCAAGTGCAGACAGGCTCAGAAGAGGATAAGACCGGTGTAGATGGAATTTTACAGGCAATGTCACAAATAAGTTTAAAAGATAATGAAATCAAATTGTTAAAGACAGAAGTACAGAAAATGAAGTAAAAGAGAAAGAAATAAAAACTTTGCAGGCAAAAAATCAGGAATTGAGCAATAATAATAAAGGATTAGCAGCTCATGCAACAGGGCAAGCTGCTATGCAGGGATGTAAACATATGGTGTGGGACCAGATCATTAAAGAGGTTGAAAAACTTAGGCCATATCTGGATTATATAATAGTTAAAGAAAAGGTAGCCAAAGATGCCTTCGAAAGTTGTCGAGTAGTCAGGGAGAACCTAAATAGAAAGCCGAAAGAAATAGCCCAGAGAGCAATAACATTTTTAAACAGTCTATCTGAGGCTGACCTGACAGCCATGAATATAACGAACAGAATTTCTGTCATCACTTGGGCCAGAAGGATCTTGGGAAAATACTCACATGTTGAGAATGTCGAGGCTAAAGCAGGAGAAATAAGGGAAGAAGTAATCAAGTTCAAAAAGCAATTTGAAAAGTTAGTGAATAAGGGATTCCCAGCTTTCTGGAACGAAAAGAGTGAATTAATTCCTCCAAATGAATATAAAATATTACTGTTTGATATTAGGATGGATCACAGAAATTTCCAGCAGCTAGATCATATGCTCACAGGAAAAATTTTAATGGAGAAAATGTCAGGGGAATTTGAAATTTTAAATATGCTAATTTCAACTTGTGCAAACCTTCTTCCTGTTTCTTATGCAGGTCATATTGAGATGCGAGTATTGGTG
This sequence comes from Larix kaempferi, assembly GCA_027924585.1. Lineage (NCBI taxonomy): Eukaryota > Viridiplantae > Streptophyta > Pinopsida > Pinales > Pinaceae > Larix > Larix kaempferi. The sequence continues at coordinate 450,977 of BSBM01001104.1, forward strand.
AAGGAAATGACCAATTATGACTTACCCACGGTTGACCAGTGGAATTATGTGGAGAAGTACGGAAAGACCAGATATTCTGTTCATACTTAAATGCACTTGAAACTCTTGCCATGTGGCGAAAGGATGATATTCAAAAAGTTTTGCCAAGTGGCAAAAGACATTTTATTTTAAATTTGTAATATTATTTGAAAGACAGTTATGGGTTGCTCGAAGACAGTTATCTTTTAGTTAAACATTTTTAATTATTGATTAGAAGAAGCAGTTATGTGGATCTTCTTCTAAAAATTTTGTATAAAAACAATGGAGGTCATTGTCGAAAGGGTTGGAAAATTTTTGAGAAACAAGTATGTTTTGAAGTTTATTTTTGAAGAAATAAAAGCAGTACAGTGATGGTACCTATCTTTTGATATCATAGATTCATGAGTTAATCAGTCTTACAGTCTGTTATTCTCCTTATCTTTATATGTGCATGTTTACTTTCTTCGTTATATCTCCCATAGTGTTTTTCTTCCATATTTAAATGAGCATTTGAAATAACTTGAGATTCATACTGGTTATGCCTCGTTTTATTTGCATTTAAATATCCATTATATTCTCCAAAGTTGACAATAGATTCATCCTGGATAGATGCCTGTTGTTGATGGAATGTCTTTACTTCTTTCTATGTCACCTGAAAAATCAAATTGACTGTAATATGATTACTATCTTGCCTCTGTGTAAATTTGTATGGTGAAAACCTCTTACTGGTTTATTATACATTTGAAAGCTTCGACTCCATGCCCAATGTTTCTTGTTTACCTTTTCGACCAGAAAATATTTTTTGAGAAATTTTAAGAGAACCTTTGTATATTTTAGCCTTCACATATATATCAAGAGAGAGCCCTCTCTGGTGGAGAAAATGGCTAGTTTTTCTACCTAAAGCTTGGTTTGAAATAGGTTACCTTGGGTCTTATTTTCTTACAACCGGAATAAAATCTAAGTGCTAACACCATGATCCCTCCTTCTTGTGTACCATTACCACTAGTGCATAGTAAGAAATTTGGCCAGGCCTAATTATGCCATCATTTAACATTTATCCAACCATATGCTCAATTTCACTCTTATGGACACAGGGGTATCTGTAAGGTTTGATGTTAGGTGGAACAATTATTGGAATTAAGTAAATAGCATGATCAAAATCTCAAGTAGGTGGAATACCTTTTGGAATCTCTTCAAATACCTTGGAGTGCATATCAATGACCCTTTGGAGATCCATGGGAATAGGATTCTTAGATGTTTGAACATCTAGTTACCATAATTGTGCAATTACACCTTGATGTTCCTTTTTGAACAATTTTGTCATACCATTAGAGCTTATCACCTTGCTTGGATTCCCTGTGATACCCTTAATTCAAATTCTTTTCCTTCCCATGAAATTTCATGAAAAGTTCTTGAAAATTAAAATCGAATGTTCCCAATGATTGTAACCATTGAACTCCTAATACAACATCAACACCACCCATTGGGATAGAAATCATTGGACTATTCAATACATATTACCCCATAGTAATATTGATATTATGGCATTTCCCTAAGCAATTAATGGTTCCTCCATCCAGAATAATTACTTGAAACTCTGGTGTCAGATAGACAAAGCAATTGTGAGCTTTGGCTAGTTTACAACGAATGAATTTATGAGTACTACCAGAATTATTCAATATTGTTACCTTTTTCTTTTTGATATATCCTTCGATATTGAGAGTTTGGGGAATGCTAATTCCATCCAATGCATGACAATATATGGTGGGAGTAATCTCTTCTATTTCTTCAGCTTGAGATTGTTCATGTTCTTTTGCTTCTCCCTCTTCACAATCTATGTAGAAAATTTCTTCTCGCCACACTTATGTCCCTTACTGTACTTGCTATCACAATTAAAGCATACACCTTTTTCTCTTCTTTCATCCAATTGTTGGGGTGTCAATCTTTCTGGTGGGTTAGAGGAATGAACAATATTCTCTCTATATGTGTTAGAAGTGGTCCTTTTAGTATCCATCGCCATATTTTTACTTTCAACCTCCCTTTCCACCATGAAAGCCTTCTCTAAGGATGTTGGTTCGAAGAGGCGCACCTCATGTTGGATGTTATCCTTCAAGGTTGCAATAAAGAGATCTAACAACTTATCATCTAGTATGCCATCCACTCAGAGACTTAACTTTTGAAATTGTTGAATGTGTTCGCTTACTGGACTTTTTTGCCTTAGATTTATCAACTGTGTAAAGAAGGAATTGCTCTTAACATCATCATGGTATGATATCAACTCTTCTGTAAAAATGGACCAAGAGATAATGGAGTTCTTTTTGTGTTCACAAATCCATTGGTACCACACAAACTGATAAGGTTCTAAATATAAATATGTAATAGGTACCTTTTGGATATTTGGCACATGGTGTATATCAAAGAATCACTACATCTGGAATATCCATGTTATGGGGTCCTTGACATGAAAATTCCTCATGTCAATATTGGGGAGTTGGATACCCCTTAGGGACCATCCTAGGTTACTTCCATTATTATAATTCATTCCTCTTGGAATATTCTCTTTAATGGAAGGTTTGCAGCAACCGTGTCCGGTTGCGGAGTTAACCGTGTCCGGTTAAGGAGTTAAGAAGCGAAACCGACTTCCATGATGAATAATAAAATAAGAATATATTGATAGATGATAGATATACAATGAATTGGCCCGCTTAAATATAGCTTGGGCTTAACTTGAGGAGTCGTAACTTCTCATTAATACCTATTTACTGTTATTAACTATTATTATTAAATATTATTAATTATTACGTGTATTTATTATTTAATATTCGTTACATTGCCACCCCCTTTAAGGGAAGCTTTGTCCTCAAAGCTGATTTTATTGATATTGACTTGATTATGGATTTGTGTTGAAGTGCTGACTTGAGATGTGTATTCTAGATTGTTTCCTCTCTCTGGATGCAATCCCGGACCTTCGTGTTGTAATCCTTTCTGCTTGAGTGGTGAGTTTTTGAAACAATATAGCTTGTAATTATTTGTTTTCCATATCATATTTTGGATTCCATTTATGAGAAATTGTGGATCTTCATTAACAACACATTTGTGTTGTATCAATTCTTTCATGACAATTGCTTTTAAGGCTAAAAGGCTATGTTCATGCTCTTCCTTTCCAAAAGAGAATTCAATTATATTACTTCCGCCTTTTGTACTGGTGGAGAGTCCAACATTGGATGTCATAATAATGGAGGCATTTTTAAGGGATACCCTTTGATCTTGGAATTCAAGGTGAAGGTCATTCTTGAGTGTTTGGAGTTTGAAGACATCAATGTGATCCTTCTCACTTTCATTAAGCCATATTATTGTATATGTCTTAATACATCTTACCGCTTTAGTGATTGTGCATTTTAATTCTAACAATTTCAAGTATGTGTGGCAATTTTCATAGATATGATGCACATCTAAACCGACATCAACTTGACCAAAAATATCTAGGTATTGTACTAGTTTTCTCTGAATCATAGCTTCCATGGTTTCTTCATCGAAAGGAATTTTAAGAGCCTTCATTCTTGATTCCTACATGACTGCGTCCAAAGTTTCAATTCGAGAGCAACATAAATGTTGTTCATCTATAGTAACTTGATAAATAAGACTTCCTAGACATGTGGATGTAATATCTACTATGTCATTTTGCTTAGCAACATTAGGTCCACTATCATATTCGTCATCATTGGAAATGGAAGCGACAATTGGCAAAGACAAAAATTTTGCATTACGATCTACACTTGTGTTTGTAGAACCATCATTAATCCTTCCAACCTGTTTAAGCAGATGTTGACTACTTCCATGGCTTCCAACTTCATCAATCAAAACAATAGATTGATTTGACAAAGCTAATTGGGAATGATGTGCAAGTGTTTTTTCTTGCTCCTTATTGTTGTCGTCTTTTTCTTCAATCTTTATCATGGTTTTCTTTATTTTATCTTCCTCATCTTCTGTGCATATGTTTTCTCTTGGATACGTATCAACAACACTAGCTTGACTCTCATTGAGGTCATCTCTTCCTATGCCAATTCCATGGGAGACATAGGTATTAAATATTTTCTCCTCAAAACTGTCATCGTCATCATAAAGAGCGACCCAATATTTTGGATACTTATCATAAACACTAGCTTGACTCTCATTGAGGTCATCTCTTCCCATTCTAATTTTGCGGGAGATGATGGATTTCAATCTCTTCTCCTCATAACTCTCATCGTCATCGAGTGTGGGTATATTTGGAGTGACTGTTTCACCTCTCTCCATCTTGAGTTGCTCAAGAAGCATTGTCAATTCTTTATTGAATGAGGCCATGGATCTTGTATAATGAAGAAATGTTCCTCATGTAGTGAAGGAAAAATATAAAAATATATAATAATATTATTATTATATTATATTATATATATTTTGATTTTAAAATTTGGAATAAAAAATTTAATAAAAAATAATAATATTATATAATAATAACAATATTATTATTATAATAATATATATTTTTTCTTTATTAAACTTTGTTTTTTTTTGTTTCTTTTTGTGTTGAGTAGGGTTTTATGCATATGGAGCGTAGATGGAGGCGGCTATGGTAGATCCAAGTGGAGGGAGTGAGAAGAGGTAGTGCAGGAAGACATGTGGGGGGAGGGGGGGTTGCGTAGCAGGGCAGAGGGATGGAAGGATGCGGAACTATGGAAGTGGAAGGTGGGCAAGTGGTGAAGGCGTAGGTGAAGGGGGGAAGGGAGGGTGATTGGAGGAAGTGGGAGAAGTTGCAGGTGTGGGGGTGGCGGAGTAGAGAGGAGGTCGTAGGGAGAAGGAGGACATGGGGAAGGGCGTGTTAGAGGGGCGGCGATGGGAGGTGCACAGCAGGGATGTGTGCAGGAAGGGGGGAGCAAGAAAGCGGGAGGGAGTGCGGGGCAGACGAGGTGGAAGGAAGATCGGTGGGGGAAGAGATTTAGCGTGGACAGAGGATGGTTTGTGTGGAGGAGGAAGAGAGCCGCGTGGGATGAGGTGAAGGGCGCGTCACAGAGCTGGAAGGGGAGTTGCACCGTGAGGAGTATGGGTGAGTGGAAGGTATTGAAGTGCAGTGGTGAAGGGAGAGTTGCGTGGGAGTGAGAGCAGAGGCGTCGGGTGTGGATGGGGTGCGCAGATGGATGTTGGGCGAGAGGCCGGTAGATGAAGGATGGGGGAGTGTGGGTGGAGGAGTGCGGACGGGCGGGGAGAAAATGAGCAGCAGGCGGCGCATTTGGAGGAGGGAGGCGTGTGAGCAGGAGGAGGGAAGTGGCAACGAAGAGGAAGAAGGACGACGAAAACAACAGCGTGGAGATGAGAGAGGGAGGATGAGCCGAATCCGAGCTCAGGATGAAGGAGCGAATCCGCTCTGATACCAAATGCAGCAACCGTGTCTGATTGTGGAGTTAACCATGTCCGATTAAGGAGTTAAGAAGCGAAACCGACTTCCATGATGAATAATAAAATAAGAATATATTGATAGATGATAAATATACAATGAATTGGCCCGCTTAAATATAGCTTGGGCTTAACTTGAGGAGTCGTAACTTCTCATTAATACCTATTTACTATTATTAACTATTATTAAATATTACGTGTATTTATTATTTAATATTCGTTACAAGGTTGCTCAACATGGACAACATCTTTATCTTCGTGAGTACCCCATGACATATCATCACCTGTAGGGATATTTCCCTTAGAATTTTCTATGATATTAGAAATCATTCTCATATTTTCCTTCATATTATTATCCATATGTCCCATAATATTCTATTGTAAATTAAGTAAATGAATCGTTTTCACATACCCTTTAATCATATCTTCCAACTTAGACACTTGGAAAGATAGATCTTCACTGTCATCGCAGGTTGTGAATGAATCCTCAGGTGGTTTGATTGGAATATGATTTTTTCCACTGCTTTTTGGTGGAATTTTGAACAATATAAATATATATCACACCTTGTTTTCACGTCAAATAGATCCTTCTACTAAAATTTGTTTCAAAATTTAAAATGATGTACCTTTTTCCGTCCCTGATTTGAAGAATGATTTCCAACTGAGGAAACCTGAAATTCCGGCCCCTCTGATTATGAAAATCCTTCCTGCAATAGAATGATATGTCCTCTCTTCAATGCTGCAAGTCTGACCTAATTATGATGTGCAAATAAGAAAATAAGGTGAATCTCCCAACACTTGTTGTTTTTGGTCCTTTTAGAAGAGCAAAAGTGTATGGAATGCCACGTGTCCAATTTTTCATATATGGTTTTGAAATTGCTACTACATATACTATGGTTTGTCTTATTTCTAATGCAATAGGTCTCACTCAATTTGGATCTATCATGCCCCATATATAACCGCTTTTCCCAGAACACATGTTTTAGACAAGTTTTTGGACTAGTCAAAAAGCTTATCTTCCACTGCAAATAACTTTGAACCTGTAATGAGTCGGGATCTGAAAATTTTACCAAATATATTTAGGCATGTTTTCTATATGGGTTCCGAGTTTTGTTGTCTGAATATTTGTATAAAAATATTTATAGTGAAAATTCTAGGATGTCTTGTTTTGGAAGCATCCAAGCTTTGATACCAAATGTTAAGCAATAAATTCCCCAAAAGAGCATGAAAAGAGAAAAAAGAGACTAGAAAGACTAATCCACACCTTAATAATGAAGAAAATAAATGAATAGAAATCCTCTTCGAGGGAGCATCCTCCTTCTACAATGTATCAAATACATAAGACAAGACGAGATAAGATGATTCAAATGAAAAGATCTCCTTTCTATATATAGGAGACAAAAAGGTATTGTATTACAACTAATGGACCCAAGCCGACATAACTAATATAATAATACTAATGACAATTATCATTAATAGAACCAAGCTGACATCAATAATATGTAATGAGCCACAATATAAGGGGTAATGTGTCAACATTTAGGGCTTAACAAACTCATATATAAACATGTATAGAATGGGCTAGTGGATAACTGATGATTAGATCTATAGTAACATGCGAATGCCATGGGTATGTCACATCAACAATAATATTTGAACTAATTCATTATCATTTGGTACTTGGCATTGAATTACATGTGGAAGGTGAACCAATTGTTTAACTAACATGCAAAGAAGAGTATTGATCATAACTAACTCTTGAAGAAGGATCATACGAAGGCAAAGTGTTAGAGATTGAGGGCTGATAGAAGTAAAAACAAAGAAGGTGTGACTATAGGATAGTTGAGCATTATAGTCTTAGGGACACCATAGAACGGATGCAATTAGAATTCCTTAGATAAACCATGCACAGTGATGCATTACTAAAGCAATGATATATCTTAGCAAGATTGAATCTTTGTATTCATGGAGAGTCGGAGACACAAAGACAAATATTGTTATATACCTTAGATCAGAATATGAAATGCACACGAGATATTAGAAATGAATAATGCTTTATTAACATAAAAACTTAGATTAGGGAAACACATTACAATTGATCCCTTTACAGAAGGAATCCACTAATGTTCACTTTCCTCTTAAGGTTGGGTGACCTCTCAATGAGCTAAGCTCCAAATAAAATATTCTTCTACACCTTGTATATGGAGGACTCCATCCTTACTTATAGATAACAAGAGAATCCTAACAAAAACAACCTCCCAACTACCTAATGGATGTTCTTTAATGAGGCCCCATTACATTATTCAGTACTAACTACCATATTGACCCTTATTTAATAATAACAAACATAGTAGAACTGGTACACCTTACATTAAATGGAATCCACTGTTATTACACTAAATGGTTCATTCAAACCCCCATTACACCACTAGGGAGGATCATAACACTCTACCCCCCCTATAAAATCATTGCTCAATACTTTATGTGAGGAGGTACAACCATAATCTAGGGTCCCATGGACAAGTGTTGACACCAATTTTGAATTAGGCCAAGGAACAAGGGTCCCATGTACAAGTGTTAGCCACCAATATGAAAAAGTAGTTGAAGAAGCTTCACTGTAAGCCTAAGTTTCATGTATGAGTGTTGATCACCATGTTGATGTAACCAATGTCTTGTGTGTGAGGACTAACTACAATGCTAAAGTCATCCAAGGGACTCATCCATAAACCCAAGTCTTGTGTCCAGGTGCTCAAGCTGATCACACAACCAATGACACCTAATATCCATGGATAACTGAAGGTCGTGCTTCAAATGCCCACCATGGTCATATGGATTCAAATAAGTGTGACTATCAAAAGAAAACAAATCCTCCATGTAGTAGTAAAAGGATGGCACTAAAAGGAACTCTTCTACTATAGAAGAAGCATATTAAAAACTGATAGGCACTACCTACTACTACCTTTTCTCCATGAGGTTCTCTTCCTATGGTGGAAAAGAGTCATAAAAAATAAGGTGGAAGTAGTTGTCATCCAAAAAAATTACAATTGTCCATATACGAATCCTCATAAGCATATTCTAAATCATACCATGCATACATTTCCTAGTTATAATCTTCAATGCTGAAAGAATATGAGGTATCAAGAATATGGTTCTCCTGAAATTTACAACTAGCCTGCTTCATAATTTCCAAATTTTCATACATATCTAGTAAAATTTGTGTCACCCACAATCGTTCCTCCCATGGCATGTTCCACCACCTTTCCAATACTCAATTTCATGAGGGTTTGAGGTTGAATTATAACATACATGATATTGAATGTAAATATATCATATAGTATGTTAGATCAAATCCCTAGAAATTATATTTTCAATGGAATTGGTCTGGTTGTAATTTTATCACCCTATCAAAATTTAGTCCTCTACGAGACCCACGGTCATCACTGAAAAGCCCTTAAAACAATAAAATTTCAAACTCTAATATCTCCATTGTTTGGACTGAGATTTGAGCGATTTTTATTAAATCATGTATTTTTGTGAGGAGAATACGAACCTACAATTTGTTCTAGAAATTCTATTGAATAATACTCAAAAATTGATTTTACCATAGTTACCCTCGTTTTCCCTTTGAAAACCTACAAAATAGAAGGAAAAAAACTCTCTCTTTTGGGCCCTAGAAAATGCTCTGATACCCCTTGTTATATACCTTAGATCAGAATATGCGATAACACACAAGATATTAGAAATGGTCAATGCTTTATTCATTATAAAAACCCTTAGGGTAGGGAAACACCTTACAATTGATCTTGTTATGCAAGGAAACCACTCATGTTCACTTGCCTCTTATGGTTGGGAACCTCTCAATGAGCTAAGATCCAATTACAACATTCTCCTATGCCTCTCATAAGGAGGATTCTATCCTTAATTATAGATAACAAGAGAATATTAACCATAACAACCTCTTAACTACCTATTGGGCATTCTTTAATGAGGCCCCATTACATTATTCAATACTAACCACCATATTGGGCCTTATTTAATAATAAAAAACATAGTGGACCTAGTCCACCTTACATTAAATGGTCTCCATTATTATTACTCTAAATGGGCTTTTTAATCCCCCATTACACCACTAAGGAGGATCATAATAGATATTAATTAGTTAAGGAAGATGGTGAAGAAGCATAACATAGTTGATAAGTTTGGTAATATATAGAAGTCAATAAGACTTTGTAAGTCATATCAATACTCTTTTATTTAATGGTGAGCTTGTGGATTCGTGGAGGATCCAACATAAGAATCCATAAGCCATGCTGGAGATTGAGTTGATTGAATGATCATGATTGATCAATAGTTTTGTTGTGGACAAGAAGAAGCTTGTAGAAAGGAAGATTCTGACTCAAAAGTTAGAGTTGTTAGAGATTATTAACATTTCCATGTGATCTAAAAGTCACAACAATGAAAACAAATTCTCAAATCATAAATCCTTAACAACCAAGCAAATTTTCTAGAAGATTAGAGGTGTAAGGCATGTGTATATGTAGTGTTATGTATGTGGAATCTCAAATGTTATGCAATATTTTCTTTACAAACACTTAATAGTTGACTTTTTTTACATTGATGAATACATTGGAGTTTATGTTATATATAAAAAATAATAAAACTTATATGTGTGTACACACACAGGTGTGTATATATATATATATATATATATATATATATATATATAATTTTTATATACATATAAGTGTGTCTAATATATAGACACACATATAAGTTTTATATACATATAAGTGTGTGTCTATATATATATATATATATATATATATATATACACACACACACACACCTGTGTGTTTACACACATACACATATAAGTTTTATTATTTTTTATATATAACATAAACTCTAATGTATTCAATGACTTTTTTTTACACCGATGAATACATTAGAGTTTATGTTATATATACAAAATAATAAAACTTATGTGTGTGTGTGTGTACACACACACACACACACACACATATATACACTTGGGTGTTTACACACATACACATATAAGTTTTAATATTTTTTATATATAACATAAACTCTAATGTATTCAATGAATTTTTTTTACACCGATGAATACATTAGAGTTTATGTTATATATAAAATATAATAAAACTTATGTGTGTGTGTATGTGTACACACACACACATATGTGTGTGTGTAATTAAAATATGAGAATAAAAAAAAGTAAAGAAAAAATAATAATAAATAACCTATTAAAAAAGAATGAAGAGTCATATATTTTTATGAAAAGGCACCCAAACAGTCCCACATTATTATTTATTTGGGCTATTGTTGTAATAAAAAAGTATATTTCATACATTTTATAAAATAATACTATTGAGATATTGTCTAATTAATTTGAGTTTTCTCTGTCCAATTGCAAGTTATATGCTTCATTGGTATCAAAGCGTACCAGGACACCATTGTACCAACCTTCATCTAGCCTGTCCACAGCCATACCAGTCCATCGTCCAACCTATTCGTCATTGTACCAATCCATTGTACGCTGCCAAAATCAAGCTGTACACGGCTGCTCTGCTAGTCCGTACGTCCATACACAACCGTCTTCAACTATGTCATCTTGTTCGTACTCCCAACATCCATACAATTTCAAATCAAGATTGAAAGTGGTTGAGTGGGAATGAACAACAAAAAAGAATCAGTCCAAATTAAGTTCAAAAAAGAAAATTGCAGCAACTACCAGAGGAATGGCATATTTTAATGCCAAATTGGATAAACTCTATAAAAAGTCAATAAGAATCATGAGGATTTAAAGGGGAAATCGAAGAAAAAAATTAAAGAATTAGCTCATACCCTCAAAAATAAGATCACTACCGGGATTAGGATGGAAATGCAGTAAAACATAAATAAACTGATAGCAGAACAAAACCATAAGCATGTTGAACTTAAAATGTAATAGCAAATATGCAACCTCTACATAGCTCCAACCCACTGCATACCACCATTCCACCACATACCACCAACCCACCACCATATTTTTATAATACATCTAGTCCAAGCACTCCAAAAATGTCAAATCATCAATCAATTCCATCCCCACATGGGTTCCACATTCTCAACCCACCACCACTCTTCTCATCTCCACCGGTGCATGGGTATTAGATAAGGGTAAAACTACAGTTGCCCAAATTCAATGGGGAAGAAAAGCAATGCATCGCATGGATTAATAAGGCCGGAGAATACTTTGATATCCATAATATATAGATCGACAATGAAAAGGTTAAATATGTTTGCATGCAGTTGGATGGTAACACATATAATTGGTACATGTAGTGGAAGGCTACAACAAAAGTGTGCTCTTTTAGCTGGAACAATTTCAAGGACAATTTCCTTAAAATTTTCAAGGCATAACCAAGAAGGATCTTTTTGCAAAAATTACCAAAATACAATAGAAGGGAAATGAAATGAATACACATATGAATGGGAAGCATTGGAAACCCGAGCTCCGGAACTAATAGATGAGAAACATCTTCAAACTTATGTGCACGATTTAAAAAACACATAAGAGATGAATTATAAATGCATAACATTACGACCATGGAGATGGCAAGGCGTAAGGAAAAAATAGGTGAGAACAAGTTTAAAAGGTCTTCCAAGACTAGCTTCGGTAAAGTCTACTCAAGAAGGAAGCCACCCCAAACATCAGATGTGGGAATTTCAAAATACATGCCTCTGCATCTAAGGGAAGGGAGAAAACTCGACTTGGAGGCCTAGAGAATGAAGGAGGGAAAATGTAAATACTGTGGAGAAAAGTGGGAACCAAACATAGATGCTCTCAAAAGAGCAACCCCCAAAAGATTTATACATGTGAAGCAGAAGAAGAAGTTGACTCTAACAGCGAAGGATCAAGTGAGGACGATGCAATAAATCATCAAAACTATTCCTCAGAAGTAGAGGATAATGCACCGAGGATATCATTGGCCACCATTACGGGGATATATCAACCTCAAACGTTAAAGTTGAAAGATCATATAAAAAATAACAATGTCATGGTCCTTATAAATACAAGGAGCACCCACAACTTCATCAATGCTAATCTTGCAAAGAGGTTGAAATTTGTAATACTCCCAATTTGACCCTTAGGATATATTAGCCTTAAATGTAAATAATGTGTACATGTGATGTATGTTTTCCTAGCGTGGAGCTCAAGGCCAAGGCCCCGCTAGTGAAAGCCCGAATTTTATTTAAAGGGCAAGTATTCGATATTTTGATACCATGTGCTCTTAAGCCATGAAAATTGTAATAGGATGTAAATAAACATCATGCAATATAAAATTCCAAGACTGGCTATGGAGGCAACGAATGAGAAGGGGCCACGTGTATCCACTAGGGAGTGGTGAGGGGGCTAAGGGAGTGAACCATAGGTTGCCATATGTCATTATGGGAACCCATTTGACTTTTCTAGATGACATTTATTCCTGTTGTAAGAAAGTGGTTGAAAAATTAAGTCAATGGCTTTAATGGAGGATGGGCAACCCTGAAATTCGTATGGGTAGGTATGGGCTCTGTTTACTTGTCCCACAAGTCACTCTACCTCTTGGAATTGCTTCTTCTTCATCCCCATTGCATGGTGAAGAAAGCTAACTTCATTCTCCATCCAAAAAACGAGCTCCCATGAGTGAGAAAACCAGAAATCGCGACTTGGAGTGAACCCACGTTTTGGGAAGCCAAAAATGCCCAGAATGGGTATTGGACAGTGAAATCCAATGGAGGATCCATTGGTATGAGCCTTGGGGCGAATTTGGGAGCAATAGCTACCCCAAGATCCATGGGAAAACCCAGTTTTAACTGCCCAGAAAATCAGTGACGGATTTGGGGTTATTTGTGACAGAGTGGTGAAAAATCCAAGTGTGGATGTATGAACAGAGGATGGGATTGCTGAGTCCAGCTTGAAGTGTATGTGGCTCTGGGACTGAGCTCAGTGGACTAGCATCCTCCTCCATCTCCTATTGCATGCTTGACAAACCCAACTGTGTGTTGGCTTAGCATGGTTGTTTGAGTGAAACCCTGACTATGAGTGAGCCATCTAGTTCCTCCTTAGTGGATACACAGCCCAGCTCGGGGGTGATCTCTCAGCTGAAAGAATAATAGGCTGGACAGAGATCTATGGTTGGGTGGAACGTTGCTCTCACGTAGCCAGTCGTGGGACAATTGCGTTGCAAGATAAGTGCTCTCTGTGATTTTAATTTATATATATATTCTGTGTTCTGCAATGTGCTAAATCTGAATGTTATTTATTCATGAGATTGATATTGTAATGAAGTCGGTGCATAGCATAAGAATGGGATTGAATCCCTGCATATGGAATCATCTTATGTTTGTGCTTATGTGTGTTGATATGTTTAATTCCGCTGTGTTCTATTGAAGTTCGAATCTGCACACAAAAGTTTTTAATTCTTATGTATTTTATGAGTAAAAATATTGGGGCTAAGCCTATGTCAAAAATCCCTTGTGTTGTTAACATCTCCTTCCCTGCATTACTTGATGGAAGGGTACGTTACAAAATTGTTTGTACAGTACCTAACATGAAGGTGATGGTGGAAGATGGTAAAATATTGAAAATTTGGGAAGGCGCCACAAGGTTAAGTTGAAAATGCAAGATTATAACATCGAAATACAAATTCTTCGTAGTGCCTCTAGGAGGAGCATATACGGTTTTAGGGATTCAATGGTTACAAACACTAGGCACCTACTCCACTAACCATCAAAAGCACTTTATTAAATTCAAGTGGCTAGGTGAAATGTACAAAGTGTACAGTTTCCAACCACCCCACACAAAAATTGTGTCATCACATCAAATGGAAAGACCGATTCGAAAGGGAGCACCCGCTTATGTAATACAATGTCAAGAAATGGAGTTGTTAACAACATATATAGTAGGCTCCAAACCTATGGAAATTCAAGAACTAATTAAAAAACACAATAAGGTGTTCCAAGATCTACCGATGAAGTTACTGCCAAACAAGAAGATTGAACACATAATTGAGGTGCAACCAGGGGAAAAACCTATCAATGTCAAACCTTACAGATATTCTCATCATCATACAAAAGAGATTGAGAGATTGACCCAAGATCTATTAAGATGTGGTGTCATTATGAAAAGCAAAATTCCATATGCCGCACCGGTAGTGTTAGCGCGGCAAAAAGATGGATCCTTCAAGTTATGCATAGATTACATAAGGCTAAACAAAATAACAATTAATAACAAATTTCATATTCCCTTTGTAGGTGAGATGTTGGATGAAATGCATGGAGCCAAGCACTTCTCAAAACTAGATTTGAGATCTTGGTACTATCAGATCAGGGTTAAACTAGAGGATGTAGTAAAAATTGTGTTCTGGACGCATGAGGGACATTATGAGTTCAAGGTAATTCGTTTTGGACTAACCGACACTCAAGCTATGTTTTAGGCTACAATGAATGAATTATTCCAACCGTACCTAAGAAAATTTGTATTAGTGTTTTTTGATGATATATTTTATATACAGTAAATTGTGGAAGGATTCTCTCCATCACTTAGACCAAGTACTTTCCATCCTGGAAGAATACCAATTCTATGCAAAAATGTTAAAATGCACATTCAACAAAAAAGAAGTGGATTATATGGGCATGTGATATCACAGGAATGAGTCAAAGTTGATCCAAGTAAAATCAAAGCAATCAATGAGTGGCCCAAGCCAAATAAGATATCTAAGCTAAGAGGATTTATGGGATTGACAGGATACTATCGAAGATTTGTGAAAAATTATGCTCATGTGACTGCTCATCTGACAAATCTCTTAAAACAAATAATTTCAATGGAATGATGAAGCCAAAAAGTGTTTTGAACCATGAAGAAAATTATGTCAACAACTTGAGTATTAACGACTCCAAATTTTACAAAACCTTTTGTGGTTGAATACTATGCTTCAGGATTTGAGATAGGGGTAGTGTTAATGCAAGAAGGTCATCCAATAGCCTTTGAAAGCTGAAAGATCAACAAGAGAGAAAGTTTGAAGTCTACTTATGATACAAAAATGATTTATGATTATACATGCCTTAGCAAAGTGGCAACAATACCTTCTAGGAAGCAAACATTTGATACGAACCAATCACAATAGTCTTCAATACCTACTACAACAAAAGAAATTGTCAACAAAACAACATAAATGGATAGAACAAGTTGCCATATTTGATATGTAGATATTACATAAAAAGGGGAAGGACAATGTAGTTGCTAATGCTCTTTCTCGGAAGGATGAAGAAGCCAAGTCATACATAATTTTAATTGTGATTCCATAATGGTTGGATGAAATATGAAGCAAATATGCCAAGGACCTAGACACATATTCCATAATTGATAATGCCAATCAAAATCCTAAATTTGAATGGAGGAATGGCATCCTTTGTTATAAAGGAAGGATTTACCTAAGTTTAACATCAAAGTTTAACTCCAAGGTTTTACTAAAGAATCCCATGACTCACCAACTGCGGAACATGTAGGGTTTTTCAAAACTTACTACAATGCCAGGCAATCATTTTTTTGGAAAGGGATGTATAAATACATTTAGAACTATGTAGCAGAATGTGACACATGTCAGAGAAACAAAAGTAAAAATGTCCCGACTCCCGGGTTACTCCACACCCTACACATTCCAAACTAGAAGTGGGAAGAAATTTCCATGGATTTCATTAAGGGTTACCCTTGCCAGAAGGGAAAGATAAAAGCCTAGTGGTGGTGGACCGACTAACTAAGTACGCACATTTTATGGGCGTAAGGAAAAATGATCCAGCCAAACAAATTGTGGAAGTATTATGTAAAAATATCTACAAATTAAATGGATTTCCCAAAATTATTGTTAGTGATAGAGCTGCCAAATTTAAAAGCAGATTCTGGAAGGAATTCTGCAAACAAATTGGGACAACTCTCATCATGAGTTCAACCCACTATCCCCAAACAGATGATCAAACAGAAATTGCCAGCAAATGCTTGAAAACCTATCTTCGTAGTTTCATCACTAACAATCAAAACAAATGATTTCAATGGTTGCATCTTGCATAATGGTGGTATAACTCCACTTACCACACTTCAATCAAAATGATACCTTTTCAAGCTCTGTATGGGTACAAACCACCCAAGTGGAGGGAATTTTCCCAAAGTAATACAAAGGTACTTGCAGTTAGAAATCATCTTGAGGAAAATCAAAGAGTAATACAGATACTCAAGGATAACCTAACAATGGCACGAAACCATATGAATCAACAAGTTGATCATCATATAACAAAGAGAGAATTTGAAGTAGCAGACTACGTGTTTGTAAGACTCCAACCATACAAACAATTATCGCTTAAGCAACAAGGAAAGAATAAATTGGCATCCAAGTTTTATGGGCCATATCAAATTAGCAAGAAGATCAACTTAGTAGCATATGAATTGGACTTACAGATAAGAGTCAAATTCACAATGTTTTTCATGTGTCTTGTCTCAAAAAAATGATGGGGCAACATCAATAAACTCAGACGATATCTCCTACCTTGGATGAGGAAGGGAAACTCATTTTAGAACTAGAAGTTGTCATCACCATCAGGGAAAGGAGACTACAATCTCGAATAATTAAAAAATGTTTTATTAAATGGAAGAATCTTCTAGAAGAGGATGCATTGTGAAAGACATAAAAATTTTCAGTAACATTCGTCAACCTTACTTTAAAGACAAAACATCTTAAAAAAAGAAAACTATATATATATATAATATAAAATTAAATATAAAAATAAAACAAAATAGAATAATAAATAACCTATTAAAAAATATGAAGAGTCATACTTTTTATGAAAGGGCACCCAAACAAGCACGCTCTATTTATATCTCATACTTTTTATAAAATAATTAAAAAATAATATAAATAATAAAGTTTTTTTTAATAAAATATAAAAAATTATATATATATATATATATATATATATAAGAGAATAAAACAAAGTATAATAATAACTAATACATTTAAAAATGTAATTCGTGCCACCTTGATTCTCTAGAATAGCAGGTGGTGACCATTTCCCCAAGTAGACTAGCCCTCTAACAAATGGTGAACCACCTTTAAAAAAAAAAAAAAAAAAAACTAATACATTTAAAAAAAGAATCAAGAGTCATTTAAAAAAAAGAATGAAGGGTCAGGCCTTTTTATGAAAAAGCAAACAAGTCCATGTTATTATTTAAAAAAATAAAAAATAAAGTTCATGCCTTTTTATGAAAAAGCAAACAAGTCTATGTTATTATTTATTTGGGTTATTATTGTAATCAAAAGGTATTTTTCATACATTTTATAAAATATTATTCAAATATTGTCTATTCAAATTGAGTTTTCTATGTCCAATTGAAAGTTATATGCTTCAGTCTCTTTCTACAAAGGCTCTTCTTAAAAACATTGTAAGTTATATGCTTCAGTCTCTTCTCACAAAGTCTCTTCATAAAAACATTCTTAATTTGATCGAAATTTTGAAAATTTACCTAATTTAAAATGAAATAACAAATCTGCTTCATAGCACTTTTATTCTATGTTCAAATCTAAAATATTCATAGCACTTTTATTCTATGTTCAAATCTAAAATATTCATAGCACTTTTATTCTATGTTCAAATCTAAAATATTTATGGCAATAGCAAATAGTTCAATTATATCCAACCCACTATGAAATTAAGCTCAAGAAGATAGATACTGAAAATGTACTTGAAGGAGAGATGAATATCACAATCTTTAAGGCAGAATCTGAACCAATACAAATATGAAAACTACTTTTGTAACAATAGATTTTTAGCAACACTAAATCCGATTTCTAGTTTCTTCTATGCATGCTCAAACACATAACATTTCAACTCCATTATCCCAACAAATCAGTTCATTAAAACAACAATGAAACAACTCATAACAATGAGAAACTAAAATCTTCTTTGTAGATCTACAACATATAATTATAGGAAAACAATAGTACACTTCATATATTATAGATGAACATAAAGTACAATACCAAACTTTTTTTCCACTGATAGAATACAATACCTAACTTTATATATGATAGGTGAGGAAGGCCAACAATAGAAAAGTGGACTAGGTCCATAACAACCTACTCTAAATCACTAGACTAGGTCCACAAGGGGAGTGGTCATCTACCAAGATAGTACGCATGCCACCTACCTAGTGGAGCGCTCTTCAAACTAAGCCTCCACATGTCAAGAGCTCCTCATCACAACATTGCACACTCTCTAAGACAATGTCCCAAGCTCAACAATCCTTCCCCATGTGTATAACTAGGTTCATAAGTAACCTCTAGTGGAGCACACTTCAAGCAAGAATCCTTCAACCCAATTGCTCTATCTCCACTTGTTTTCCACCTAGTGTCAATGCTCCCAGGGCCAAGTATCATTTATCATCACACCTAACACTCTTCCACGCGATAGTTCAACCTCCTATGCCAAGCACCCCTCCTCCTCAACATGCATCCATGTAGAAAATGTCAATTGCCACATAAGATAATTACCTCCATAAGAAATGTGCCTCCTTTAGCACATATCTTGAGGACAAGCATCCACATATAATCCAAATCTCAAACAACCAAAACAATATAAGATGCAACAAGGGGATAAGGTTTCACCATGCATGCCACATCATAGAAAACACACCCCTAGCATGGTGTAAACACTTTGAGAGCAACCCAAAAACTAGTAGTCATGTAGGATTGTCTAATTCTTATTATGTTGAATCCATAATAATAAAATAATCTAGGCCAAAATAATCACAGAAAACATATTATTAGTGTTAAACTGAAATCAATTGAGTGTTATTGCAAAATTCTAACTAACCCACTAGGGATCATCCATGCCCAAGAACCCTAGCTTCAAATGGATTTGCCCACAAACCATCCAATGTTGTTGCAACAATTTGGAGTGTTGGGTATTAGCATGAGGTGCAAGAGGTGAACCCACATTAGGATTAACGTATAGATGTCTTCCTCAATATTGAATTCAAGCATCCAATGATTCAAATAAAGTCCTCGAGGTTTAAGAAAATAATGTTTGCTTCAAAAAAACAAATCTATGTCCTCTGTCAAGTAGAATAGGAAAGTGATGTAGCCCCTTCCATATATGAAGAAGTTTATTGACCCTTTCATCAATGGGAACCAATATTCTTCTAGCCATAGCTCTGAGACTCAATGATTAGAACAATGCCTCATAAATTTCTTGATTAGAGCCTTCTCAACATAGAGAATGGCCTTACTCCTTGAAGACACAATATTGAATTTTATGAAGAAGACTAAATGTTCTATAATTTTGAAAATTTATAGTTTTTCTTTTCCAAAATCCAACCTTGTAATTTTTGCCAAAATTGAAATTTCGGATTGATAAAATTGATGTTTTTAATGCAAAAATGGATTCAACACCTTCAAATATCCCTATTGCAACTATATTGTCTCACGTTAACATTTGATATATACAATTCCATCCATCCAAAATGATTTTTGTCAAATTTTAAATTAAATAACTAATATCTCTTCACATTATTTTGAGTAGCCATAACAAGGTAGTTTTTTAAAATGTTTATATTATGATGAATTTTATTTTTAGTATTTTTGGGTGTGATCCATGCTTTAAGCCTTGAAATGAAGATTTGGAACACAACAACTTCTCTTCAAAGATGGAGTGAAGATCCAAAGGAGGCATGCATGGAATTGTTGTGGTTGGTGGATTTGGACAACTAGAGTTGAAACCTTGACTATAAATAACAAAGCAATTTATGCTCATTCTTGTTATCCCACTTTCTTTCTTGAAAGCTTTATGTATATTAAAATGTTTCCATATCGTCAAAGGAACTTTGGCACTTCTCTTACAAATCAAATTGGATAAGCTAAATGATAAACGATTTAGACTTTTCCAATTTCTCGGAATCTAAGAATTTATTCAAATTGCAATTTTGATTACAAAAATGGATCCCAACAACCTAAAACTACAAATTCATCAACTTATTGGCAAAAAAACCACTAAGTCCATCAAATTTGGTCAAAAGCCTATTTTTAGGCTTTTTTTGTTTTTTTTGTCTCTTCGTAAATCCAAACGCCTTTTAACTCATATATGCCTTTTCATAAATCCAAAGGTCGGTGGTGTAATATTAATATAACAGAAAATGTATAAAAAGTTTAATGGATGGGGTTTCTCTCTCTCTATAGGTAATATCTTCCGGGCAAAATAAATTCAAAAAACTCAGCAACCTTGAGATTGACCAATTGCCAAGGAGACCCATTTCAACACGATCATATATATATATATTTTATATTTGTGAACATAATGAAATAAATCTCTGTGGCGACCAGAGGGGATTGGCATTGGATGGCGGCGTGTATTCCTTGAACGCTAGCCTCACAACATTTATAAGTATCTTGTTATAAGGCCACTCAACCTGGGAGGTTCCTTTATTTAGAGAGCTTTGAGATCCATTCTGAGGATTAACAAGGAGAATCCGCAAGTACAGTTTCACTCGGCAGTTATTATTACGCGTTTGTTATCTGTAAGTTCTTTGCCTTCTATTTCCATGATTTTATTACAGTTTCACACGGCAGTTATTATCATGCGTTTGTGATCTGTAAGTATTTTGCCTTCCATTTACATGATTTTATTAATTCTGTAATGATTGGTTGTGAATACAAAAGGATTCTTTGATATATGTGATAGTGGGTTCTAGTTTGTTTAAGTTATTCGGTATTTTTGTTTTATGATACATGTTTTGAATATAGGTTTTATTGGTTTTAGCATTTCAGGGATTGCTTTTCACACGGGTTCTTGTCTATGCATGCAGTTGCTCTGGGTTTTGGGATTTTAGGATTGCTTTACAAGGATTCTGATATGTTTGTGTTGCTATTCAGTATTCTTTGTTTTATTATCCATGGACTGTAAGAGGGTTTTGCAGGGTTTTAGGTCTTCTGGATTGATGTTCGCATGGGTTTTAGATTGTGCATGTTATGTTTCATGGTCTAGGTTTCTGTGCACGTTCTGTGTGGATGGGTTCATTGGACATGGATATTGCATCATGTTTTTGGCATTGGTTTAGGGGATTCAGGTCTCTCTGTATTTGATTTGTTGACAGATTTTTGGATTTTTACTAGGTATATTTGGCGCTAGATTGCCTCATAAGGTGTTATTGGCATTGATATTGCATTTCATAAGATGATATTGGCATTGATATTGCATTTCATAAGATGATATTGGCATTGATATTGCATTTAAGATTAAGATTTTCAGTTATCTCTGTATATGCATTTGGAATGGGCTTAGAAAGTTTTTTGTTTTATGGGTTGCATGTTTCTAGGCATTGATTCGCGGGTTTAAGTCTTTTCCTTATGTTTAATGCATGGATTAATGGGTATCCATTCGTGGGTTTTAGGTTTTTTTTTCCCTTGTGTTTGAAACATGGATTAATGGATGCCTAAATTGACATGTGCATATTTTTCCTGCGATTTGATTTATATCTATGCCTGTATTTAACAATCGTCTACACTTTTTAGACCTGGGAGATTTGTTTGGAGTTGGAAATGGCAAGTGATGGAGTTGTCACCGTCTATGGCAATGGTGCAATAACCGATCCAAAGAAATCTTCATATGCAGTCAAGGTTGGTCTGGCCCAAATGCTTAGAGGGGGGGTTATCATGGATGTTGTCAATGTTGAGCAGGCCAAAATAGCTGAAGAAGCTGGGGCTGCTGCTGTGATGGCATTGGAGCGAGTCCCTGCTGATATTAGAGCTCAAGGGGGAGTGGCCCGGATGAGTGATCCTGGGCTCATCAAGGAAATTAAGCGTGCTGTGACCATCCCTGTGATGGCCAAGGCTAGAATAGGTCATTTTGTTGAAGCCCAAATTCTTGAGGCCATCGGTATTGATTACATTGATGAGAGTGAAGTGCTCACTCTTGCAGATGACGTGCACCATATCAACAAACATAATTTCCGTATGCCTTTTGTCTGCGGTTGTCGGAACCTTGGTGAGGCACTAAGAAGGATCGCTGAAGGAGCTGCTATGATCAGGACTAAAGGAGAAGCTGGTACTGGTAATGTTATTGAGGCGGTAAGACATGTGAGATCTGTTTTGGGTGATATACGTAAGCTTCAGAGCTTAGATGATGATGAAGTTTTTACCTTTGCCAAACAAATTGCTGCTCCCTATGAGCTTGTTAGACAAACCAAACAACTAGGAAGGCTTCCTGTTGTTAATTTTGCAGCAGGAGGTGTTGCTACACCTGCTGATGCTGCCTTGATGATGCAGCTAGGTTGTGATGGAGTTTTTGTAGGTTCAGGTGTGTTCAAAAGCGGTGATCCAGCTCGCCGGGCCCGAGCAATTGTACAGGCTGTGACTCACTATAATGACCCCCACGTTCTGGCTGAGGTTAGCTGTGATTTAGGAGAAGCTATGGTTGGAATTAATCTCAATGATGCAAAAGTTGAGCGATATGCAGAGAGATCAGAATAAAATCATGGAGAATAGTGAATAATGATGTTTGGATTAGAAGCTCTGTTATTTTATGGAATATGTTATTTGGATGGAAGTATAGCCTGAGAATCATAATTTAGCAATCTAAATATAGATCCTTTTTTAGGAATCAATGATTATCACCATTAGAAATGGATGTTGAATTGAAGAAAATTTGTAACCAATTATGAGTTTTTGCCAATAATAATGCCTCTTCACAGTTAATATGTGAATGGATCGGTGTAGTTCAATTACTATAGTTTCTTATCTTGTATTACCAAAGCCCTTCTTTTAAGAAGGGAATCATCATACTTTCAGGTCCTTTTTATGTTTCAACGATCTTCCTATTATTTGCTTTAGAAGCTAATATAATTTAGACTCATCTTTTACACAATAAATTGTTATACAGGATTCCCTTTTAGACACACAAGATTTGGTCCGCTGCTTATATCTTTACATGTTCTTTCCAAAAGAACAAACACAAAAAGATAGACAATAATCGATACTTGATTTAAATTGTTGATTATTTATTTCCAGATCTCATAACACTCAGCGTGCAATAATTTTAATAGAAATTGTAAAAAAAAAATCAGTATGTCAGGTTCAAGACTGTAAACATATATCTGAAATGAAATTTAATTTTTTTGACAACATACAAATGGAGAATACAGTTTTTGAATATTAACTTCTAATAAACACCCTCTTCTGCATATTTATAGTATAGAAACAGTTTTCAGCTAACACTAAACAGTGACATAAATGTTGACTTTTCTACTCCAAGTCTGCTCTTAATCAAGGCTGGTAATCGATTTAGCAGATTCTCTACCATATGTTGCCCATCGACATTCTTTGGTCGTAGCAAAGCTCACATAGTACAGATTGCTCAGAATCAAGGTGAACTTTGTAAATGCTACTCCCTTTTGCAGTGTTTCACAAGAAAAATCATTTTTTTATAAATATCCCTGTATTTTTCCATATGATGATCTTTCTTGCTGCCCCACTACTAACAAAAATCTTGCAATGATGAAAGTCATCCTAGAAAACCAAGATGATTGTAAGTCTCCATCTACAAATGTTTTCTTGACATTCAGAGAGCACAAATGCAATGAGGTCTTAGAATGCCATTTACTGTGCCAATAGTGCTGGAAGAGCTTCATACATGCCCCAATGCACATCACATAATCTTATTCAGAAGAGAAATTACTGGGTTGCAAAAAATAAAACAATACTCCGTGCATGACATCCTCCTGGCTTGAGAGAGCTCCCGCAGCATATACATCTTGTTACATCCATTAGCCCTATCTGACTTAACAGGAGAAACATAAATGTGCCCACCCTGTAACTGGTTTCTATGTCTGAATCATAAACGCAAGTGTATTCGTCATTCTTGTCTGGGACCTCCTTGGCCTGCAATGAATTAAGAAGGTAACTATGATCAATGAACTGTGAATGAATAGAGGGGGTGGTTCTATTTTTCAGTGTCTTCTTGAAAAAGCAGATTTATTGGACACATTATTTAAAAGAACTTTACTTGTTAATTATCAGATTATCCATCTTACTCAACTCAGATAAGACCATCTAAGCCTCTGCACTCAGAGATCTGGCGCCTGTTCAGCTTTCAGTCCTGCAAAAACAACAGAAATAGGCTTCCAAATAAGCTTTCCTTATCCCAACTGCAACAGCCCAAACTAATCCAAACCAAAAGAACTGCAGTGTAAGAAATCTGTGATGGGTAGGGGGGTGTTCAATCCCTTTATATATCATAAGGAAATGAGACATACTGAATAGAAGGCATTGGTGTCTACTA
Organism: Larix kaempferi; assembly: GCA_027924585.1. Classification (NCBI taxonomy): domain Eukaryota; kingdom Viridiplantae; phylum Streptophyta; class Pinopsida; order Pinales; family Pinaceae; genus Larix; species Larix kaempferi. The sequence continues at coordinate 475,790 of BSBM01001104.1, forward strand.
TCTTACGCTGATCCATGAGGCATCTCTCATTGTCCTCCCCATAGGCAACAATGTGCTCCTTGTGCCTAAATCCCATTCTCTCTTGCCTTACTGAGTATTTAATACCTCTTGCAGCGCACGGGCTTGACGTTGTTGAAAGGATGCATTTACAAAAACATTATTCTTTTTTCTCCACTTGAAACATGCAAGTATTTATCCATTCAAACAGCAATTCATCTATAGGTATGTGCAAGAACAATAAGAACACGGCAGGGTTGTTATGCCCAGACACTATTATTCTCTCTAGCATCAAATTCTCTATGCTTACCTGCCCATTTGTAAGTTCATTTCATGTGTTTTTTGCATAGGTCTTTTTTGGGGAACATGTTTACTTCTAATTTGTATGGCATCCAACACCATTCCAATTCCTCTGACACAAGCAGTAGGCAATCATATCTTTCATTATATGAATAATAAAACTACCAGCAAATTCTAGAAACAAAGAGCACATTTCTTCTTGGTGCAAGGCTGGGCATAGTCAAATAACAACTGCTGCAAAGCCAAGCTTGCAGTCTCAAAGTCCTACAGCTATAGAAGCTGCACCTATCCACAAGATTAATGAACATTGCAGAATTGATTTCAATGAAAACCACTAAAATATTGTAGTCAAACACAAAACAAGGGAGGAGAATGAACTGAAATCGAATATTATTCAAACAACAGGGACAAAATGGGCCTGTTACATCTTCGTCTAGAGGTCTTAGTCTCTCTTAGACATGTACAATGCAACTCATGAATTCTCTGGCCAAATTCCCTCACATCCTTTCATTCCCCAGCTTGAAGATCAATCACCCTTTTTGAACAATTCTCTTTCTACAGTGATGCCCGTTTGGGCTCCCTTTTGTAGCATGTGGGTGATTTTCCTCTTCAATGTTTCCAATTTTCCCCACTATCGGTTCCGCTGCATTGTCATGGGAATTCCGCAGCCAAGAAAAGAAATGATTCCACTCAATCCATAACACAAGGTTTTAGCACCCACATCGTGCTTCCACACCAATAATTCTGGGTTCCATGATTTGACAACATACTAACTCTTATTGCACTGTAGACTTCGGTAAATATGACAATTAATTTTCCACAACTTAAACTGTTGACCTACTTATTTCCACCTACCAAAGAAACTATACCGAACATTTAAATGAAAGGGGAAAGCAAAATCTTTTTGTACTTGAGTTTGTTGTATGTCCCTTTGGGAAATATGCACTCTCAGGTGTGGCATTGCGACATCTCATTCTTCAGAAAAATTTAATGTTCTCAAATTTGCTTTCTTATCGCCATTGTTACTTTGTTGTAGCTGCATTCTAACCCGTTCATGAATTTCCTTCATACTCTGCAAAATTGTGAGCATCAATGCTCTTTTTATTCTTTGTTTTCGACAACTTAACCGAATCAACGACACCTTTTGGAGCTCTGCATGATAAACTCCCTAAAATGGACTTCTGGGAATGGATCTATTCACTGAATTATTAGAAACAAATCAAGCTTGAGCTTACTCATTGTGTCTCCATCTAAAATTTTCAACAAGTCACCGAGACTTAAGCTAACCACCTTCATTTGACCATCCCTCTATGGATAATATGCTGAGCTAAATTGCAATCTGAAGCCCATTTTCCTTCAAGGGATTTTCCAGAAATGTTTGAGAAATCTAGTATCTCTATCCAAAGTGATACTTCCAGGGAATCCATGCAACCTCACCTCCTTGAAAAACAACTTTGCCACATGAGTAGCATTGCTAGTCTTCTTGCATGGTATGGAGAGTGACATTTTAGAAAATATGCCCACCACAACCGACACTGAAACAGTACCTCTATCTGTCTTGTCCAGTTTCAAAACAAAATCCATGCTTATGTCTTCCCATGGTTTCTTGGGTACCAAAAAAGGAGTATACAAACATGTGTATGGGCTGCTTCCCTTTGCTAAATTTACAAATTCTACAATACTCAATAGGACCTCTTAACTTCTCTTCCAATGCTAGGCCAAAAAATTATTTTATCTGTGGTCTTATCCACTCTCAAGAGTAACCTAAACCTCCACCATGTAGTTACCAAATGAGATTTCCTCTCAACAAACTCCATGGTATACACAATTTCTGATTTTTAAATAAGATCCCCTCTTGGATATGAAGATCCAAGTACAATTGTTTTCTTATTCCTTGGCTCCTTACAAGCCCTCCATGCCTGTGCAAAATCAACATCATCTACATACAACTCTTTCATGACATCCAAACTAACAAGTTCAATAGACATTGTGTTCAGAGACATTACTCTCACTTAAGACATCTGTAAGTTTAGTTGATTTCTAGATTTGTGCTTCAAAACAACTACGTAGCTTTGTAAAAAGTCCACCCATTTCAGATGTTTTTGGTTCAGCTTATCTTAATTGGTCATGCACTAAAGTGCCTTATGATCTGTAAACAATACAAATTCTATTGGCAACAAAACAGTGCCTCCGTATCTTCAAAGCTTGAACAATAGCATAGAAGTCTTGGTGATAAATTGATACATTTTCTTAGCCTCATTCAAGTTCTCACTTAAAGATGCTATGTGCTTACCTTCTTGGCTGCAAACTGCTCCAATCACTGAAACACTTGCATCACAATCTGCTTGAAGCACCTTGCTGAAATCTAGGTGTTAGTCCCTATTGTTCGTCTACCTTCCTCTTCAAGGTCTCAAAAGGCTATCACTGTTGTCCACTGAAAAATTCCCTTCTCCATGCATTTGATTAGTAGCACACAAATCCCACTAAAGTTATTGATAAATTTCCTGTAAAAGCTTGCCAAGCCATGACAACTCCTCACATCAAAAGCCCATTTAGGCACCAGCCATTCAACAATAGCTCTTAACTTTTTGGGATTCATTTTGAAACCTTCTTGGGAAACTACACAACCCAAATAATTCAACAATCCCTGCAAGTCTAAAGTACATTTCTTTAAGTTAATCAACATCATCTCTTCTTTCAACATTTCTATCATTTTTTTGAAATGTACCAAATTCTCTTCTTTGACCTTGCTAAAAATAAGAATGTCTTCAAGATATACAATGATAAACTTCCTAGGAGAAGGCTTCAAGATTTCCTTCATCAACACCATAAATGTATTAGGTGCACTAGTTAACCCAAATAACATAACCAGCCACTCAAACAATCCATCCTTCGTTCTGAACGTTGCCTTCAACTCATCACTTTCCCTTGTAATACTATATAATCTAATGATATATTCGTTTCAAATTTATTTTTTGAAAAGTACTTTGCCCCACATAAACAGTGCATGATGAGGCCATCCATCCTTAGGAAAACCAATGCTTAATAGTGATCTTATTGATAGCCCTTGAATCAATACACATTCTCCATTCACCACTTTCTTAGGTGCCATCACTGCTAGTACAACATAGGGGCTTAGACTCTTTTGTATCAAAGCCTTATCAAACAATATTTGACTTGCCTATTTACTTTTGCACTCTTTGCATGAGTCATTTGTTAAGGGGCTTTATTGTCCAAACTTCATTCAAGGGTTAAGTCTATTTGATGAAAAATAATTCTCATGGGAGGTATACCAACATGATGTCATCTCAAACTATCTCCTTAAATTTGCTAACAAATGTTGGACCTGTTGCTTCCTAATCCGCACTTGGAAACATGAAAAAAATCTCAACTCACTTGGTGCAACCTTGGAGACAAGTTCAAGTTAGGTGCATTTGTCACCACAGCACTCAACCTCTTTGTTTAGGCCAACTCCTAAAAAGAGTCGAGGAAGGCGGTTCTTAATAAAAAAGTGTCTACGGATAAGTAAACTATAGGAGTTAAATGAAGTTACAACCAACTACTTAGGACATAAAGCATCTAAAGCAAATCTATTCTCGATATAGAAATGGCACAATAACTTAAATCTGCAACCTCACAAGCACATGAGACTCCTTGCAAGTAAAATAGTTAGAAAGACTAGTGTCTAAAGAGACTTATGCTACAAAGATAATTAATGACAATGAAGCTTAGATCTACAATATCATGAAACTTGCATGTATGAAACTTTGAAATACGAGGATTGCTTAAAAGATGTTAAATGAAGTAAATGTTTTGTAGTTTCTTTTAGTTGACTAGATTGTACGTGATGAAAGTCCTAAACTAGATTGTTGAGGTCCACATAAGAGATGGACAAGAAATAGAAAAAGTATAATATAGGAATGTAAAGCAATTAGTGACTAATCTAGAAATATAAAAGCGATTAGTAATTAGTCTTAAGCTAGATGAAGTCAAAAGACCAAACAAAGAGAGACACCTTTGCCCCACGGGCAACCCTGAGAATCGTCAATGCCCAACTAGTAAAACCAAGGTTTGGTTGACTTAGGGGTCTCAAGATCCAAGGTACATCTCAACACAGTGAGGGTGTAGAGTTTGGTTCTTTCTGTTGGTAAAGCTTGAAAAATTTAATTGCGTCGAGAGGCACTATACAGCCCAATATGGGGGAGATCTTGTTAGTCGAGTGTTTGTCGAGTTTGTCGAGTAACAAAATAATACAAAGTAAAAAGTAATAAATATTATGTCGGTCATAAACAAAAAAGAATTACACAAAGTAAAAAGTAAATATGAGACTTAAACTAGAGACTTTAGAGCTTAGGACTAGGTGGTAAATATTATGTCGGCCATAAACAAAAAAGAATAATACAAAGTAAAAAGTAAATATGAGACTTTAGAGTGTTTGTCCAGTAACAAAATAATACAAAGTAAACAAAAAATAATAATACAAAGTAAAAAGTAATAGAATAATACAAAGTTAAAAGTAAATATGCGACTTAAACTAGAGACTTTAGAGCTTAGGATTAGGTGGCTCAGGTATTGCACTCAAAGAGCTATTCAAGAAGAGATTTGCACCTCGGGAGATTTGATCCCTCTCGGCACTTGATAGAGCCTAGGATTTGGATCTAGGCTGGTTAAGGTAAATTTTAGCTAATGTTGCTTTGTGTGATGTCTACTTGTGGAGGACTAATAATCACAAGATCTAGATGATTTATGCTGTGATAAGTAAATGACAAGTGAAAAATAACTCAATCAACAAAAGGAAAACCACTACACAACTGGGACAAGGAGGTAGGGGGGATGCGAGGAACTAGTGGTTTGACCACTGTTCCCAAGCACTTTACAACTGTCCAAAGGACCTTGAGAAACACTTGTTGGTCTATCCTTAAAGAGGATCCAAACAAGCTTACAAATGTTGGAAAAGAGAGGAAAATATAGGAAAAATGCCTAAGAAGGTGTGCTAAATGTCTGCCAACCCTTAGGGATTGAAGTTGTTGATTTGGGGTTGTTTCTTGGCTGTCCAAAATCCTGCACAAAACAATTAGAAAACAACAACGAGAAACTTGTTCTTGGATGCCACTAAGATTCCCCTTGGTACCTACAAAATTGCCACTTACTGTTAGAAAGTGACAACAAGGAGGTCTTCCTGCATTGCATGTGTCCTTGCATGCAGAAGACTTAAATGAAGAAGCCAAATTGTATTTAATGTATTTTTCCTAAGTTTTACTTTGGAAAATATATTAAAGTGATCTAATTATTAATTGACTTAATGGAACACTTTTTTTATAAAGTGAAAGTGAAAAATATTTAAGTGATGGTTAATCTAATCTTGTCCATTGATCTCACCGGAGGATCTCATCCATTGATCCATAGTGAGATTAGGTTTTTCACTTAGCCAATGAGTTAAAAGGAGGATCAATTGGTGGAAAGGACACATATTCGGATAGAGACGGAGAGAAAGTTTGAGAGAGAGAGTTTTGCAGAGAAGATGGAGAAGCAAAGATTCAGTGTGATCGACAGAGCATCCAGGAAAGAGTGGACCGTATGGATTTGCAGAGGTATTTCGTACAACAGCAGGCCGTACAACTGCACAGGAGACCATACCATTCAACATGTTTTCTTAGTGAGTTTGTTGTGGTTCAATTTTTCCAGGTTGGGCATAAATCGATTTTCTGAAATTGTAAAAGCTTCATATTTTCTTAATAAAATATCTTCTCAGACTGCTGCACTGGTTTTCCCATCTTGGGTTTTGTCCCGGGGTTTATACCCAAAAAGATTGTGTTGTCTCTATTGATGTGATTGATTGGTATTTCTTTTAGTATTTATTTTCCGCTGCATAGTGAAGAAATCCATGTGTGTGTGGTTAACAGTAATAATTTGGGTTTATTAATTAAATCCAGCATACTCTAGCCCTAGAGTTTTAAGGAAATTTACACTTACTTGGTATGCAAAAAAAGACACTTGTGGGGGCATACAATGAAGTAAATAACAACAAAGTGTGATTTTAAAAGGCTGTTTGTGAGTTGTTCAGACATCAGACATCGAACTAAAAAGTTTAGACTTGGGTGATTTACAAGCTACAAACTTACAACTTTTTCTTAGATAGATCTTCGTGATTTTCAAACGCTAATGGGAGATCTATGATATGCAATCTATTTAATATGATATTCTTTTGTATGAAAATAGATTGAACAAGTAAATAAATGAAAGAGTTTATTTTAACTTTGGAAGATTGAGAAAGAGGAAGAGAAGTGCCAACAAGAATGGCAATGGAGTCACCAAGGATCAACTAAGAGGGCCTTGTTTGAAAGATCATCAAAGAAATGAGGTTTCTCTAGGATAGCCTTAATTCTTTTGATGAGGAAGGAGCCTACAATCAAATAAACACTTGTAAAGGAGATTGGATCTCCTCTTCTTTCCTCTCCTGGGTGTAATCTACATGCAAGGGGTTAATATAACACAATCCAACATGGTAAAGATACTAAAAATATCCATCTTACAGGTAAACTAACAATGAGATTAAACTAGGCATATACTTAGATTAACCTAATCCAAATAGGTAATAACACCCTTTCAATGGCCCCTTTTTCTAGACAATTTTTTATTTTATTTTCAAGCATGATGCTAGTCGAGGCCTATCTCTGCCGCTCTTAGGCCTCCCCTTTTCAGAGAACAGATGATGTGTGATGATCAAAAAATATCACAGTGTTGTGATTGCACCAAGAGTAGCAAGGTGCTCTTATCCCAATATGGGGGAGATGTTGTCACATTATGTTACGTAATGTAACGTTCCCAAAAGTAAAAAGTAATTAAAAAAATTCATGTCGGCACATAACTTATCAAAAATAAGTAATTAAAAAATTCATGTACCCTCGTAAAATAAAAAAAATTAAAACTAGCATAGATATATCTTAAACCCGGATCTATTAAGGACCAAGAGGGATCCAATTTCTTGAGGTGCAATTTTTTTTAATCTTAAATTTTTTACACATCAAGAAAAAATTACACCTCAAGAAATTGGATCCCTCTCGGCGCTTAATAGATTTGTGTTTAAGATGGATCTATGTAGGTGCTATGCCAATGTTAAGTTATTGATGATGATGTAATGATGTGCTATATTTTTATATGGTTTGACTGATGTATTAATTGTATGGTGAGTATACCTAGAAGTATCACACTTTCAAGTTGACGTGTATCAACCAAACCATAAATTTTAATTGTATTGTTTGGCTAATGTATTAATTGTATGATGAGTATATCTATAATTGTTTTACTTATGTACCATTGAACTGGGATAAATTTTAGGTGTCTTCCAAGGACATGTGTTGGGAGAGGCCCAAGTTGGCGTAGTTTTGGTGGAGCGAAGTCCAAGTTAGCGCAGTTTTGTTGAAGTGTAGCTCTAGCACAGTAGTTACGAGACAAAAGTATGAATTCGGCAAGGCTTAGTACTAGCCTATTTTAAGGAGAAGCGACTCCACAATTCTCGGAAATAGGGTATGGAGCGATGCGAAGATGGTGGATAGGGGCCTGCTTCCTTAGTAAAGGAAAGGTACAAAGGATGACCAGGGTAGTTAGAGCAGTTAAGGAAGAAGCGGCAGCCTGACAGCTACAAGAACAATGTTAAAGAGGCGAAAAGTGCAAAGGACGCACCAAGGTACAGTCAGCGTCGCGCAATCAAAGCAAGCGGCTGTCAGAAGAGCGTCAAAGCCAAGGAAGCGACGCAAAGGACGACCAAGGACAAGCAAAGTAGCTGAGAAGTTATGGCGAAGTATGGTTAATGGGGTAACCACGCCGTTTTGGGGGTTTAAGGGTATTATGGGGTTTTGGCCCATAACTATTGTATAAGATGTGACCTTCGGGAACAATATATAAAATGGGCAATTTTGTATAGGGAAGGGTTGGTCTTAGTTGGTCGTTGTTGTTATTGATCTTTTGTAAGTTAGATCTAGGCCAAGATAAGAGAAAGAGGCTCTACAGCTGTGTGCATAGAGACCCATTGTAGAGAAGAGTCTATAGCTGTATGCGCAGACTGGAACTGTTGACCCTTCCCATTAATATAAATAACAGTTCCCGTGGACGTAGCTCCCATATGGGGGGTGAACCACGTAAATACTTGTGTTGTTTGATTGTATCTATGAGATTGTTTCATGTTTGTGTATGTTCATGATTTTATATGTATTTTCGCGTGTATGTTAATGAGAATAATATGTTAAGTGTTGGACACATAACTGAGTATGCAAGTAACTCTGAATATGATGAGTGCGTGGTTTCATAGGTAACACTAATTCAGCACAACATGTAGTGTGTGCAACTTCCCATAAGTGAAGTCCCAGTGTTGCACTGTTGAAGTGCAGTGTGGGTAACTATCACTAGTGCTTAGTCCAGAGTGCGCTTGATCTTAGAAGTGGATGTGAAGTAGGTGTGACTTCGATCGGTGGACCGATTCCATAGCTGTGCATCACTAGGTTACAGAAACTTGCTTCTGTATCCACCCCATAACTTCACCTCTGGTGAGACCTCAGTCTATTCGTAGGATGTTTCCGAAAGGGCCGGTGAAAAGGGGGTTTTGTTAGGTCTCTGAACTACGCAGAACTCGGGTTAGTCTAAGAACGAGTTAGCAAACCCAACAACATGTACCCCCTTCTATGGGTCCATATTTTGGCCATCCATCCATCCATTTCACTCCATTAAATATGGTATGCATCCTTGGTCAAGGTTGATGAAATTGAGCTCTTAATTTCCCCTCTGTGACCCCTTCATCACGAAGGTTCCCAGTTTTCCCTCGTGTCTCCAACAATGTTGTGTTGTGACTGTTTTGTGCTAGTTTAGGAAGCTTGCTTGTTAAATCCATGGGGTGGACTGCTTATCGATCAAATAGAGTTGTTGTGGAGCAATGGTCCTCCCAGACTGTTGGAATGAAAGTCCTTCCTCCCCTATGCCCGAAAAATAAATGAGAGCAAGTGAATAAAATCCAAGTCAAAGATTCCTTGTACCTAAAAATTCAAGCCAAAGTTGAAGACCAAGTTAAACAAAGAAATTCAAATCAAATGAAGAAGCGCTTTGCAATGAATAAGGCCTCTAAAAGAAAAATCAAAGGCTAAGGTATCCAGAAGAAAAAGAAGTGCAAGACTGAAGAGTCCCAGATAAATAATGAAGACTTGTCCTAGAAGACCAAATCCAAGGAGCTAGAAATAAAAAGTCAAAGTACAAGGGGGAAGTATGATTACTAGTGGTTAGGTGGGGGATTATCTCATTGCACAATCACCCATTTGTGAGACACTTCCCTAGTGTTTTCCTAAATGATGAAGATCACATAGATCCCTTTATTCCCAAATTTGGATTCAACCTAGTCTCCTTAGACCATCAATAAGTTCACTTGACTAACCATGGTTGTACATCTAACTCACCCCATTGAAGAACCTTGTCCTTACCAGTACTTGAATATTGTCTTAGGATTTGATTAATTTGAAAGCTAGTTTCTAAAATACATGTTTGAAGATACTTGTGGTGTAGGCATATCATCATGCATACATGACTAACTATATAATGAGTCAACTATGATGGTTATGTATGTCTACTATGTATTTGTTCCCATGTACATCCTTTGATATTGGTCCATCTGGTACATTTATCACTCTAGTACATCATTTTTTAGATTCCATAAAAGAATTGCCTAGTTATATGCAGTTTCTTAGTGATTCAGAGCATGTGTGTTTTCCCTCCAGGGGTTGTAAAGTGGGTTTTCCATATATGAATATCTACAAGGTATAATATTTGAGATGTACAAGCATATTTGGATACCGATTTGGCCCTTTACCTAGGAAAGTGAAGTCAAAATGATCATTACAACCTTAGATCATGGACTTCCAAATAGGCGGTGGGCTTCTCCCTAGTATAGTAGGTGTTGATTTTCATGGACATGCATGGGAATGTTATAATGAAAATTTTTAAGGTCCAAGGGTATATTTGAGCACCCAATTGGCTCTTCTACACCCTCCAACTAAAAGTTTTCTGAGATTTCAACCCAACCCGGTTTTCAAGTCACATTTTCATTGTTAAATGCCCAACCCAGATTTTGTCAATGGCTAGAAATAACATAAAATTTTCAGACTTCAAAAACACTGCTGAAACTCAATATTACAAACATAAAATTAAATATTCATGCACACCATAAGATTTTTCAGACTCAGAATTTTTTGGCTAAACGTCCAGGAAAAACCCACAAGGGGAAAACCTATCAGAGAGAGTGAGGATGATTTTATTTCTTCAAAATAATTTAGTATAGTAATTTTTTAGTCAACAGGAAAACTTATCTCCACCAAAAAATCACTCAGAAGTTGCATCGAAATTCGTGCAAACAGCTGCCTCGAATTCTGTGCCAAAACAATGCCTCGATTTCTGTGCCAAATCAACAGCTTGGTTTTTGTGCCAGCTCCTCGAAAATTGCACAAAAATAAATCTCAAAATCAATACCAGAAAGTATAGTCCGTACAGTCTGTACGAACCTCGATTTTTGTGCCCAAATTCCTAGAAAAACATGCCCAGAAATCTGCCTCGAGATTCATGCCCAGAATGGCTTCCTCGGGAATCGTGCCACTGTACCCTGTTGTACGGTTCTTGGTTTCTGTGCCCACTGAAATATTTTGATTGCCTTGATTTTTGTGCCCACTAAAAATGCCCAGAAATGGCTCCTCGAAATTCGTGCCCACTCTAGCTTTCTTCTCCACTTTCTTCTCCTCAGAAAAAGTGAATTCCAATTCCTTCCCTTGCACTTTGTGTCTAAACCCTAGGGTGAGTGAAAGGGCATCTAATCCAATGCATGAGATTGGATCAGATGAGTGGATGAGATTAAATGCTCATTTAAATCTCATGAAAATTAAATTCACTCACCTCACTTAACTTTATCAAAAAGTGACTTTAATCCCTAAAGTCAAATTAAAAGCTCATCACAAGTCATTTAATGCAAGGGTCACTTTATTTCCCCCTTTTAAGTGACTAAGGAAAAAGTCACCTAAGGGAACACTTTCCTAGGTACAAAAATCAACACTCCCTCTTACCGAGGAAGGTGTTCTGCACCACTCCCAACTTGTCCCTGAAGAAGACAAACTTGCCCCACCCCAAGGATTTTGTGAGAATGTCTGCAACCTGCTCATCAGTGGAAATGTACTGTAACTCCACAGCTCCTCTCTGAACATAGTCTCGGATGAAGTGGTATCTGATCTCTATGTGCTTAGACCTGTCGTGAAAATCTAGATTCTCAAATAGTTGTATGCAACTCTAATTGTCACAGTAAATCACTGTGGACCTCATCTTATGATCAAATAAATCTACCAATAACTTGCGAAGCCACAGTGCCTCGCAACTAGCCTGACTGGCTGCCATATACTCAGCCTCAGCAGAACTCAAAGCAACGGACTTTTGCTTCCGATTGAACCACGACACTGCTTCCAAGCCCAAACTAAAGCAACAACTGGCAGTGCTCCACCGATCCATCACACTGCCTGCCCAATCTGAATCCATGAAGCCAACCAAACTAACACCACTCGAACTCCTATAGTCCAAACCAAAATCCACTATCCCTGTAAGGTATCTCAACAGATGTTTCGCAGCTGTCCAATGCATTCTCCTAGGCTCCACCATCAACTGACTGAGAGTGTTCACCGCAAAACATAAGTCTGGCCTGGTGTTGACCAGATACATCAATGAACCAATGAGCTGACGATATAAAGTAGGATCTACCAACTCTCCCTTAGAAGCATGAAGCTGCTTCCAGTTGGTAATCATAGGCGTGGACATAGGCCTGCAATCATCCATCCGAAATCTCCTCAGAATATCAGTAGCATACTTTCCTTGTCCCAAGAAAATATGACCAGGCTCCTGCCAAACCTCCATCCTCAAATAATAGTGCATCAACCCAATATCTGTCATCTCATACTCTGAAGCAAGATCTCTCTTGCAAGCTACAATGAGACGCTCCTCCCCAGTGATAAATAAATCATCAACATATAACAGAGGAATGAGTGGATCCCCATGAACCACAATGAAATCGAGGCAAGCATGAATCCCGAGGCATATTTCTAGTCATGTTTTTCTAGGAATTCATGCACAAAAATCGAGGTCCATATAGATTGTGCCCACTGAAAATGCCCAAAAATGGCTCCTCGAAATTCGTGTCCACTCTAGCTTTCTTCTCCACTTTCTTCTCCTAAAAAAAAGTGAATGCCGATGCCTTCCCTTGCACTTTTTGTATAAACCCTAGGGTGAGTGAAAGGGCATCTAATCCAATGGCTGAGATTGGATCAGATGAGTGGATGAGATTAAATGCTCATTTAAATCTCATGAAAATTAAATTCACTCACCTCACTTAAATTTATCAAAAAGTGACTATAATCCCTAAAGTCAAATTAAAAGCTCATCACAAGTCATTTAATGCAAGGGTCACTGTATTCCCCCCTTTTAAGTGACTAAGGCAAAAGTCACCTAGGGGAACACTTTCCTAGGTACAAAAAGCAACACCAACCTTTGCATGTCAGTTCCTATATACAGTTTGGCTAGATCTTACTGGATCTCCTTTGCAGTGTCAGTAAATAGGCTGGAAATGAAATGAACGTGCATGGAAGTGAAGTATCCAATATCTTGACAACGTTTTGGTTCTTTTGGGTTCTCAAGATGACTTACTACTAAGAAAAACTCTTTTATTTCCCAATTTTGTCCATTTGGTTAGTTTTCTAGCATGCAGGGGTTTCATAGTGGAAAATCAAGCTTAATATGGATTAATTAAGTGCACACCTATGGTTTTTCATAAAAAAATTCCTAAGTTGTGTCTAATAATTCATTTCAAGGCTAAAAGTGCACTTGGAAGTCTAATTTCAATTTGAGATTGCATGAATTTTTTAAGCTCAAGTAGCCTAGGATGTCTTACTCAAAGGAGGCTTTGGCACAGATTTGGAGGATAAATTGAAGAGTTGGCATATTGTCACAAAAGTTAAGGCATCTTAGGATCTTAAAAAGGAAAAGTCCTATCCGTTGGATCTTACTCCTAAGGGCCTAGGACACCCTACTTGGGCCAAATCATGCGGCTTGGACTAATTTTGTTGGATAGTTGTTGAAGTCAAAGAGAGGAATGAGGAAAAAACCCATGGTTTCCTAAACAACCCATGGTATTTTTCCTCTTCTTTTTGGAAGGCCCCATGTTATTTTTAATTTTAAATATTTTTCTCCAACAAGAAAGGGAGGCGCCCTCACTAAACCAATGAATTCTTCAAGCAAGGTTAAATCACTTGGATTTGAGAAACAACCTGTGGTTTCTAGCCTACCCTTGGTATTTTGAAGATGTATTATTTAGACCCATGGTATTGCAAATATTTTATTATTGCGCGCGCTCTACAGTCCAGTATGAGGAGATCTTGTAAAGTGTATGTGTTCCGTTACATGTAACGGGACACCTAAAAAAACGTAAAAAGTATGAGGGAGATCTTATAACGTGTATGTGTCCCGTTACATGTAACGGGACGCCTAATAAAATGTAAAACGTAAAAAATGATAATATGAGGGAGATCTTGTAACGTGTATGTGTCCCGTTACATGTAATGGGACACCTAATAAAACATAAAAAGTAAAAAATGATAATATGAGGGAGATATTGTAACGTGTATGAGGGAGATCTTGTAACATGTATGTGCCCGGTTACATGTAACGGGACACCTAATAAAATGTAAAAAGTAAAAAATGATAATATGAGAGAGATCTTGTAACATATATGTGTCCCGTTAAATGTAACGAGACACCTAATAAAACGTAAAAAGTAAAACTAATTAATATTATATCGGCCACACCCTTATCTTGTAACATGTAAAATGTAAAAATTAATAGTTTGTCGGCCATTAATAAAATTTAATATAAAGTAAAAAATTATAATATGAGTGAGAACTTTTAACGTTACGTTTGTGATATTATTGTCGGCCATAAACAAAAAAGAATAATACAAAGTAAAAAGTAATAAATATTATGTCAGCCATAAAAAAAAAATATATATAAAAAAGAAAGAAGTTAAAAAAATATTATAGCCGACATAAAATAAAGAAGTTAAAAAATATTATAGTGGATATGAAAAGTAGAAACATAATATTATACCCAACATAAAATAAAGAAGTAAACAAAAATGTAAAAAAATATATTATAGCCGACATTAAAACTAGAAACATAAGAAGTAAAAAAAAATATTATAGATAACATAAAACTAAAAACCTAAAAAGTAAAGAAATAAAGAAGTAAAAAAAAATATTGTAGTGGACATAAGAAGTAGAAACCAAAGAAGTAAAAAGAATATTATAGCGGACATAAGAATAGAAAAGAAAAACAACCATAATAATAGTTAGATTTGCTAACTGATAATTAGATTTGATAAAAAAATGCCATAATAATAGTTAGATTTGATAACTAACTATAACTCCAAGCAAAAAGGGTTTTGAAACTTGGTCTCTAGGTTAACACAATCCCAATCACATTAATTCCTACCAATAGACCACACACAAATGTTGTTAAACAACAAAATATGCATATTTATTGCATTCGTTGCATTGATTTCAACAATGCATTTTTTGTTTGTTTTTAACATGTATGCATTGAATTTATCAATTTAATAAATAAAAAAATCTTTCATTAATTTCAACAATGCATTGTTTTTTGTTATTTACATCTATACATTGAATTTATCAATTTAATAGAAAAACTACTCTACAATGATTTCAACAAATTAAATTTTGGTGTTCTCTATTTCAGGGTATATCGTGGATCCTCATGATAATATTGCAAACAATGAAGATATTGATTATCAAAGAAGAAAAGTACGAAAAATGTATAGAATAGAAAGATAAAAATAATCTTTGTAGCAAGATTTATGTGGTTGTTGATTTCAGGATGTTTTGGAGAATCTAGAGTATCCATGTTCTTTAGTCAACGTTTCAAATCCATAACAAAAAAATAAGCATCAGAACATACAGAAGAACAAAGAAAACACGACCGTGAACCAAAGAGATCGTGAAGAAGTGTTATTTGTGCAAAGGGATTCTCAAAAGCATGAATGGGGGATAATTTCAAGGTTATATAGGAATCAATATAACTACCAATGAATATGACATACTTGGATACATGGAATGTGATAACAAGGAAAATTTGAACTCTAATTTTGTTGATATGGAAACTTCCAATCGTGCACTGGAATTCGTATATGAAAACCGACAATATCGGTACCATTTGAAGAAATGTATACTAGACATTGAAATTTTCTAAATGAATTGATAAATTAGCATAAGTTCAAACGTGTCATGTCTGCAAGGAGTCATATTCTAGAATACAAGTACGTAATACAAGTACAAGTCCAATATAGATTCTCATATGATCGATATGAGAAAATGTCAAAACTACCAGGTGTGAAGATAAGAAAAGATGAAGAAGATAGATTGAGAATGATCACGATGTGGACCATATTTTTATTTATTTAATCCTTACAAAATTATTGTCTCTATTTTCCAGTTTAACAATTTACTCATACTTATTACTTACATTATTATAATCCTCATTATTCTTTCTGTGTTTTCAACTTAAACTAGTCCTTACAATGTTGAAATTTTTTATAACATATTTTTCAGTGTAGATGTTATTCTGTGGACACATTGATTTCAGTGTATGGACTCATAGATTCCAGTGAATGGACGCATAGATTCCAGTGTATGGACGCATTGATTTCAGTGAATGGACGCATAGATTTCAGTGTATGGAGTTGTTTATTGCATATTTTTCAGTGTAGATGTTATTCTGTGGACGCACTGATTTTAATGTATGGACACAGAGATTTCAGTGTATAGATGTATTGATTTCAGTGTATGGATGCATTGATTTCAGTGACAACAAAAGAACGAGAAAAAGACTTGAAACGAAAAGCAGAAGAACAAAAAGAATTTCAAAAAAGGAAGTTGGACGAAATGATAGTACAAGAACTAGAAGAACGAAGAAAATGAAACGCAGATCGACAAAAAGAATATCGAAAAAGAAAGTTAGAAGAATTGACAGCAGAAGAATGAAAGGAACAAAGAAAATGAAACGTTGATCGACAAAGAATGTATAGAGAGAGAAGTTGAAGCAGTTGGAAGAACAAATAAATCAAGTTGCAGAACAACAAATAAATCAAAATGTACAAAATGGAAAAATGACGGCAGAAGAAGGAGAAGAACGAACAAAACAAAACGCAGATTGACAAAAAGAAAATCGAAAAAAAAAGTTAGGCAAATTGACAGCAGAAGAACGAGAAGAACAAAGAAAACGAAATGTTGATCGACAAAGAGCGTATCGAGAGAGAAAGTTGAAGCAATTGGAAGAACAAAAAAATCAGTTTGCAGAACAACAAATAAATCAAAATGTACAAAATGACGACGGAAGAAGGAGAAGAATAAACAAAACAAAATGCAGATCAACAAAAAGAGAATGGAAAAAAAAAGTTAGGCGAATTGTCTCTATTTTCCAGTTTAACAATTTACTCAATCCTTAATACTTATTACTTACATTATGATAATCCTCGTAAATGCATCTGTGTTTTCAACTTAACCTGTTCCTTACAATGCTGATCAAACTCCAGTTTTGTGTCACCGTCCACGACCGAAACCAGCCTAGATCCAAATCCTAGGCTCTATCAAGCGCTGAGAGAGATCAAATCTCCTGAGATGCAAAGCTCGAATATCAACCTCTCCTTGAGTGAAATACCTGATCCGAGGTTTGCACCTCGGGAGATTTGATCCCTCTCGACGCTTGATAGAGCCTAGGATTTGGATCTAGGCTGGTTTTTGACATCTCATACCAAGAGGGCACCTCAAACCCTAAATCGACTTGGTTATTTTGGCATTATTTTATTGTATGAGGAGTGGTGCTAGACAATTGATCTAACAACTACCCTCTTTGTGATGATCATCATCCAATAAATCATTGTGAGTACTTTTTAACCCTTGATTTCTTCTCCAACAAGGAAAAATTGCCCCTCTAGTCTATATAAAGAGGGGCATTTCACTTGCAAAAGGAGAATTTTTGGCTACACAATAAAATTTCTATATTTGTCTCTATTTCCCTTGTCTTTGTATTTTTATTGTGCAAGCATATGCTGATATGATAATAATGCTACTAGATGGACATCACTAATATTAGGTAACTTGTCTTGAATTTTTTTTATCGTGGTAAAGAGCTAGGTGATTGCTTCAACCTTGCCTAATTTGTACAATTATTTCTTGCTTATTCCATTTGTGTGTTGCAACCACACTTGTTTAAGTTAGAATCTTGATCACCATGGTTTTCACTAATGAATTCTTGAGTTTCTTGTAGGGTCTAGATTGTTCTCTTGATGTTACAAGTGACCAAGGAGGAGTTGGAGCAAAGGATTTTTGGGTATTCTAATCTAGACAAGGAGGGGGTTTGAGTATCCATGCCCTCCCTTGAAGCTTCATCAACCAATATTTTATTTTGTGCTTAAATGACTCCATATGCCCAAGCAATATCTTTACAAGGAACTAGTCTAAGGTTTCAAATTTTGTTTATTTTTTTCTAGTTTATATCTTCTCCATTTATTGTTTCAACCACATAGTATGCCTTTGTTGTGGAATCTACTAGAATAGACTATTTGTGTGATCTCCAAGTGACAACTACTAATCCAAGACTCATGAGGTGCTTGGACGAATCTTATTGGATTTTGGGGTAATCTAATCTAGACAAGGAGGGGGTTTGAGTATCCACACCCTCCCTTGAATCTTCATCGACCAATGTGCCCAAAGACTATCTTTACAAGGCACTAGTTGAGGGTTTCAAATTTTGTTTATTTCTGTCTAGTTATATCTTCTCCATCTATTGTTTCAACTATATTCTGCCTTTATGCTTAAATAACTCCATATGCCCAAGCAATATACTTACAAGGCACTAGTCTAGGGTTTCAAATTTTGTTTATTTATGTCTAGTTTATATCTTCCACAGGTTCACTATCACTAGAAACTTCATAATAAACAACACTAAAATCAATCCCTAGTTCATTGAAAATGATTTGTTACTAGTCCTGGTCGCTAATTTGGACATACTTTATAGACCCTAAAAATGTTAATCCTATTGTGTTAGTTGGGGGTTTTCTCTAGGCCAAGTGATATATTTGCACTTGTATTTCTCTAATCACAAATTGTTTCATGTTCTAGATCTAACAATGAATTAAAATAGAGGCCTTCCAAAGCCCATAAGATCTAGTTGTTTGCTCACAAGTTCTAAAAAGTATTTTCTTATACTTTTACAAACACTTGCAAAGACTAATAATGAATTTTTTTTGCTTGTAAGGTCATCTTTAGCTAAAATATACAAAAATCTTGGTGTTCTCATAGATTTTAATCATATCAAAGGGGTTTCTCGAGTTATTATATTATTGTATACCATTGAAATTCGAAGGATATTACCTCTTGTGAATTCGGTCCTTTTGGTGGAGCAACATACATTTCAATTTGGCACTCTAAAGTGGCTACCAAACCTACCAATTTGGTCCTCTCACTCTTAATGAGTTATTCGACCTTATCTCCTTTGAGTGGCATTTGATATAAAAAAAATTTGCTTTGATGATTGTAAGTGCTTAACAAATCTAGATATTTGCATCATAACTCTCATAATATATATGGCATGATATCTTATCAAGGTTTACTGTCTTTTGCCATTACTAAGCAACTAAATGAGCTCATTTTGTGTGATTAAATCCCTCTCATGCCCTTAAGATTTAATTAATTCAGTCTTATCCCATCTGCACTTTGGACAACAATATATTGGTATAAGTTTGCCTTGATTTCTTGGCTTCTATTTGTTGGAAAAATCATTGCATATTACTGTTATCCATGCCTCTTGGTAAATTCTGTGTTTGTAGAACTATATAAATATTGTGATATGTTCTTTGGAAAGTTAGATAAGTGATCAAACCTTCACCATAACTAATTTGGCTAGTCATCCTTTGGTGGCTCACTTCTAAAGAGCATTGTTACACCATTCTAAACAACCATAGTATAAGTATTTGAAGACTCTTGGTGCCATTAGCAAATTTGTTGGATGACCATTCAGACTTGATATTCATACCCAATTGGTGACTATTACCTATATTGTTGTCAATATGTCTCTCAAAGAATAGTCCTATATTGGATGTCCTCTCATTGAAATCACATTTGAGCAACTTGTTCACTTTTGAAGTTTCTTACCTTGAATTTTGGTTTATGCTCCTAATAATTTCCTCTTGATTGTTGCCCCCAATCTACTGTTGAAAGGGCAAATTTGATGGCTTGTCTTAACAATCTCTTTTAGTCATTTTCTCATCACCGTGGGATTATATCCTTGAGATTTGAGTACATTTTTCTCTCATTCAAGTTCAAACTGTTGTGTGGCATACTACTTTCCACTCACTACTTTTCTTACTGTTGTTATAGGGTGTGATCTATGCTCTTTAAGTTCCATTGATACTTGGTGGAATAGGTTACTTGATGAATTATAAACTATAACCTTAATTGGATGGTATACTATTGAATGCTAAGATCATATTCATCATCTAATCAAGTAGCTTATATTTTGGATGGAATTCTAACTAAGGAAGTAAAGATTGAATCATAAGTATTTACAATGGTTGATGTGTCTTTAGGATCTTCACATGTGGTTCGCTAGGATAGATTATAATCACTAGTTAATTCACTTGTTCATTGAAGAACTATCAAAAGATGAGTTAGTGATAATGATATTGGTTACTTTTTCTCATATTGGAAGAAAATTCTAGTCATTAGATGAATGTTTGAGCAAGTGGTTCTAAAAGATACTACAAGTTGATTAGTATTTGTTCTTATTCATGAATGTTTTTAACTTGATGACTAGTACATAAATTAGATCATTGCCATTGTCATTATTTGGGAACTAGATCTTAATTTGAATTTTGTAAAGGACATTGAGCATTTGTAATGTATGTGCCTAGGATCTAGAAATCAATTGATATCACCATTGTATTTTATCATAGTGAAGTGGGTTTTCAATTATATAATATTGGGGAAAGTTATCATTGGAAACATTTTGAAGTGGATGCACTAAGAAGTTAAATTTCAACTTGTTATTGGATACTTGTTAGCATTGCTCAAAACCAAGAATTCTCTTGCATCATTGCTTATAAGTTTATCTCAATTGGTTCATAATTAAAAGACAAAATTGTCGTTAGGCCTAGGATAACTCCAATGTTGGATATATTAGCACTAATGCGAATCAAATATATATGCAATTAAGAATGACTCTTGGTTTTCATATTCCAAGAGGTTATGGTGACTCTTCAGTTTATTCTTTGGTAATTGAAAACATTCACAACTAATCTAATATGTACATTATACCATAATCCATATGGACTAGGAATCTAACATTCCCCCCTTAATCCGAAGGGGTGTTTGTGATTCCAAGCATATTTTTGAATTTCTCAAGTTTTTCCCTTCCATCAACAAATTATCTACATACAATACAAGGTTCGCAACAGATCTTCCAAATTTCTTGACAAACAAAGTTAAATCATCAAGATTAAAGTGTTTGAAATTTTAAAAGATGCTCAATTAGATTTTATTACCATGTGTGAGGTGCTTGTTTCAAGCCATACAAAGACTTGATGAGCTTGCATACCTTATGTTCTTGTCCCTTCACAACAAAATCTTTCTACTGAGACATTAGGACATTCTCTTTCAAGTCTACATTCAAGAAAGCAATCTTCGCATATATTTAATGAACGTTCCACCCATTATATGAAGCCAAAGACAATAGAGTACAAATGGTAGCCCATTTTGTTTTGGGGAAAAAATTCTCCTTATAGTCAATGCCTTCTTTATATGCAATTACTTTTTCCATGAGCCTCACCTTATGCTTGTCAAGTGAACCATCTGATTTGTACTTGTTCTTGTAGACCCACTTGTATCCAATTGGTTTGGTTTTTTTACCCCAAGTTACGCTTGGATGGATTTTCACTTGAGCCATTGAAGAATGAACAAGTCAATTGTTCATCATCCGAGTTCAGAAGTTCATGCAGGCCTTTTGGGCCCTTTTTCTTTTTTACGCATGTTCATACCCCCACGGGGAATTGTAATAAAGTGTCATAGCATGATGAACTTATGTAAAAGGCTTGGATTTCCTAGGACTTAGACATCAATCCAATTACTCTAGGGTGTTTTTTTCCTTGTTAATTATATATCGTTTTTCAGCGACTTATAATTTTCGAGTTTTTCGCTCAATCCTCAAAAGCTGTATTAATTGCCTTCATGGTTAGGCCTTACGAGGTTATTAAATCCTAGTGTCAATGTATATTACTATGCTAGTCACTATTTTTGAGTCATATGAACATGTATGAAGTAACCCCTAGGTGTTTTTAATTTTCTGTCAAAATAAAAAATTTCCGTTAAAAATGAGATATTTTAATTGTAAAAATTCACTAAGTTGTAAAAGTGGTACTAAGGGGCCAAATTTGCTATGGGGGTGCTTGTTTTCTAACTCATAGCACCCACTTTAACCTTAAATCATACCCAAAAAATAGAAAATACTAAGAAAACCATCATCCCACCAATCATGGAAACTTGTCCCATACATGTTTTAGTGGTGGCAATTGGATTGGAAATCAAATCCAAGTTAAATATTGAATTTAAATCTCACGGATTGAGATCTTATCCTATCAAGGGCGAGTTAGCTCCAAGTGAAGGGGGCACATCTCTCTAAAGGAGGGTGCATCTCTCTGTGTGGTGCATTGGTATGAATGAGGTGGAAATTCCAATGAGAGGGAGCGCATCTCTTGAGAGGTGGCACCCCTCCCTTAGTCTTAACTCTCAATTAAATCCCTCCTTTTCCTGTAGAACTTTCCCTTCACTCCCCTTCATGAATTCGCCCTCTCTTCCCTCATTTTCTATATAAGCAAGGCACTTCTCCACTATTGGCGTGGGAAGGTGGAACCTCTACTATTATGCTTTGTAATCTTCTTGAAGTTTTTCTTTTGAATGAATAAAGGATTTGGAGGGAAATCATGGTGTGGATCTTCATGTGTGTGGATGTGGATGTTTATTAATATTATGAGGTAATATGTGTCTATTATATGCTTGTATCTCGTTTGCTGGTTAATTATTGGCCTTTGAAGGGGATTTATCTCCTAATATAGTAAGATAAATAGATTTGTTTATCTATTATATTACTGTTTAGTTGCATTAGATCTCTTAGATGGACATGTTATTTTTGTTTAGATGCATGTTTTCTAAGCTTATTTTGTAGCTAACAACGATGCTTTTAACCCCTCTTGTGCAAGTGTGTGTAAGTTGCAGGTCATCCAACTTGGAGAAAAGGTTGAGCGAGGAAGCATCCTACTCATCTTCAAGCAAATTTGAGAAGAACTTAGTCCCTCCGAGTCCCACTACAAAGACTCCATTTCCCAAGTTCAAGGGCTTACTCTTCTTCAACTTTCTCATCCTTTAAATCTAAATCCTTCTGGTTATTGTTTTCAATACAATTTTCAGATCTATCTCTAAAAGTATAAGTATAAGTAGATCTAATTTTTTATTCGCACATGCTTAGATCGCAGTAGTTACCATATAATACCCCTAGTTTTAAATTGGAATGTATTTAACCAAAATTATGTAAATGATGTAAATATGCTAGTGCGGAGCTCAAGGCCAAGGCCCGACTAGTGAATGGCTAGGCATGTATAATTTATATATTTTATTTGGACTGTTTGGTTGGATTGTTACGCTGATTTAAAATATATGTAAATATTACGTTCATAAATAATAAAATGGTCCAAGAATGGTTGTGTAAAGAGAACCAAAGGGGCTATGATTCCAACATAGGGGAAGAGGAAAGGGGGTCTATGGGAGACTAAATCCTTGCTTCCAAGTGTCAACCATAGAACTCACCCAAATTATGTCATGTGATGTGAATAAGCCAATTATCCCCTTTTTTACTATCCTCCAATCATTGAATGCATGTGTGAGGTTGGTGGGAAAAGTCACCTCATGCAGTTATTGAAGCATGGGGCTGACTGCACTTTTGTGATAGTTCTTTCATGATAGAAGTCAGTCTGTAGTGGCCAAGATTCCTTTCTTCTACTATCAGAAGTTATGTCAGTTGTATTTTCACCATTTCCTCATATACCTTGGAGTCAACCCTCATTCTCTCATTCTTTCACGCAGATCTACAGTAGGAATAACTCTCCATTGATGTCCATGAACTTACCAAACTATGTTTAACTCATAAATTCAAAGTTGGAGACCATGTTGTAGATTTGGAAGTGAAAATTGATGGCTATAGATGAGCAGAGAGGTTGGGAAAGCTAGGAACCCTTACCCATTGCGTTTTGCTGCTCGTAGGTGCTTGAGAAGCCACGAATTGAAGCTACAGGTGTTTCTATAGCAACACATATCATATTGGACTTCTTCTATGCACACATTGGAAGCACCCAACAAGATGGATTTCCCAAGAGAGTCATGGATCAATGAAGGTGATGCATGAGCTAGGAGGGTGTTGTGTGGGGAAGGTATTGTGAAAGCCAAGGCTGTGAGGGCTAAGTGAGACCCTTGTAGAGCTCTGTATGGGAATTTGGCTAAGCATAGAGAGCAGAATGGGTTGTGGGTTGAGAGAGAGAATCCTATAGGTGTTTCCTTCTCCCTGGTGGCCTCATATCCTAGCTTGGGGGTGGCCTCTCGGCAGAAAGAGTATATGTTGGACAGAGTGCATATGGTTGGGTGGAAAATCACTTTTACACAGCCAATTGCTTGGATCTGCGTTGGATAAAGATAAGTATTCTCATGCATTTGAATCTGAAATGTTTTTATTTTATGCTTGTACTATTTGTGCTTGTATTTGCATGTTAGTTGTGTGTGGTTAGAGTTTAATTCTGTTGTGTATGTTTATTTACGTTTCTGCACGTGTTTTATATGTTGAAAATCGTATTATGGTTTTGGGGCAACTGTGAGCCCGAAAAAAATTAATGTCCCTTCCCGATGGTCAGATTGGGTGAGGGGGACGTTATAGAGTGGTATCAGATCCTCTGGTTGCAATACCAGAGTTGTATGGGCCAGAAATTCATATTTACAGGCATAAATCTAAACTAGTTTTGTAGGAAATAAATTTATGGTAAGTGACAGATGAGAGGCCAATAGTAATTTCGAATTAACTTTGAAAGAATCCACTTATTGTCCAATTAAAATTTTGCATGGTTATGAAATTTTGGAAATTTTTAGTTGGGCCACCCATGCCACATGGACGAGTGACGTGGAGGAGCCACGTGGGAAAGAGGGCCGACATGGAGGAGCTACGTGGGCAGAGAGTGTGATGTGGACCAGCCACATCAGATTCGCATGCACATGTGACTGTAAGTGATGGTGTGCAAAGGATGAAAGTATCTGACCATCGAGAAGTGGTGTAGATCGACGGTCGATAGTGCTTTAGGCTCGTGAAGGTGCATGAGAGTTAGAACCTGAAAGAAACCCCCCATCCACGTGTCATCCTCTCTTGCGTTCAAGCTTGCAAAAGAGGTCTCAAGAAACCACTTCCTGCAAATCCCGAAACCATCTTTTTGGCCCAACAGGAAGTGATGTGATGTGAAGTAATGTCAAGAAAGATGGGACCCTCGTCAGTCATGTCAGCTGTGGAGGATCGTGCAGATCAAGATCGATGGTTGGCAATGGTTCAGGCTCATGAAGATGCATGAAGGATAACTAATCGACATGACCCTGAAGTGGTAAACCACCCTATGACGTGTCACTCTCTCGTGCATTTAGGCTCGCAAAATCAGGTCCAGGAAACCACTTTCTTCAGAGCTTGAAACTGCTTTCGTCCTGACAGGAAAAGGATGTGACATGTGTTAAGTTTAGCCTAATTTGACTAGCAAGATCACTGAAAGAAACATAATCACAAGATAGACAAATATTTACCCTGGGAAACCCTCATGGGGTAGAAAACCCAGCAAAGCTTTCCTCAATATAGATAATCAACCAAATACAAGATGTAGTCCAAGACTAGAGCTCCTCCTCCTCCTATGCAAACCTCTCTCTCACTTGTGTGCTACTCCCAAGTGGATGAATGAATGAGATAAGTGAGGAACATCCTCCTCTACTTATACTCATCTCCCGTCTGACCTTTTACCCTAATGGGGTCGACCTCTCCCAGGAGAGTCTAATAACTCCCAAATAGTAAACTCAGGGCCGACCTCACATGGGAGATCTAATAACCCTAGTTACCACATTCTCTCGGAGGAATAAACATCTCTGGATATACAATAGGGTCACCATGGAGGAATGTACCATCTCCGGAATGTTAAATTTTCAGAATTTACTTCAATTTGATCTAGGATCTTAACTGAGAGAACAACATGTACAACAAATCTACAGCATATCAACCATGGACACAATAATGCAAGCACACAATAGACACAGAGTTTACTTGGGGAAAACCATAAAGGTGAAAAACCCCAATAACTTCCTCAGAGATAGATAAAGCAATGATACAACCAGAATACAAGAGATAGTCTTCTCCTAGCAGCAGAGCCTCCTCCTCCACAAGTGTGCCGCTCTCCCAAGTGTGAGTGAGAGAATAGAATGTGTAAAATGAGAGAGACACACTCTATATTTATACACTAACTTGACTTGACCTTTACTCAACTAGGTCGGCCTCAACTTAACCACTTAACATAATGCTGACTGGGCCGACCCCCACTAGGCTGGTCTAATAACCTTTTGACCCACATGGCCAACCCCCAATAGGGTGGTCTAATAACCCTTTGACCCACATGACTTATACAGGGCTGACCCCAACAAGGTGGTCTAATAACCCATCAAGTATAAGTTACGACACTTACAATATAAATGACAACACTTCCGTAAAGAGGAATAATAACATCTCTATAGGAATACAAACACTTCTGTATAGAGGAATAATACCATCTCTATAGGAGTACAAAATACATATATGAAATACATGGGTGAAATACATTCCGTAGTTACATAGACATCAACACTCCCTCTTAACTAGGAAGGTATTTCTCGACATAGGTCTTCTAGCACAAGTCATCTTCTCTGGATCATCGTCACTGGATAATCGTCATCGAGTCATCATCATCGTCACTACTGCTGCTATCTCAATCAATCTCTGAATCTACTCGTCATAGGAAGTTCTACAGAGCCAATCCTTTTTCATACTGGATGTAGGCCCACCACCTGTAGGTCTTCATCATCTGTGCGAACGGTTTGATAGAGGTGGCCTCTCAAGACTAATTTTATGTGCGGATGCAATATCGAAAAGAGTATCCCAGGAACATTTATGTGCCTAACCACAACCGACAAGATCTCCCAGGACTGATTACATGCATCTCCTCCACAATACCTTTAAAGAGCATCCCAGGAACATTTATGTGCCGCAACATGACCGACAAGATCTCTAAAGAGCATCCCAAGACTTATTACGAGCACACAGCTCAACCTCTCGGATCTCCAGGACTGATTACATGTGGATAGACAAAACCTTTAAAGAGCATCCCATGAACATTTATGTGCCGCAGCACGATTGGCAAGATCTCTAAAGAGCATCCCAGGACTAATTACGAGCACACAGCTCAACCTCTCGGATCTCCAGGACTGATTACATGTCTCCATAGTAATACCTCATCCCAAGACTGATTACGAGCACACAGCTCAACCTATCGGATATCTGAGGACTGATTACATACTACATAGCAATACCGGAAAGAGTATCCCAGGAACATTTATGTGCCACAACACGACCGACAAGATCTCCCAGGACGGATTACATGCTATTTGCACAACCTGCCACATATCATCTCTGACCTCCAAGTATCAACCTGATACTCATGATCCAACAGATCATCATCGCTCAAAGCATCATCTTGATGCTCATGATCACACTGATCATCATCACTGTACCATCCTGATACATATCATCTGGAGCAACATCCTGAAGCTCATCATCATGATCATCCTAATCATACAATGCATCCACTTGATGCATACCAAGTATCTACCTAATACATATCATCATACATGATCCACCTGATACAAATACAAATACATGATCCACCTAATCATACAGTGTATCCACCTGATACAAATACAAATACATGATCCACCTGATCATACCTGTTACATATCAACATACATGATCTACCTGATCATACAATGCATCCACCTAATACATATACAGATACATGGTCCAAGCATCCAACATGATGCATATACAAAATACATACAAATGATCCAACTGATCATATCCAGCATCAAACATGATGCATACATATACATATACATATAAATGATCCAACTGATCATATCCAGCATCCAACATGATGCATACATATACATATAGAGCAGTAACTGGAGCATCGTCCTGATTCTCATCATCCATGATCCTCCTGATCATCATAGCATCCTCTTCTTCAAATCATCTCATCGTCCACGAAGCACAACCCAGATGCATATCATCCAGTACTTACACCACCGACATGGGAGAACACATCTACCACCATTCGGGGAAGGCTCCAGCCCTTACTTTTTCACCATGGGAGAACACATCTAACACCATGTGAGAATGGCTCCAGCCCTTACATCTACACCATGGGAGAACACATCTACCACCATGTGAGAATGGCTCAGCAATTACATCACGACCATGGGAGAACACATCAACCATGTCAGAAAATCTCATGTGCATCTGCATCTTCCAGACTCATCACTTCCCTTTAGAATGAACCTCGATTTGAAGTGCACCAAGACTATCTTTGAAGTACTCAAACTGCACTCTGGCCAACGGCTTGGTCAATACATCTGCAACCTGCTCATCCGTTGCAACATACTCTGCTTTGGCTGTACTCAGTGCTACGCAGGACTGCTTCCTGCTAAACCAAGAGATCACACCTGATCCCATACTGAGGTAGCACCCAGAAGTGCTCTTCCTATCTGCAGCACTGCCTGCCCGATCTGAATCAACACAACCCTGCCAGTTAAACTTTTGATTTGCATCATATTTGAGCCCATAATGAACTGTACCCTTCAGGTACCTCAAAATATGCTTTACAGCAACTAGGTGAACACTCCTCGGATCTGTCAGGAACTGGCTCAATGTGTTCACCGCAAAGCAAATATCTGGTCTCATGTTCGTCAGGTACATCAAGGACCCAATCATCTAACAATACATAGTGACATCAACTGGTTCAGATGAAGCATCACACAGAAGCTTCAAGTTCGATGCCATAGCCTCGCAGTCCATCATCCTGAACCTATTCAGGATCTCTACTGCATACTTCCCTTGTCCAAGGAAGATTCCATATGCACTCTGCCACACCTCCATACCTAGAAAGTGGTGCATCATACTCAAGTTCTGCACATATATGACTCCCTGTCATGTGTCTCAGAACCAAGTGGCTTCTCCACATACACTTCTTCTTCAACTACAACATTCAAGAAAAATGTCTTGAAATCCATCTGGTGTATCTTCTATTTCATCACTTTTATATTTCTCTATGCTGCCATCTGCAACATGCTTGATCTTGATAGATCCATATGGAATTCATAACAAACTTCCCTTCAGGTCTTGGGACTACATCCCAAACATCATTCTTCATGATCAACGGATCATGGCATTCTTCCCATATCCTGGGAACTTCAATATCTTCAATAGATAATTTTGTTGCTAAACAAATGTTGTAGTCCTTCTTTTTTAGGTGATGGTATATAATCTTTCCTACACAACAAGTTAAATTGCATGATTAGAAAACATCTCATAGTTTTCTAAACAAATTCTTACACATAAGGAAATATGTCATACAGTCATGCAATTATCTTAGCCAATGCTTCAATACAACATTTATCCATATTCCGTAACTTTCTAGATGCCTTCCAATCTCTACCAAAATATTGTTAAGCGTGTGCACAACTCCTAACATGTCAGCAAAGAAGTTTCATTCTAGATAAGTAGCAATGGAATGTTGTATAGTGCCATAGGCCACTTACCCATGTATATTAGTACTATACTATTCATCAATGCAACTATTCTAATATGCATAATACACAACCTAATTCTTAGGAACATAAGCATATACATCATTGAATAACACTATTTAAGAAATGACAATTCAAATACTTATCTTTGTTTGGTTGCTGGGTGGATTCCCTCTTAGTCTTTGCTTCTTTTCTGCAACTCCATTCTTATGTGGATTGTGAGAAGTGGTCAACTCCCTCTGAATATCTGCATCCTTGCAGAAACTACTGAAGTGTGCTCCTTTGCTTTCTTGCAGGAACAACTAGAGTGTGCTCCCTCTTGATCATTGCTTCTTGGATTACTTGTCCTTGAACTTACATCCATCCTTAATCATTGGATTAGCATGCTATCTAGTTATGTCTAACATACCCACATAATGTCTTCTGGTTCTCCTCAGTGACTTGTGCTAGTAACCTGCATGTCTCATAAGTTAACCATTGCATAACCAAGTTATACATACCTCGTAAGTAGATCCATGACAATGGATGAATCTTTGTCTTCATGTCACCATGATCATATGTTCTTGAAGTAGAACATGATTTGTCTTTCTTGGTGTACCTTTTATGTTAGCAAACAACATAAACCTCATACAACACCATAATGCATTAGTACAATCATAAGCGTCAACACCCTAACCAATGAATATCTTCTATCATGCATTCATTATATTTGTTAAGGTGATACGACAAATCTAAAATCAAGATTGTACTAACCGTAATAAAATAAAGACAAACATACCATAAACTTAATCATGAACAAATCTCGAAACATACCTCGATGAGTCATACCTATTGAGATCGCTTGTAATCTTCTTATGTAAGGCCTTAGCCTCATCTCCCTCTGAAACAGGAACTTCTTCACTTATGCAGGTGACCAATCCATCTTCTTCTAGGATTAACCCAATCCACTTGATTTGAAAGAACTGGACCTAGAACTGGATTAGGGTATGTCAGAGAAACCCCAAAAATTCAAACTTTGAATTTCAAACTTTCGAAAGGATAGAAATATGCGCCTTGATGAGCTAATCAAGCTGGCATATTCAGAATTTGAAAACTGCAAAGTTTCACTCCTCAATTTTGCCTTTGAAATTTCTGGATTCACTGGACGTAACCCCGAACTGGGGTTTGATGAAGCCCACTCTTCTGCCCAATCAAAAGGTTTGATACAAATCTATAAGCTTCTATTTTTATGAGGAGCTTCCAGCCGTGGTCACAGATTTCAAAAATTCCCATTTTTGCAGAAGCCCTAATTTTCCACTTTTCTAATCAAAGTCCCGAACTAGGGTCTGATCAAGACCGGCCTTATTCCCAACCAAAAATTCTGATCTTGGTCTCTGAATTTCGATTTTGATGAGTAGCATTCAGCCGTGGTCTCCGATTACAAAAATTCCAACTTTTTCCGAAGCCCTAAATTCCGGAAGCCATGAATGAAGGTGCTAAAAAATAATTCTGATTTGACAGAAATATGTACCTGATTGTTTCTGGTGTAACTCCTAACTTTTCGATCCACAAGGTTTGAAAACTTTTCTTGAGACAGCCGGACCTGTTATCTTTCCATCCTGACATGTTTGACCTCAATTGGATTCTCTGAGAGAGAGTTATGCCAAGTGTCGCAACGTGATCTGTTTATGGGATAATACAGGAGAGTGAACTTGTACAGTGTGCCACGTGTCACTGGTTCAACTTCGGCCTCTGAAAACGTTTCCTGAGGTATCCCGACCTGTTATCTTTCCATCCCGACAGGTATTACCTCCATTGGATTCTTTGAGAGAGAGTTATGCCAAGTGTCGCAACGTGACCTGTTTATGGGATAATATAGGAGAGCGAACTTGTACGGCGTGCCATGTGTCTCTGGTTCAACTTCAGCCTCTAAAAACTTTTCCTGATATAGTACAGTCTGTTTACTACCTGTCACATTTTACGAAATTTCATTTGGATCTTTCTATCCCAAGTTATGACTATTTTCCCAAGGTCACCTGAGTTTGACTCAGATATGGAAGAGGCCGAAACCCTATATTGTACAGATCATAAATCACAAAGTACAACGAATTAGAGGTTGTCCTTTGGATACAAGGTACATGGGGATATGAGCTTTGACCTGTAAAAGTTTTAGATCCGAAAAATTCTCCAAACGGGATTTATAGCGAAAGTGCTACGATTACTGGTTTTTGCTATATCAAGCCCCAGCATCATAAGTGCAACAAGTGTCATACATGCCATATCATGCCTTCTTTCAGGCTAGCTCTGATACCATGTTAAATTTTCAGAATTTACTTCAATCTAATCTAGGATATTAACTGAGAGAACAACATGTACAGCAAATCTACAGCATATCAACCATGGACATAATAATGCAAGCACACAAGAGACACAAAGTTTACTTGGGAAAAACCATGAAGGTGAACAACCCCAATAACTTCCTCAGAGATAAATAGAGCAATGATACAACCAGAATACAAGAGATAGTCTTCTCCTAGCAGCAGATCCTCCTCCTCCACAAGTGCGCCGCTCTCCCAAGTGTGAGTGAGAGAATAGAATGTGTAAAATAAGAGAGACAGAATCTCTATTATACACTAACTTGACTTGACCTTTACTCAACTAAGTTGGCCTCAACTTAACCACTTAACATAATGCTGACTGGGACGACCCCCACTAGGGTGGTCTAATAACCCTTTGACCCACATGGCCGAACCCCAATAGGGTGGTCTAATAACCCTTTGACCCACATGACTTATACAGGGCCAACCCTAACAAGGTGGTCTAATAACCCATCAAGTATAAGTTACGACACTTACAATATAAATGACAACACTTCCGTATAGAGGAATAATAACATCTCTATAGGAATACAAAAACTTATGTATAGAGGAATAATACCATCTCTATAGGAGTACAAAATACATATATGAAATACATGGGTGAAATACATTCCGAAGTTACATATACATCAACACGGAATAATAAAATACAAATATAATATTCTTTGAAGTTACAATATTTCAACACTCCCCCTTAACGAGAAGGATATTATAATAACATCTGTAGGAGTAAGGAGTCATCAACTACATGATACATCTATAAATCATTGGAAGCTTTCTTCATACATCATCATCAGTAACTCAACAGTTACTGGAACATATTCAATACTGGAACATCAACATCTTCAGTACTAAGTCATCATCTTCTGCAGCACTTGATTAGCTACAGTATCATCATCATCTCGATCTACAACATCTGGATCATCTCGACCTACACCATCTAGATCATCTCGATCTACAACATCTGGATCATCTCAATCTACAGCATCTGGATCATCTCGATCTACAACAACTGGATCATCTCAATCTACAACATCTGGATCATCTTAGCAGCATAATCTGCAATACACACGATCCTATTACGGGATGATCAATCCCTCTCACTTTAGGACATAGGTCCATGGATGATACAATCCGGATCAAATTCTAGGATGATCAATCCTTATCAATTTTAGACAAGTCTCATGTCTATGGATGATGCAATCAAGTCACGTACATTTTGAACCAAAGGTTCAGGGACAATGCAGTCCTCTCACGTACCTTTTGAACCAAATGTTCAGGGATGATGCAATCCTCTCACGTACAGTTTGAACCAAATGTTTAGGGACGATGCAGTCCTCTCACGTACCTTTTGAACCAAATGTTCAGGGGCGATGCAGTCCTCTCACGTACCTTTTGAACCAAATGTTCAGGGACGATGCAGTCCTCTCACGTACCTTTTGAACCAAGGGTCCAGGGACGATGCAGTCCTATCACATCCACAAGGGACCACTTTCTCAGAGACATATGTATACGTATCTCTTTTAGGACATGTGTCCAAGGATGATACAATCCACTTGTCAACTTAGACCAAGTCTAAGGACCACTTCATCGACCTCATCGTCGGTATCACCAATACAGGTATCTATATCATCGACCTCACTGTCGATGTAGGAAATCTCATCATTAGTGACCACATCACTCCCCCTTTTGAGGAGGGTCTTTCTGAACTACACCAAGATTGTCTCGGAAATAGTCAAACTTTACTCGAGACAGAATTTTGGTCAATATATCAGCAACTTGTTCGTCAGTGCTTACATACTCGAGCTTGATAGCTCCTTTCTGCACCATATCCCGTATATAGAAATATTGAATCTCTATGTGCTTTGACTTATCATGGAACACTGGATTCTCTGTCATCTTGATACAACTCTAGTTGTCACACATGATCATAGTGGGGTCCACCTCTAAGTCAAATAGTCCTGATAATAGTTTCCGAAGCCATATTGCTTCACAACTAGTAGAGCAAGCAACTATATATTCTGCTTCAGCTGTGCTGAGAGCCACACTAGATTGCTTCCCTCTAAACCACGAGATCATGGCGGATCCTAGACAATAACATCCTCCCAATGTGCTCTTCCTGTTCGATACACTTCCTACCCAATCAACATCTGTATAGCCATGCAGTTTGAAGCCATGATCTCCAAGATAACATAGACCAAAATCTATAATACCTTTTAGGTACCTCATCACATGCTTTGCAGCTATCAGGTGAACTCGTCTAGGTTCCACTAGATACTGACTCAATGTATTCACGGCAAAGCATATGTCTGGTCTGGTATTTGTTAAATACATTAATGACCCAATAATCTGTCTGTACAGAGTCATATCCACTAAATCTGATGAGTCATCAACTAATAGCTTCAGGTTGGAATCCATGGGAGTGGCCATGGCTTTGCATTCCAACATGTCAAATCCCTTCAAGATTTCTATAGCATACTTTCCCTGGTTGAGAAATATTCCCTTTGGTCCTTGCCATACTTCCAGACCTAGGAAGTAGTGCATCAATCCAAGATCTTTCATCTCAAATTCTGAAGAAAGCTTCTCCTTGCACTTGATAATCTGTTTCTCATTTCCAGTCAGAAATAGATCATCCACATACAACAATAATATGATAGGTTCATCATCCATAACTTTGAGATAAAGGTTAGGATCAACTTTACTCTTGGTAAAGCCTAAGCTTGTCAAGAAACTGTCAATTCTTCTGTACCAAGCTCTGGGAGCTTGCTTCAACCCATACATAGCCTTCTTTAATTTTCACACATGGGTTCTTCTATCTTCCACCTCAAATCCTTGAGGTTGTTCTATATACACTTCCTCCTCAATTACACCATTGAAGAAGGCTGTCTTTACATCCATTTGGTGTAATTTCCACTTCATCATGGATGCAAGTGCCATGATAGTTCTAATGGAAGTGTATCTTGAAACTAGTGCAAATGTTTCT
Source organism: Larix kaempferi (assembly GCA_027924585.1). NCBI lineage: Eukaryota > Viridiplantae > Streptophyta > Pinopsida > Pinales > Pinaceae > Larix > Larix kaempferi. Next base: position 510,508 of record BSBM01001104.1, read on the forward strand.
TCATAATCAATTCCCTCTTTCTGAGAGAACCCTCTGGCTACAAACCTTGCCTTATATTTTTCAATGCTGCCATCTGCAACATGCTTTATCTTCTATATCCATTTGAAGGATACCACACTTTTGTTCTTTGGTTTGGGAACTATATCCCAAACATAATTTTTCATTATTGATTGGTATTCCTCCATCATTGCCTCCACCCACTCTTTCTTATGGGATGCTTCTTCATAACTAGTGGGTTCTTGATCTACAAGATCACACATCAGGGCCACATTGTTGGAGAATGCCTTTGGCTTCTTGCACATCCTAGTGAAGCCTTCAGGAGCTCCATACTTTTCTGCTCCTAGCATAATGTCTCTTGCCCAAGCTGGCTTTCTCTTCCTTGAAGTTTCTATGACAGGGGGTTCTTGTGGTTCCATCATGTCATCTTTTTCAGGAATTGTCTCTTCAGGAATGGCTGCAGCTTCTGTGATTCTGGAAGGTGCCTCTTCCTCATATATTTCTTCATGTTGGCTCTTCCTAGATCTTTTGAGAGATGCCTCTTCATCAAATGTCACATCCCTACTTATTTCCATATGATGGAATCCTGGGATGTATATTCTAAATGCTTTGGATGCTTCACAGTATCCAACAAATATTCCTTTCTTCCGAGAAGGATCTAGCTTGTTCCTCTTTTCTTTTGGAATGTGAATGTACACTGGGCATCCAAATATCTTGAGGTGACTTACTTCATGCTTCTTTCCTATGAACACTTCTTCTGGAGTTTTGAAATCAAGAGCACTATGAGATAGTCTATTTTGTACATAGACTGCTGTCCTAGCTGCTTCAGCCCATAAATACATGGGTAGATCTTGATCATGTATCATTGTCTTTACTGTCTCCATAATGGTTCTATTCTTTCTTTCTGCAACACCATTTTGTTGAGGATTGTAAGGAGTGGTTAGATCCCTCTTGATTCCAGCTTCTTTACAAAATACTTTAAAGTATTTTGAAGTATATTCTCCACCATTATCTGTCCTGAGTATCTTGATCTTCTTTTCTGAATGATCTTCAATCAGGGCTTTGTATTCCTTGAATTTTTCAAAGACTTCATTCTTTCCCTTTAGGAAATATATCCAAGTCTTTCTTGAGTAGTCATCAATGAATGTAAGGTAGTATTCATATCCACTCAAGGATGTTGATGGCATTGGTCCACATACATCTGAGTGAATCAATTCCAATGTACTCTTAGTCTTTGTTTCACTCTTTGGGAATGGGTTCTTGATATTCTTCCCTTTTGCACATCCTTTGCAAGTGCCCTCATGATCAATTTTTAATTCTGGTAGTCCTATGACTACCTTGCTCACATGAGGTAATGCTTTGTAGTTAATGTCAGCAAGCCTTCTATGCCAAAGCTCACTTGGGCTAGTGGCTTCATGAACAAGGGCAGTTTCTGGATGGCCTTTGAGTTTGTATAGACCTCCTTCCTCTTCACCAATAACAATTGCATCCTCAATTGATTTTCCTTTGGGCCACATGAGTACTTGACCATAAATAAATGCAACCCTATAGCCTTTCTTATCTAATGCTAAGATAGAAAGTAATTTGTTCTTCAAACCTGGTACATATAAGATTTCCTTCATCTTCAAAGGGGTTCCAGAATCAATCTTGTAGCTTGCTTCACCAATTCCATTGATGGGATATTGATAGTCATCTCCTAGAGATACTTTCTATGGAGAGGACTTCTCTTCAAGTCTTGAGAGAGTCTTCCTTTGTCCTGTCATGTGCTTTGAAGCACCACTATCAATGAGCCATGTATCTTCTCTAGGTGTCATAGACCCAGAGAGTGCAGAGAATAAAAAATATTCTTCTGCATCTTCTTTCTCTACTTTACTTCTTTTCTTTTAAGGCATTTCCTCTTCTTCTTCTTCACTGTCATCTTCTGCTACATGTGCATGATGTCTTTTGTAAAGTACAATTTCTAGCAAGGTGTCCTAGTTTGAGACAATTGTAACATTGAACTGTGGAGAGGTCTCTTTCTGAGTTTACTCCCCCTCTCCTTTTAAATCTATGAGGAGGTTGAGCCTCCTTGTGACCAATATTCTTGGAGTTGAAGTGACTCCTTCTTCTTCTTTTGGTGTGAGTAGCCAAGGCTTGATCATCCTCTTTGAGAAGGGCTTCTCTATTGGCTACCCTAGCTTCTTCTTGAATGCAATCTTCCCATACTACATCAAACTTCATACTTTCTTTCCTGGCACACATGGTTTGGATGAATGACTCCCAACTCCTAGTGAGACCATTTAGAGTAGTCATGACTAGTTCATCTTCATCAAGAGTATCTCCAATGGAATCTAGTTGTTCCTTGAACTGAGAAACCATTGAGAAATAGTCTTGAATGGATTCTCCTTTATTCATCTTGGTGCTCTTCAATTGAGCTCTCAGATTCATCTTCCTATTGATGTTCTTTCCTTGATACATTCTGGAAAGGGAATCATACATTTCCTTTGGGGTCTTCTTGGATGCCACTTGGGGAATCAAGTGGTCTTTGATAGAATTAGCAATGATTCTGTTTGCCCTAATTAGGTCCTTCCTATACTTCTCTTTGGCTTCATCTTCTTTAGGTTCTGCAACCTCATCTTTAATATATTGGACAAGATCATTCTCTTCAAGAATGAGACCAATTCTGTATTTCTATGCCCGGAAATTTTCTATACCCTCTAGCTTGTCTTCAAGCTTAGTGCTTGGAGCCATCTTATCCAGAGATCAAAGAGATTGAGGTTTCAAAAGATAGAATAGTACTTACCAGGAGATGATCTTGATTGAATTGAGAATTTTGGTATGATTAGCTTCTGGAAACTTCAACTTTACACCTTCCGGATCTGCAACAAAATTTCTGGTTTTCTAGTCTCTTCTTTTTTGGATTTCTGGTGCACAGGTTCGCAGCTTTTCTAGTTCACTGGTGCAAAGGCACACACTTTTTTTGGTTTACTGGTTTTCTGGTCCAGAAGTCAAACTAGGGTTTGACAAAGCCCGGGGTTATACCCACTCAAAAAGTTCTATCGAGGGCTCAAAACTTCGATTTTGAGGAGGGCTATCCAGCCATGCAATCAGAAACCAAAAATTCCAACTTTTGTCGAAACCCTAATTTTCACCAGAGGAGGAGAGAGAGGTATTTTCACCTTGTGAAAGATGTCTTATTCAGGCTATCTCTGATACCATGTTAAGTTTAGCCTAATTTGACTAGCGAGATCACTGAAAGAAACACAATCACAAGATAGACAAAGATTTACCATGGGAAACCCTCATGGGGTAGAAAAACCAGCAAAGCTTTCCTCAATATAGATAATCAACCAAATACAAGATGTAGTCCAAGACTAGAGCTCCTCCTCCTCCTATGCAGACCTCTCTCTCACTTGTGCGCTACTCCCAAGTGGATGAATGAATGAGATAAGTGAGGAACATCCTCCTCTACTTATACTCATCTCCCGACTAACCTTTTACCCTAATGGGGCCGACCTCTCCCAAGATAGTCTAATAACCCCCAAATAGTAAACTCAGGGTCGACCTCACATGGGAGATCTAATAACCCTAGTTACCACATTCTCTCGGAGGAATAAATATCTCTGGATATACAATAGGGTCACCACGGAGGAATGCACCATCTCCGGAATAATAAAATACAAATATAATATTCTTTGAAGTTACAATATTTCAACAACATGGGGTCCAGACATGATGTGCGAAGATATTAGGGGTGATGGGACACACGATGGTCATGTTATCTTAGGAGAATCATACGGATTTTATTGATGGATAAGAGTGATTCAAGCCCTTAAACATATATGAAGGGTAACAGATCAGGACAACACTAAAGCGGTAAACTGCCCTATGACGTGTCTCCCTCTCATGCATTCAAGCTCGCAAAAGCGGATTTGGGAAACCACTTTCCTTGGAGCCTGAAACCACTTTATTCCTAATAGACAGTGATGTGATGTGGGTGATGGGACCCACGGTGGCCATGTTAGTCTGGGAGGATCGTGTAGATTTGATCAATGGCCAGGACTGCTTCAGACCCGCGAACCTACATGACAGATAATTGATTTGCATGAGCCTGAAGTGGTAAACCACCTTGTGATGTGTCACCCTCTCATGCATTTAGGATCATAAAAGAAGTTTCAGAAATACACTCTTCCTGGATCTTGAAATTTCTTATGGAAAACAACTGGTAAGGCGATGTAGGGGGCATCTAAATGGTGCAAATCATAAAAAAATGAGGTTTACATAGTCGATTTTAGGGTGCCTAAGATCGAAAAATGGTAGTGATCTCATGTGCCAGATTGCGAGAAATGGAAATATTTACCAAAAAAAAAACTAGGGCGCAAGCCCCCTTGACCCCCATATTTTTTTTTAAATCTACAAATTTTCTTCTTGATTTCAACCGCGACTATGAATAGTTAGAGTTTGAGGGGGTTGATTCAGATGTTTCTGTGATATGACGGAAATTGTCAATATGGGTATTTCCTTGGTTGCATGAAAATTAATGTTGTAATATTCTAAGACTGTAATAAATCTAACAAATTGTTTATAAGCACTTTTGCATATTCAGAATCCTATCAGTAATTGTTAAGACATCATTGAGTATAGTGCAGTTTGGAAATATTCGATTTTGGTTGGACCAAGAAGAAGAGGATTATCATGGAGGATGCACGGGATCCATATGAAGTTGAGGCAGATGCAATGGGAGAGAATGCAGAGACAAAATCTAATGGAAGAAGAAACCAAGCAACTCCCTAAGACATTATAGAAACCATGAGGAGCCTAAGGGTGGAATTGCCTAGTTGCAAAGAAAATCATGAAAGGTTGATTAGCCCAAGAAGAATAGAATCAGTTGAATGCATATATGCTTCAAATCCTAACAAACATTCAAAGGAAGATTAACCATGGGAAAAATTCAGAAAATCGGGAAAAGAGTGGGAGTAGCTCAAGGAGACATTCTCACAAGAGGTCCCATAGTTCAAGAGGGATTTCTAAAGATAGAACATATACTCCAGAAATCTCTTATAGTGAGTCATCTAACTCTAAAGAATCCATTGAAGGTTCAATATCTTCATCTCATAGAAACAAGAGAAAGAGGTCTTCCAATAACAACTCACATGGAGAATTTAAGAAGTCCAAACTCCTACATTTGATGGTGAGGTAAAATCTGGTCAAGAAGCTGAGGCTTGGCTTCATGGGATGATGAAGTATTTCCAAGTCCAAGACTATTCAAGAAATATGAAGGCAAGAGTGGCCATATCCAATCTAAATGGAAAATCGTCTATATGGTGGGATCACCTTAGGAAAGTAAAAGGAATCAATGAAAGGAAGATTGTGTGGAAGCAGTTCAAGAAGTACTTCAAGGAAAAGTACCTTTATGATAGATACTATGATGGAAAAATCAAAGAGTTCCATGAGCTGAAATTGGGACAAATGACTATGGAGGAATATGCAAATAGATTCTTAGAGCTGCTAAGGTATGCCAAATATATCAGAGATGATAAAGTGAAAATTTAGCGTTTTCTAAGTGGACTGCCCCAATCATATAAAGACAGAATTGAGTTTAATGAACCTCGTACTCTAGAGGAGGCCATAAGAAATGCCAAATATTGTTATGACCAAAACAAAAACAAACCAGAATTCCATAAGGCATGGAAGGACAATAAGAATGAGAATTTTGACCAACGGAAGAAGGGGTTCAAGCCTCCATAATTCAGAAATCAGCCAAGGAAGCCAACACAAAGTGCAACTAAACGAGCTAGAATGATGGGAGACAAGCCAAGATATCCAAGAGAGCCTCTTCAATGTTGGGGATATGGAGAGGACCATATGCTTAGGAACTATCCACATCGGAGTGGGAGTGCAAAGCAAGTTCACAACATTCAAGGAGCTGAAACTGTGGATCAAGTGGCAAGGATTGTCCCTAGAATCTACGCAGCACTAGAGGACCGCCAAGCAGACCATCAATCATTTGTGGTTGAAGTTGAAGGTAAGAATGCTAAGAAATCTATTTCTATTTTGATTGACCTGGATCTACTCACAATTATATTAGTCTTAAAATTGTTGATATTTGTGCTTTTAAGAAATCAAAGCATAGTAAATCATGGTCAGTCCAACTAGCCACTGGAGCCAAGAGGAAAGTTAGTGAGATGGTGAGAAATGTCCATTGGAAATGGGTGAACTGTCCACTTTTAAATCTGAATGTTTTGCCACTTGGTTCATATGATATTCTCATTGGAATGGACTGGTTGGAAGCCCATAAAGTTAAACTTGATTGCTACAGCAAGACTTTTGAATGTATTGATGAAGAAGGAAACTGAAGGGTTGTAAAGGGCATTCCAAAGGTTGTTTCTGTTAGGTAGGTTTTGGCCATGCACTTGAATAAATTCTCTAGGAAAGGTTGCCAATTGTATGCAGCCCATATTTTGGAGAAAATAGAAAATGAAATTCCCAAGTTGGAAGACCATTATGTTTTGCAAGAATTCAAGGATGTGTTTCTTGATGAAGTGCCATGACTTCCTCCAAACAGGGACATTGATTTTACAATTGATCTTGTTCCAGGAGCTACACCAGTTTCTAAGACACCTTACAAGATGCGTACACTGAAATTATTGGAGCTAAAAATGCAATTGCAGGAATTGTTGAAAAAGAAGTACATAATGCCAAGTGTGTCTCCATTGGGAGCACCTATACTTTTTGTGAAAAAGAAAGATGGAACTCTTAGGTTATGTATTGATTACAGGAAGATTAACAAGGTTATAGTGAATAACAAGTAACCCTTGCCTCAAATTGATGATTTTTTTTATCAAATGGGAGGGGCAAAGGTGTTCTCAAAGATTGACTTGAGGTCTGGTTATCATCAAGTGGGAATCAAGGAAGAAGATGTTCACAAGACAACCTTTAAAACAAGGTATGGGCACTATGAGTTTGTGGTGGTGTCGTTTGGTCTCACCAATGCACCAGCTACCTTCATGTGTCTCATGAATATTGTTTTCAACAAGTATTTGGACAAGTTCATTCTTGTATTTCTAGATGGCATTCTTATTTACTCTAAGAATGAAGAAAAGCATGAATATCATTTGAGAATGGCTTTGCAATTGCTAAGGGAGCATAAGTTGTATTCAAAGCTAAGCAAATGTGAATTTTATAAAAATAAAATTCATTATTTGGGTCACATTATTTCTGAGGAAGGAATATCAGTGGACACTAAGAAGATTAAAGCCATCATGAATTGGCCAACTCCAAGAAATGTGACATATGTAAGATGTTTTATGGGTCTTGCTGGCTACTACAAGAGGTTTATTGAAGGATTCTCCAAGGTTGCACACCCAATCACTTCTTTGCAAATGAAGGGGATATAACTTGAGTGCACACCAAAATGTGAAGAAAGTTTCCAGCTTTTGAAAAATCTTCTCACAAGTGCTCCAATTCTAAAAATTGCAGACCTGAGAAATATTTTGTGATGTGCACAAATGCGTGTAAACATGGACTTGGAGGAGTTCTTATGCAAGATAACTATGTGGTATGCTACGAGTCAATGAATTTGAAAGACCACGAGAATAACTATGCTACCCATGATTTAGAGCTTGCAGCCATAGTGCACTCTTTGAAAATGTGGAGACACTATTTAATGGACAGAAAATTTGAGATAATGATAGACCATTGTGGTCCAAAATATTTGTTTGAGAAGCCAACATTAAATGCTAGGCAAGTTAGATGGCTAGAATTCTTATGTGAGTTTGATTTTGAAATCAAACACATAAAGGGTAAGGAAAATAAGGTGGTTGATGCACTTAACAGAAAAGTACATGAGATGAATGTAGCATCCATTAGTACCTGTCAATCAGATTTAAGGCAACAGATTGTTAACGGTATCACTGAAGATGAACTGTATGTGCAAATAAAAGACAAATTGCGGCAACGGAATTTAGAGAAAAGGTATGAAGGTAACCATTTGGAATGTGATGGAATTCTTGTTTATAAAGACAAAATTTATATTCCTAATGTGGCATATTTGAGAAGAATTGTTGTGGATGAAATCCATAAAATGCCATATTCCGGTCACCCAGGATACTAGAAAATAGTTGCTACAGTGAGAAAGCAATATTTTTGGCCAAGAATGAAAAATGACATTGCTGAGTATATTTCTAAGTGCATGAAATGTCACCAAGTGAAGGTTGAGCATCAACAACTAGTAGGTTTATTACGGCCTTTGCAATTACTGGAATGGAAATGGGAAGTGATTTCCATGGATTTTATTACAGGTTTTCCAATGACAGTGAGACATCACGATTCCATCATGGTTGTGGTCGATAAATTATCTAAGGCAACACACTTTATACCGGTTAAATCCACATTTAAATGGATTCCATTGCGAATATTTTTATGAAGGAAATTTGCAAGTTACATGGATTGCCTAAGGCAATAATTTCATACAGGGATACTAAGTTCACCTCAAATTTTTGGAAAAGTCTTTTCGCTGATTTGGGTACGCAACTAAACTTTAGTACTGCCTACCATCCACAAACCGATGGGAAAACCGAAAGAGTAAATCAGGTGCTTGAAGACATGCTATGCATGTATGTGATGGACAAACCGTCCAAGTGGGAGGATTATTTACACTTGGTAGAGTTTTCATATAACAATGGGAAACAAGCATCATTGGGCATGATTCCATTTGAAGCTTTGTATGGTAGGAGGTGCAGAACACCAGTTACTTGGGATAATCCAGTGAACATAATTGTACCTGGGCCAAAATTGCTTAAGGAAATGGAACAAGAGGTTGCAAATATTAGGCAAAATTTGAAGGCAACCCAAGATAGATAGAAAAGCTATGCAGATAAGAACTTAGTGCATAACGAGTTTCATGTTGAGGATCATTTTTACCTCAGAGTGAGGCCAAGAAAAATTTCCTTGAAGCTTGGAAGTTGTGCTAAGCTATCCCCGAGATATTGTGGGCCATTTGAAGTGCTTGAGAGAATAGGAGCAATTGCATATATAATTGCATTTCCTACTAACACTAGAGCTCATAATGTTTTTCATGTTTATTTGCTTAAGAAATATGTACATGATCCTAACCATGTGATTGATTGGGATGTGATCCAAGTGGAACCTAAGGGAGAGTTCCAAACCGAGCCACTATGCATCCTATACAGGAATGAGACATTGCTCTGGAACCGAGCCATTGGACAGGTAAAGGTGCAATGGAAGCACTTCGGTCTCGATGAGGCTACATGGGAGTTGGAGGATGCCATGAAAGAGGCATATCCATTTTTGTTCTGATTTTGAGCAAACACTAAGGATGGTGTTATTCCAAGGGGGAGGGGATTGTAATACCCCTAGTTTGACATAGAATGTATTTAACCAAAATTATTTAAATGCTGTAAATATGGTAGTGCAGATTCCTAGTGCGGAGCTCAAGGCCAACGCCTGACTAGTGAATGGCTAGGCATGTATAATGTATATATTTTATTTTGACTGTTTGGTTGGATTGTTATGATGATTTATAATATATGTAGATATTATGTGCATAAATAATAAAATGGCCCAAGAATGGTTGTGTAAAGATCACCAAGGGGCTATGATTCCACCAGAGTGCAAGAGGAAAGAGGGGTTCTATGGGAGACTACATCCTTGCTTCCAAGTGTCAACCTTAGAAATCACCCAAATTCTATCATGTGATGTGACTAAGCCAATTATCCCCTTTTTTACTATTCTCCAATCATTGAATGCATGTGTGAGGTTGGTAGGAAAAGTCACCTCATGCAGTTATTGAAGCACAAGGCTGACTACACTTTTGTGACAATTATTTCATGACGGAAGTTAGTCTGTAGAAGCCAGGAGTCCTTTCTTCTACTATTAGAAGTTATGTCGACTGTATTTTCACCATTTCCTCATATCCCTTAGAGTCAACCCTCATTCTCGCATTCTTTCACACAGATATACACTAGGCAGAGCTCTCCATTGTTGTACATGAACTTACCAGACTATGTTTAACCCACAAATTCAAATTTGGAGACCATGTTTGCAGATTTGGAAGTGAAAATTGATAATTGTAGGTGAGTAGAGAGGTTGGGAAAGCTAGGAACCCTTACCCATCGAGTTTTGTTGCTCGTAGGTGCTTGAAAATCCATGAATTGAAGCTACGGGTGGTTCTATGCACACACTGGAAGCACCTAAGAGATGGATCGCCCAAGAGAACTGTGGATCCATGAAGGGGATGCCTAGGCTAGAAGGGTGTTGTGTGGGACAAGTATTGTGGAAGCCAAGGTTGTGAGGGTTTAATGAGACCCCTGTAGAGATCTGTATTAGCATTTGGATAAGCATTGAGAGCAGAATGGGTTGTGGGATGAGAAAGAGAATCCTATAAGTGTTTCCTTCGCCCTGGTGGCCTCATAGCCCAACTTGGGGGTGGCCTCTTAGCAGAAAGAGTATATGTTGTACAAAGTGCCTATGGTTGGGTGGAAAATCGCTCTTACACGACCAATTGCTTGGATCTGCGTTGGATAAAGATAAGTATTCTCATGCATTTGAATCTAAAATGTTTTTATTTGATGCATGTACTGTTTGTGCGTGTATTTGCATGCTAGATGTGTGTGTTTAGAGTTTAATTCTGTTTTGTATGTTTATTTACGTTTCTGCGCATGTTTTATATGTTGAAAATCGTATTATGGTTTTAGAGCAAAATTTGTGAGCCCGAAAACAGTTAATGTGCCCTCCCGATGGTCGGATTGGGTGAGGGGAACATTACATACTAAAAGATTTCATTCTAAATCTAAATCTAGCATAGTAATTTACTTATTTACAAGTCAATTTTATCATAAATTTAAAGGCTTCAAAGAGTAGTTTATCTTGTGGTTTTAAATTTGTATTTGGGAAAGTTTAGTGCCTTTCATTGACTTCCCCAAAAGGGAAAGCAAAGACCCAAAGGGAGCTTGATTCACTTAGTTATTTTTGTCTTTTAGCATAATTTAACTTAGTGTAATTTTTGGGTATTTTTCTAACCTTGCCTAAAGACACTTCCAAAGTGTTTTTGGGAATCTTTAGCTACTAATTGCTTGTTGGTTTTTAGTTTTTGACAAACAGGTAAGATGAAGTGCTAGCAAATTTTCGAGGACTTAAACCATCCAAAGCACCAGGAGCGCCCCTTTTTCACCTTAACTCATTTTGAACCTTGTAAGCCTGTTGGTGTCAAGTTTTAATTCAAGCATAAATACATGTCATAGTAAAATATGCTCAAATGCATTCGACATGAACATGTTATTTTTACCCTGGAGAAAAACCCTTAGAAGGGAGAAAAACTCCAGCCAAACAATCTTTCTTATATAAGATATCAAGTTCAGATTACATGATCATCATAAACTTCACTTATGCTGTGTTAAGACAAAATTTAATAGCAGAAATAACTTACACCGGAATTGTATGAAAACCTCAATATCCTCTGCCTGCTACAAGTATTATCCTCTTCCTGCTGTAAGTATTACTCCTCTGCTTGTTGTAAGTATTACTCATCTGCTTGATGTTGCACATACTATTCCTTTATTGAAATGGACAGACCTTACACCTCCTCCAAGAGCACACCTCAGAAAAATTGCATTAACATAAAGGGAAGGGGGTGGCTTCCCCAAGAAACCCCCTAAGGGAACTGTCCTAAGCATCCCCCTAAGGGAACCGCCCTCCAAGTAGTCCCCCCTATACATGACACCTGTCACTTGGCATGTGAAGCAACCCCCTATACATGACACTTGTCACTTGGCATGTAAAGAAACCCCCCTATACATGACACCTGCCACTTGGCATGTGAAGCAACCCCCCTATGCATGACACCTGTCACTTGGCATGTGAAGCAACCCCCTTATGCATGACACCTGTCACTTGGCATGTGAAGCATCCCCCCTATGCATGACACCTGTCACTTGGCATGTGAAGCACCCCCCTATACATGACACTTGTCACTTGGCATGTGAAGAATCCCCCCTATACATGACACCTAATAGCTGGTGGAGATGATACATGCCAAGACAAAAATGAGGACACGTGGAAGGAGTTAGAAGTCAGCGATGATATATAATAGCTTCTAAAGCTATAATTTTAACAGTTGGATCCTAATTTATAAAGGACCAAAGGAATCCCCAAAAAATTGTAAAAATATCATAATAAAACAAAAGCACGTGGGCTACCCAGCACCCGCACCCCATCCCCCCTGGGGGGGTTTTTTGTTGCCACTTTGTGTGGTGTGATTTTTCCTAATTTTTTGATTAGTTTTGTTTCAGTATATTAAATCACATCCTACACACATTGCACTAAAATAGTTTACTTTTATCATCTTTCCTTTTTGCAAGAGTAACGGACATTGACTCAATCCCCGTATGCTCTTGTAACCACAGCAGGCTTTCCTAAGTTGGTGGTAAAAAATCAGAAGGGATGAGTGTGGCTAGTTAATAGGGAAATCTACTTAAATATTTGTTGTCATACTAAGCGGTTGCATTGGACTTACTACAAGTCAGAAGGGTGCCCAAAGCAGAATTTACGTCTCCCCTTGTTGGACACATGGTATTGTTGATCTGCACTTACTAGCAAGGATAAAAGGATAAGTGGTCCAAACCAAAAATTGACCCATTCTACACAACTCACAAAATAATAATAAAACACACAAGAGCACATTCAAAACATTTACTTTCAACATTGTATTCACTTTCGGCATTGGTCTTATATTGCTTATCTTGTTTTTCCTTGAAGTATTTTCTTACATGCAATGATGATGACATTGTATTTTATATGTTCTTAAGTATAATTTCATTTTTCTCTTGTGTTTAACTAATAAAATCCTAGAGTATTTTTTTCTTTTTTTTGTAGCGTAATCAACCTTGTTTTTTTTATTAGGGACCACCCCCCTTGACTTCAGTAGGAGTTGGCCTAGATGAAGGAGTCAAGTTTCAAGTGATAGTACTTGACTCGCGACTTTCCCCTAAGGATGCACCCAGTGGCTTGAATATTTTTGCCATGTTACCCAAGGTGCATATTAGGCGACAACAAGTTCTGTTACGTCCCCTCCCGTCATCCCGACCCGCAGAGGGAACATGACCGCAACATGGGGTGTCTAATTCTTCCCCACAGCCATATGACAAAATTTGCAATTAAAAATAAATGCATAATTAAATTATACAATGGAATTAAAACATATTAACACACACACAAAATGGAATGCATCAGCATATTTATCCCAAGCAGAATGATGAAACAACATGCAGAGAATTAATCCCCTTCGCATGCTATGCACGGGATTTATGTTGGTCAGCTTAAGATAATCATTTCATTCAATCAACAAAACAATCACTAATTAACACATTGTAGAATATAGAATAAACATAATTTAAACACAGAGAACACTTATCTTTATGATGAAGCTGTCCAAACAACTAGTTATGTGAGAAAAACGTTCCACCCAACCATAGGTCCATGTCCAACCTATATTCTTTCAGCTGAGAGACCACCCCCAAGTTGGGTTGTGTATCCACTAAGGAGGAACTAAACAGGCTCACTCACAGCCATGGTTTCACACAAACAGTCATGCTAAGCCAACACACAGTTGGGTTTATCAAGCATGCAAGAGAGAAAGGAGGAGGATGTGAAGCCAATGAGCTCAACCACATAGCTACAGGCATCTCAACTAAACTCAAACAGTCATGGCACCCACAATACCTGCCACACCCAACACAAGGAAGGTCCCCTTCTCTGTTGCACAGTCCCTCAGGTGCCCCTTCCCTCTAGTGCTATTTAGGTTGGGCATAGAAAGGTCCAAGCTGCTAAATCCTTGAGATTCTAGCCTTCATTGAGTTTATCAAGCAGTTCCAACCTCTATTCTCTCTTCTTCTCTGTTATTCACACTTGTATTTTTCTCAATTCTATCACCAAATAAATCTATCCTGTAATTGGATTTTCGGCTATAAAATTGAGCTTTTCCTATGGATTTTTGGGCATCTAACACTCTCCAATTCACCCCAAGGTTCAAGTCTATAGATCCCCCATTGGATTTCCCTGCCCACACAAATTTCTGGGCATTTTTGGCACTTCAAAACGTGGCTTTTCTCAGAGTTGTGATTTCTGGTTTTTCTCACTGTTGGGCATGTGTAATGGATGAAAACTGATGCTTACATGTTCAATAATGGAATGGAAATGAGGAAAAACAAATTCCCATGAGGTAGAGTGACTTGTGGGTGAACGAAACAGAGCCCATACCCTGCCTTACGAATTTATGGGCTGCCCATGCTCCATTGAAGCCATGGACTGATTTATTCAACTACTTCCTTACAACATAATTAAATGTCAGAAAGGAAATTCAAATGGGTTCTCAAGATGACATTCGGCATCATATAGTTCAACCCCACAATCCCCCTCACCACACCCTAGTGGAATACACATTCCCCCCTCATATTAGTTGCTTCCATAGCCATTTTTTGGTATTTTATTGCAATATTAATATTTACATAATTTTACAGTGTTCCATGGCTTAATAGCACATGGATAGCAGAATATTAAATATTTGTTTTTTTAATAAAATTCAAGCATACACTAGCGGGGCCTTGGCCTAGGGAAGCATACATCACATGTATACAATATTTACATTAAAAGACAATATATCCTAAGGGTCAAAATGGGTGTATTACATTCCCCTCCCCCTTAGAATAACACCATCCTTGGTGTTCTCAAAACTGAACAAAAATGGGAATGCCTCTCTCATGGCATCCTCAAGCTCCCATGTAGCCTCATTGGGACTAAGGTGCTCCCATTACACCTTTACCTGTCTGATGGCTCACTTTCGGAGTAATGTGAAATTCTTGTTGAGGATAAGCATAGGATCCACTTAGAACTCTCCCTCGGGTTCCACCTATATTTCATTCCAATCAATCATATGATTAAGATCATGTACATACTTCTTAAGAAAGGATACATGGAAAACATTATGAGCTCTTATGTTAGTAGGAAATGCAACTCTATATGCAACTGGTCCTATCCTATCAAGGACTTCAAATGGCCCACAATATCTTGGTGCCAGCTTGAACTCCCCAGCTTCAGGTAACTTTTCCTTGGTTTCACCCTCAAATAAACATGATCCCCAATCTTAAATTCCTTATGCACTCTTTTCAAATATGCATAACTCTTTTTCCTATCCTGAGCTACTTTCAAATTCTTCCTGATCTTAACAACTTCTTGTTCCATTTCCTGAATCATTTTTGGTCCAATCACTACCCTATTCACCGAGATGTCCCAACTCACTGGAGTCCTGTATCCTTTGCATTACAATGCCTCGAATGGACTAATTCCCAATGAGGCTTGATGTCCATTGTTGTATGCAAATTCTACCAAGTGTAGGTAATCCTCCCACTTGGTTGGTTTATCCATCACATACATTCTGTTGGAGGGGACCCTTCGGGATCCTTAGTTTTCATTATTTACTTACGTAATAATCTAATTAAAGAAGCAGTTGGAGCGGGTGCAACTGCTCCAACCACATATATGATGTATAAATAAACCAATCAAGATGAATACAAACTGACTAAATGTTTGGTCCAATTCCTGTGTTCGGTTGATGGCTGTGTGTATGCTTAAGCTCTACTTGAATATGGGTTGAACCTGCGCGTTCAACATCTGGCATAGTTTGGGTGACAGTAGCAGCGGACGGGAGCAGTTCGAACTTGCAAGAGAACGTGAGATGCTTCTGCAAGATACCTGCAAGAAATGTTATTGTTGGTGAGAGTAGCATGGAAGAAGTTTGAGATCAAGAACCTGCAAGAAAGAAGACCTGCAAATAAAGATTAAATATTGCTCGATTGTCATGTCCCCTCCTGTCGCTTCGATGCAAGGAAGGAAACATGACCAAACATACCGGGCTTATTGACGATCTCAGCCCCATTCATTACTAAGAAATGCATGGATAAATAAAACTTGTGTATACATATTCATACTTAGCAAGCACAACGGAATTAAACACTATATATGCACACAGTTTCATCATGCATTCAACATATAAACAACAGTCATTAATTAAAACATTGCAGAGCATAGTATTAACATAACTCAAACCACAAAGAATACTTATCTTGAAATGTAGTGCAGAATCATACTTAATATAATCACAACGGAATAACCATAATAACACACATGCAGAAGGGAATACATCAGCCTATTTCTTTCAGGAAGAATAATGAAACAATCATACAATAATCAATCCCATGCTTCATGCCAACTAGCTTAAGATAATCATTTCATTCAATTAACATGAATAATTAAACATGCAGAACAGAACACAGAATGATCATACTTTAACCATAGACAATACTTATCTTTAAGATGAAACTGTCCAACAACTGGTTATGGGAGAGAAATGTTCCACCCAACCATAGGTCTCTCTCCAACCTGTATTCTTTCAGTCGAGAGACCACCCCCGAGTTGGGTTGTGTATCCACTAAGTAGGAACTAGATGGGCTCACTCACAGCCATGGTTTCACTCAAACAGTGATGCTAAGCCAACACACAGTTGGGTTTATCAAGCATGCAATAAGCAAAGGAAGAGGATGCTAAGCCAATGAGCTCAACCACATAGCTACATACATCTCAAGCTAAATTCAAGCAATCCAATCCTCTGTTCAAACATCCACACTTGGATTTCTCACAATTCTGTCATCAAATAACTCAATCCCGTCACTGGATTTCTGGGCTATAAAACCTGGGTTTTCCAATGGATTTCAGGGTATCTAATACTCTCAATTTCGCCCCAAGGTTCATATCTATGGATCCCCCATTGGATTTCACTGCCAGATACCAATTCTAGGCGTTTATGGCTCTTCAAAACATGGGTTCTTGTAGAGTTGCGATTTCTGGTTTTTCTCACTGCTGGGCCTTCGTGATGGATGGAAACTGATGCTGGGATGTTCAACCATGGAATGGGAATGAGGAAGAACCCATTTCCATGAGGTAGAGTGACTTTTGGTACAAGAAAAATAGAGCCAATACCTGCCATACAAATTTCTGGGCTGCCCATGCTCCATTGAAGCCATGGACTGATTTCTCAACAACTTTCTTACAACTGAATTAATGTTAGCAAGGTAGGTCAAATGGGTTCTCAAGATGACATTTGGCAGTTTATGGTTCAATCCCACAACCCCCTCACCACTCCCTAGTGGATACACATGACCCCTTCTCATTAGTTTCTTCCATAGCCAATTTTGGTATTTTATTGCATGATGTTTATTTACATCATTTTTAAAATGCTCCATGGCTTAATAGCACATGGGTAACACAATATCTAATACTGCCTTTTAACTAAAATTCCGAGCATCCACCAGCGGGGCCTTGGCCTTGAGCTCCATGCTAGGAAAATATACATCACATGTACACAATGTTTACATTAAAAGCTATTATATCCTAAGGGTCAAAATGGGGTATTACATCTATAGGCACCAATTCAAGCTGCGTAAGTATGAAATTATATATATTGTCGACTAATAGAACTCACCCTGTTGATTAGTCTATAAAAACGAAGTGTTGGTTGTGGAAGACATTTCACGATAAGACAAACCGTCGATCGCCGACTCTGGCCGACTCTATCTATACCCGTCGAGTGTTGGAATCATGGCAAGGCTGGTTGCGTCGATCATTGACACATGCTGGGCTAGTTGGAGACTCGTCGATTAACCTGTCGGAGACCGTGAAGGAAATTTTTGTGGTCTAGCATGCTCCTGTTGACCAAAGCAAAGCCATCGGTGGCATGGAGTTATCGCGTGCATTTCTTATCACTATTGGGATTACTGATTTGTTGGAGCTTTAGACGACCGTCCAAGGTAGAACACCCATTGTCTGTTTGTTGCAAGCGAACGTGTTGTATGATGCCGATTGATGAGGACGCGCTGTATGATGCTAATTGATGCACAATCCAATTGAAGATTTCATAATCTGACCGTCGAATGATATGGGTTATTTTGTTGCAAGAGACATGCATTTCCAGGAGTTGTTGATGGTTTGAAGAGTAAATTATGTCGGTGCTCCGACCATGATTCAGTTTGACTGCTAGATACATGCCAATTGACGACTAATGAAGATTCTTAACCGATCCCGTCGTATAGTGCATATGCTAACTGCAGCAGCCGACTGTCTTAGTCGAGGAAGCAAACAGTAGTCAAAATGCTCATTTTACAGAAACGTACCGACTATTGAAAGATGTTAAATAAACCGACAGCCTAGAAGACTTTTGTCAACCATAAGAGTTTCCTGTCGAGCGATGTCGCAATGGACTGAGTTTTTCTCAAATTATGCAGCCACGTCATGATTGTTGATATTAAAATATGGTCAAGGTCGAATGTTATAGCCAATTTAAAATTCATGTTGGCCGACATAAATTTTTGGTCGACTAATTATTTGGTCCGTACTATATGGCCGACAGGGTTACTCTTTTGGTCGATGCCATCCCTTTGGGAAGTCGACTTATTTTTCAAAATAAATGTTTTATCATTAACCGGGCCATTTGAAGAATTGTTGCTTCATACTATGTCATGTACCATTGTAAAGGTCGATTTTTTGTATCAGGGTCAATGTTTAAATATGGTCGCTACTATAATAAGGTCGATGTGTTGAGATCGACTACTTGTTATGTATAGTCGGGTCTTTGAAAACTAGTGGAAGATCAACTCCCTTAATATGGTCAGTATATTTGTTTTGGTCGATTGTGCTCGGTGGTCGAAGTAGGTAAAAGTATTTGTAAATAAAGGCGGTCTCTTGCTGACCATGGTCAATCGAGTCGAGTCAAGTCAAGTTAGTCGGCCACGACTAATATCAGTCAGTATCGACCATAAACCACTTACAAATTTGTAGGAAGCCTTATGACAGATGAATTCGACAATGAACACATTCAAGCAGAACCATCTTACATCACATAGAAGACGAGCATAACGATGACACGAAGAACACTTGTAATGATCAAGCCCCCGGTATTGAAATACATAAGCATATCTTGAATGTCATTTCAGAAGTTCAAAGGCAGTTGGTGAGTTGGTGTAAAGGTAGAGCGTGGAAGCCCAAAAGTTCCTGAACCGATGGAGATGAAAGCCGATAGGAAGGTGAAAGCGTGAGGTTCGATTGACCACTACCAGATTGCTGACAAAGACTGAAGGAATCCTAGTTCATGGTTGTTCTAGTTTTCTTCGGGATGAAGAAAGGATTTGTTGGTGGGGGAGATGTTGGAGGGGACCCTTTGGGCTCCTTAGTTGTCATTATTTACTTATGTAATAATCTAGTTAAAGAAGCAGTTGGAGTGGGTGCAACTACTCCAACCACATATATGATGTATAAATAAACCAATCAAGATGAATACAAACTGACTAAATGTTTGGTCCAATTACTGTGTTCGGTTGATGGCTGTGTGTATGCTTAATCTCTGCTTGAATATGGGTTGAACCTACACGTTCAACACATTCTCAACATGTCTTCAAGAACCTGATTCACCCTATCAGTTTGGCCATATGTTTGAGGATGATATGCTGTACTAAAATTTAATCTAGTTCCCAATTCCTGAAACAATCATTTCCATAAATTGGAAGTGAACTTTGTATCATGATAATAAATGATTTCCTTGGGAAATCCATGCAATATGAATATCTCGCTCATGAAGATAGTTGCAATGTCATTATCCTTGTGAGTGGACTTGACTAGAATGAAATGAGCTACCTTTGATAGCTTGTCTACCACTACCATGATTGAATCATGCTTCTTCACTGTCATGGGAAGACCTGTTATAAAATCCAAAGAGATCACTTCCCACTTCCACTCTGGAATGGATAAGGGATGAAACAATCCTGCTGGATGTTGATGCTCTACCTTGACTTGTTGACACTTTTGACACCTAGTAATGTGCTTAGCTATGTCCTTCTTCATCCATGCCAAAAGTATTGCTTTCTTGTTGATGTTCTTGTCTTTTGATATCCTAGATGTCCATAGTATGGCATTTGATGCATTTCATCCATCACTAGCTTCTTTAAATCCACACAATTTGGAACATACAGTCTATCCTTATAAAGGATAATCTCATCTTCTCCAAGTTGATATCCTACACACTTTTCATCTATATTTCTCTGTTGCAACTTTTCTTTAACCTGACGGTATGTTTCATTACCATTCTAGGCTTCAAGAACTCTTGTCTTCAAATCTGATTTGCACATACTTAATGTTGCAACATGAAATTTTCTGCTAAGAGCATCTGTACCTTATTCTCTTTCCATTTTACATGCTTAATTTCAAAATCAAATTCACAAAGAAATTCCATCCATCTAGATTGCCTGGCATTCAAGTTTGGATGGTCAAACAAACAATTCAAGCTCATGTGGTCTGTCCCAAGCTCGAATCTTCTTCCCAACAAATAATGTCTCCACATCTTGAGAGCATGTACTATGGATGCTAAATCTAAAGCATGCGTGGCATAATTCTTTTCATGCTCTTTTAATTTCCTTGAGTCATAGAAAATCACAAACCCTTCTTGCATGAGCACTCCACGTAGCCCTTCAATGCAAGCATCCGTGCACACCACAAAATCCTTCCTTGGATCTGCTATCTTCAAAACATGAGCACTGGTAAGTAACTCCTTCAGCTGCTGAAATATTTTCTCACATTTTTCAGACCATACAAACTTGACATTCTTCCTCTGCAATGAAGTGATTGGATGCGCTATCTTGGAAAAGGCTTCAATAAACCTCCTGTAGTAACTAGCAAGACCCATAAAAGATCTAACATCTGAAACATTATTTGGAGTAGGCCAATCCATTATGGCTTCAATCTTTTCTGGATCCACTGCAAAACCTTCTTCTGAAATAACATAACCCAAATACTGCACCTTCTTTTGATAAAATTCACACTTGCTTAACTTTGCATACAGCTGGTGTTCTCTAAGGACTTGCAACACCATCCTTAGATGCTCCTCATGCTCTTCTTCATTCCTTGAATAGACAAAAATGTCATCCAAGAATACAATTACGAACTTATCCAAATATTTGCTGAAGACACTATTCATGAGGCACATGAATGTGGCAGTTGCATTGGTAAGACCAAATGGTACCACAGTGAACTCATAATGACCATACCTAGTTCTGAAATTTGTCTTATGAATGTAATATTATTTTATCCTCATTTGATGGTAGCCAGACCTCAAGTCAATCTTGGAAAACACTTTAGCTTCCTTCATTTGATCAAATAAGTCATCAATCCTTGGCAATGGATACTTATTCTTGACTGTCACTTTATTAAGCTGCCTGTAATCAATAGACAACCTCAAGGTTCCATCCTTCTTCTTGAAAAATAGCACAGGTGCACCCCAAGGACATACACTCAGTCTAACATACCCCTTGTCCATTAATTCTTGTAGTTGCATCTTTAACTCGATCAATTCTGGCGTGCTCATTCTATAAGGAGATTTGGAAATGGGCGTTGCCCCTGGAACAAGATCAATGGAAAAATAAATATCTCTCTTTCGTGGCAATCTCAACACTTCATCCAGAAACACATCTTTGAACTCTTGCAATATCTGAAAGTCTTCTATCCTTGGTCCTTTGTCCTCCGATGAATCTGATATATGAACTGCATATAATTGGAAACCCTTCTTATAAAACCTTTTCAGCTGCAAGACTGAAATATGTCTTACTAAAACTTGCTTGGGAAATCCTCTTACTAATCTCATCCTTTCCTCTTCATCAATGCATTCAAGTACCTTTTCATATCAGTCTATCTTGGCTCTATTCCTTTCCAACCAATCAATACCAATTAGAGCATCATAATATCCTAATGGTAGGACATTCAAATCCACTTTTGTGAGGAATCCAGTCAACTCCATGGGGTAGTTCATCACTACTTCATTCACTTTTCTCTTGGTCCCTGTGGATAACTGAACTAGCCAGGACTTATTATGTTTCACTTTTATAAGAGAACAACCTTCAACTATCTTAGGAGACACATAACTATGAGTAGATCCTGGATCAATCAAAACAGAAATAGATTTCTTAGCAATCTTACCTTCAACTTCCACCACTACTGATTGATGGTCTGCTTGGTGATCATCCAATGCTGCATAGATTCTAGGTGTTACTCTTGTTATATCTTCCACTGTAGTTGTTTCTTCAAGGTTGTGAAAGCTCTTGGGATTCTCCCTTATAATTGGACAATCTCTGAGCATGTGGTTTCCTCTACAACCCCAACACTAAAGTGGTCCTTTTGATGCTATATATGTTGCTACTGCTGGCTTGTTCCCACTTCGTGCTTGCTAGCCCTGTGGAAAATTTCTTGGTTGATTTTTGAATGGTGGCTTGAATCCATTTTTCCTTTGATCAAACCTCCCTCTTGGGTTTCCCTTCCATCCTGGGTGAAACTCTTATTTTCCCCTGCTCTGCTCATAGCAATGCATTGTCATCCTAATGGCTTCATCAAGACTTGGTGGATTAACAAACTCAATCTTATCTCTGAAATTTTGAGGTAGACTCCCAAGGAAGCATTGGATCTTTACCCTCTCATCTTTGATATAGTCCACATACCTCAACAATTCAAAAAATTTATGGACGTGTTCTTCCTATGTCCTAACTTGAGTTCATTGAATTCTTTCCTCTTACTATCATAATACCTATCAGAAAGGTATTTTTCTTTGAAATACTTCTTAAATCACTCCCAACTAATCTTCCTTTCACTAATCCCTTTTACTTGCAAGAGGTGTTCTCACCAAATTGAAGCTCTGTCATTTAAATTGTAAATGGCAGTTCTGGCCTTTTCATTCCATGAGTAATCATGAATCTTGACATATTTCTTCATCCCAAGAAACCATGCCTCTGCCTCTTGGCCAGTCTTGTCTTCTCCATCAAATGTGGGAGGCCTTGCCTTCCTGAATTCTCCCTGTGGAATTCCTTTGAATTTATTTCTTCCTTCAAGTATGTTAGAAGTATGTCTTGGACTTCTCATAGAACCTCTGGAGTCACAAGACCCATTGGAAGAAGATATTGAGTAGGGTGTTCTATGCTTATTGCTCATAGAACTCCTTCTTGGGCTTGGAGTCCTCCTCCTAGAACAACCTCTAGAGAGACTCTCTGCATCTCTTTCCTCTTTTCCTACATTGCTTGGGTTGGACCCAATGTTTATCCTCTACTGCATATAAATGAGGCTCTACAAAATAGCAACATTGAGCTGGTTGTGTTCTTCCTGAACCTTCATCAATATTTCAATGAAGCTTAACATGGTCTCAACCAAATTCTGAGGAGTTATTTGCTCCCTTCTCCCATTGGATTAAGTTTCAGCATTCTCTTCTTGCACATTTTCTCCTAACACATCTTCATCATGCTCATAAGGATCCTGAGCATCATTCATGGTCACCATTTTCTTTGGAGACCCATTTCCATGTATGTTGCATCTACTACAACTATTCAAATCTTATCAGCTGCAAACACTATGCATTATAAAAATATTTATTAGACATCTTAGGAATGCATATAGAAACATAAAGCATCAATATTTAACATAATTAAACTCATGGAATAATTCTTAGAGCTATTATGCCTTCTTCTCTTTTGCCCCATCATGCAATTCTGGAAATTACCAATACTGACAACATTTTTTGTCAAAACAACCACTGACACTTTTATGCTCTAAATATCTATGATATATGAAGACCTCATTCAAATTTTGGTTATGCACCATTTTTACCTGCTAGATAATATTCAATTCCTATCCACATGCTTCATTCCGACTTCGGGTGTGAAAATTTCAATATTTCAAAAATGACAACTTTTACCAAAATTCTGCACTTTTACACAACTGCAAATTTATTCTGAAAAGCCAACTTCAGCCGTCTGTAGAAGCAAATCTAGAAAGAATCATGAAAACTTTTCTACCAATCGAAGTTAGTCCATATAAAAAGAAACACTCAGAAACTTTCGGATCCTTGTTCCAATGTACTAGTCAATTTCTATAAAATTCTGGGTTTGACTATTTTTAACTTTTAACTTTTCCCAAAACTTCAAACTTTTGGGCCAAATATGGCTATCTTCCAAACTGAGCATTTCTAGAAAATATTTGTCTAGCGGAAAATGTCTGTATTAATGAGAGTATGAAATGTGGAGTTCAATAGATTTCTTGAATCCTACATCTAGGGTCATTTTCACCCACTGCAAGCATTTCAAAATTCTTAAAAAGTGGCCCGGAATAGTGCTTTTTGGCCTTCTCACTCACCTCGACTCCACATCCTTTGGATTTTGGCTCAAAGCATTCAAAATTAACATTTTGCATGCTCCATGGCCGCTCCATATCGATTTCATCTCAATTCGACCTCCTTCCAAGCTTCGGGACACCGATTTGTAAAAGCCATTAATTCCAATTTTATGCCAAATTAGAGCATAATGGGCTCGGGACCCTCACTGGTTCTTTCGTGGCCTTTTTTAATGACCTCAGAACACCATAAAACTCATCCAATTTTCAGTCCACATGCTCCTGCTATCCAAAAATCAAGTTTCGAGCTCTATACTTTTTTTTTGAGCCTGTAATCCGCAACCCGCAATCCGCAATCCGTACTGTGGGACTCGAAAATGCGGAACGCCAATTTTTCAACCTCGAAAAATGTCACTTCCGCAATCCGCAATCAGTACTGCAGAACTCAAAAATGCGAAACGCCAAATTTTCAACTTTGGAAAATGTCACTTCCCCAATCTGCAATCTGCAACCTGTACTACGGAACTTGGAAATGCGGAATGCCAAATTTTCAACATCGGAAAATACCCCTTCCGTAATCCGCAATCCACAATTCGTACTGTGGAACTCGGAAATGCGGAACGCCAAAACGTAAATTTGAAATTTTTTCATCTCCGTAATGTGGATTGCGGAAACACCTCCTCTACTCCTGCAACTTTCATAGCTTATATCTCCCTCATCCCTTAACCAAATAAGGCAATTCTGGTACTGTTGGAAAGCTCTTGGAGAACTCTATGCAACGGTATGATCCTCTTCCACACCTGAGAACTCTGATTTTGTCATTATCTCAATCAAAATGCTGTCCAAATTCATCAATACCTCCTTTAAACATTATGATATCTACCTGTAAACTCACAGTTTGGCCCAAGCAGCCCCAGTGCTGCAACATGGGCTCTGATACCACTCTGTCATGTCCCCTCCCATCATCCCGACCCATAGAGGGAACATGACCGCAACATGGGGTGTCTAATTCTTCCCCACATCCATATGACAAAATTTACAATTAAAAATAAATGCATAATTGAATTATACAATGGAATTAAAAAATATTAACACACACAAAATGGAATGCATCAACATATTTGTCCCAAGTAGAACAATGACCACAGAGTTACATGCATCTCAACTAAACTCAAACAGTCATGGCACCCACAATACCTACCACACCCAACACAAGGAAGGTCCCCTTCTCTGCTGCACAGTCCCTTAGGCACCCCTTCCCTCCAGTGCTATTCAAGGTGGGCATAGAAAGGTCCAAGCTGTTAAATCCTTGAGATTCTAGCCTTCACTGGGTTTATCAAAATGTGGTTTTTCTCAAAGTTGTGATTTTTGTTTTTTCTCACTGCTGGGCATGTGTAATGGATGAAAATTGATGCTTAGATGTTCAACAATGGAATGGGAATGAGGAAAAATGAATTCCCATGAGGTAGAGTGACTTGTGGGTGAAGTCAATAGAGCCATACCCTGCCTTATGAATTTATGGGCTGCCCATGCTCCATTGAAGCCATGGACTAATTTATTCAACTACTTCCTTACAATAGAATTAAATGTTAGCAAAAAAAGTCAAATGGGTTCTCAAGCTGACATTTGGCAGCATATGGTTCAACCCCACAATCCCCCTCACCACTCCCTAGTGGAATACACATGGCCTCCTCTTATTAGTTGCTTCCATAGCCAATTTTTTTGGTATTTTATTGCAATATTAATATCTACATCATTTTACAATGTTCCATGGCTTAATAGCACATGGATAGAAGAATATCAAATATTTGTATTGTTAATAAAATCCGAGCATACACTAGCGGGGCCTTGGCCTTGAACTCCACGCTAGGGAAACATACATCGCATGTATACAATATTTACATTAAAAGCCAATATATCCTAAGGGTCAAAATGGGGGTATTGCAAGTTCCAAATAAAGGTTCCACCAACTTCCATGTCACATTCTTGATGAGAACCTCATATTCCTTCTACATAGATTCTTTCCACTCATCATAAGGAGAAACTTCTTCAAAGGAAGTTGGGTCATGGTTCATGGGTAGCAGATAAATTCAATTCACAATCATATGAAACATCCATATAAGTTGCATCGCCCATATTTGAATCATCTACAACACCTCCATCTTCTTGTCTTGTCGAACTCATGATTCTTGTATTTCCAACCTCATAAGGACTAACACTTTCAAGTGTCTTCATGACCCACTTTGGAAGTCTCTATGAGGGTCCAGGTTTTTCAGCTAGTGGTGCTTCATTCTCTTCGAGATTAAATCTTCCAACCATCTCAATCATATCATCTAATTGAACCTCTTATCCCAGTGAAGTGGCAAGAACTTCTTCATGAAGGGAAATGGTGCTACAAAAGGAGATTCCAAAGATTGAGCCAAGATAGGACCCCCTCTTCAAGATGTGGAATATCATTTTCATGTTCATGAAATTTCCTTACATGGGTTAACATATCCACATGATCAACATGCCTCTCCAAAGTCTTGCCATTTTTTTTTCATTTTAAGAAAAATCACATCTCGAGAAACAATAAACTTTTTATTTACCTCATCATAAAAACGATATGCCTTGGTGGTGTTTGAGTACCCCAAGACGATGCACATTCAACTCTCTGCACCATGACATTTCTCTATTCCTTAGGAATTAACATATAACATGTGGAACCAAAGACCCTAATATGCCTTATCAAAGGACTAATGTGGCCATACAGCATTTCACATGGTCTTGTTGGAAAGAGCATGAGATGGACTTGTGTTTCTCAAATAGACTACAAACAATACCGTATCACCCCAAAACATCAATTTCACATTCTTGAAAAATAACATGGATTGTACCATATTCAAGAGTGTTCTATTAATTCTTTCTACTGCACCATTCTGCTAAGGATTATATGGAATAGTGGTTTGATACACAATCCCATGTTGATGAAGATAGTTTTCAAATTCATTAGAAGTATATTATTTTCCATTATCACTATGAAGAGTATCAATATGAGATTGTGTTTCATTTTCAATCCATATATGAAAAATTTTAAATGTTTCAAATGCCTCAAATTTATGCTTCAATAAATAAACCCAACACATCTTGGTGTAACAATCAATAAAAGCCATGAGATATTTATTACCATTAGTAGAAGCAATAGGCATGGGGCCACAAAAATCAGACTATAGTAGCTCTAATTTTCTACATGCTCTGGAATTTGAATCACAGAAAGGCGACTTACTATGTTTTCCAAGGATACAAGCATCACATTTCTTCAACTTCTTTGGAATGATGGGAAAATAGAAAACACCATTCTTCTTCAATATTATAATATTATCATAATTAATATGTCCATATCGAGCATGCCACAAGAGACTGAATAACAAAGTTCCTTCTTCATGTTGAGAGTGGTATGCAAAATTATGATCTCTTGTAGATGTCCCTTTTAGCTTCAATAGTCTCTCATTTTCGCATCCAATCATAATGACTGGGTTTTTAGAGGATCTCCTCATGTCAACATTCCCATCAAATATGTGGATGTAATGGCCTTGCTATTGAATGTGCACAAGAGACAAGTTTCTTTGCAATTATGGAAGATAGAGAACATTTTGGAACATAAAATCAAGAAATCTAGGCAATTTAAGCTAGATGGTTCCAATTCCTTTAGGTTTGAGGATGGACTTATCTGCAAAGTACACTATACCATCTACATTTTCATTGAAATCTTCAAAAAATTCTCTTCTAAATGTCATGTGGTAGTTAGCACCAGAGTCGAGCAACTAAGTACCTCTCCAAGAGGAAAATAAAGCTTTGAACAACACTTCATTTACACCAATATTGCAATGTGCAACAATGAAAAGGGCAGAATCAAGAGCTTTAGTTGATTTATGATCTTTACGTCTTTCTTCTTTCTGCACTTTCTTCTCTGTGGTCTTCTACCATGTAATTTTGTATGTCTTTTCCTCATGTCCTTTATTGCCACAACTAACACATTCAATATTAAATATCTTACCATGGTTATGTCTAATCCCCCTTCCCTGCCTCCAAATTTCTTTATCCCATGTTCTCTTTTGCTTCCATCTACTCTAGAAGAATCATGTGATTGATTCTCCCCTTTCTGAGCAACGCACATAGTCTGTTTAGTGGGATGAACTATCTTACTTCCAAAGGATTTCTCTCATTCTGTAGTTTTCTCCACTAGAGTGTCAAATTTAAGGTCCTTTGTTCGACCACCAACTTGAAGTGACTCGGGATAGTGAGAATATGTGGGATAAAGGACCTTGATGAAGGTTATGAGAGAAAAGTATACCTTCACACCAATAGCATCAATTTCATGCATGATAGCTTTAATCTCATATGCTACATGCATGGGATCATTATCCTTCAACTCTAGGTTGAAGAGCTTCAATAACAACTAAATTAGTTCCAATTCTGAGTGTGAGCCATACAAATATTTCGAATTCTTAAAAGCATCATAAGAATTATTAGCAGATGAGATATGTGGATTCACCTCTTCACTTATTGTGTCAACAATCAATGCATATGCTTTCTTATCTCTATTTTTACATATAGCAAGCTCTTTGTCTATTGTAGGTTCTTTAGGTGTAGTGCCACCCTCTCCTTCACAAATTTCATCCCGTAGATCGTTGAAGTTGAGGGTATTCTTAATCTTCCTCGACCATTATGGATAGTTGTCCTTACCAGTTAGCACCACTTCAACAAATGAAACTGGAGAATGCATCTGCAACAAAGCTGACAATACAAGCTTTTCAATGCAATCTGCAATACAATCTTGGAAATACTATCTTCAAACTCTGTAATACACTCTACAATACAATATATTGCAATATAGTAATGTGAAATACACAATGTGAAGAAGACAATTCGACATGTGTAATGAGGCAATTTGCAGTTATAATGAGGAAAATGTATACGATGTATTAAAAAGTAGTCCCTTGCCAACAATAAAACTATCAACAACCTTGAGTGAAATATCATGAAATATTAGGTTGTGAGTTAGTTCATCCATGTTTTTCACTAGAGTTAGCATTGCTATACCATACCATACCATAGAGAGTGTAATATGTTGTACTCTTTTGCAATTAGTCTATCCAATTAATTGTTGTTGTTTCTCTCTAGAGGGGGATAGAGTTGAAAGATGATTAGAGACTGTCACATACCCAGTAGCCTCTTTACACTATTGATACCATAGGGCACTCTTGAATTTGTGCATAAATTCTGCTCTTTGATACAAAATTCAAATTTCCCTTCCATTCACATCTATTTCATGAACTTTACATCGGAAACATACTTATATGTATAATCGTGCATTATTAAAAATACCCATTCAATTTTATTGGATTATTCCTACCATAAATGAATTCCAACCATGCTCTAATAATTCATGCATATAAACAATTCAACAATAGTAATTTAAGCATGCACATTTATCATAATTTATAAACCATGACAATCATACACAATTTGGCACTTATCTTAGGAATGTCCTCCAACCAGTTGCAAGCTAAGAACGTTCCTCCCAATCGTAGGCACTCTGTCAAGTCTTCTCTTTCTTTGATAGATGCCACCCCCAAGCTAGGGCTATCAATCCATAAGGGGCGAATTTCGACTTCTTCCTCTTCAATTTAAAACCACACTCCTCACACAGTGCTCCTCACCCAAGGGAACTTATCCTTTACCCAAGTGGTGTAGGTAACCCCATACATAATTAACCCCAATCCCTCACTCATTCCCCATCAACCTACACAACACCAGGGAAGGTACCCCCTTCTCTGCACCACAGTCCTTTAGGTTTCTTCCTTCCCCTTTTTTGTGCTCCAGTATAGATCAACCAAAAAGTCTCTATGACATGGCTCTAGGGATGTCACAATATAGGCTAGGTTCCCTAATCCCGGGCACCACTTTATTAGGGTAGCTAGTGTTTCATTGATCAAGGTAGGCTTGAGTGTTAGCTTCTGGAAAACTAATATTCCTTTGGTTTACCAACCGAAACTACCATGGCATGGATGCTCGTCCTCTCTATATGCTAGAATGAATGAATCCTGAATGAAGTGAGTTTCTAACATTAAATATGCATGGTTTTGTTTGAACACATGGCTTCCCCAAAAGAGGCCACTTTTCCCTCTTACTACTCAATTAAGATAATTAACCCATGATTAATTAAAGTGATCCTCATAACTATGGTTAAGGAAATTTGGATTAAAAAGGTTAATGAAGGCTAAGGCATAGTTAAAATCCACTAGGTTCATCACCCCTTATCCCCTCTCACTTCCCCCACTTGTGTATTCAAAGCCTCCCATCTCTTTTTCATCCTCATTCGCTTACAGTTGTTGGGGATTTTTATATTAGAAAGAAAATGTGCGTACTTACACTATATTCGGTCATCCTAGACCATTCATTTCTGGCTTCTAGCCTTTACATAATTACATCATATTTACATCTTGGGGTAAAAAACGGGGTGTTACAGAGACACCTCCAACACCACGAATTTTGAGGTTCATTGTGACTCCATGGCGCAACACACCAATGTCCGTCTGAATTGTTGGTAGGATGTTAGTTCCCTTAGAGGAGCCCAATAGAACTCCAATAGAACTTAGAGGTGACACTCTAGGCCTCATGTAGTAGCTATGCACACTAGTGGCAACACACAATACATGTGACCAAATATTGGTAAATGTATAGATGAGAGGATGAAATTGCTTTGCCTGCATATCTTTGAGAGGCAATACAACACACAAGTTCGCAAGTAAGAGAGATAGCCTTGTGGTCATAGATATAAAGGGGAATCCCACACAAGCCGCATGTAGCAGAGGTATGTAGTGGTATGAATATGCATAAAAAATGCAAGTGATACCAGGTAATATGCAGAAAACAAAAATAATGTTATTGAACCCTCGACCTTCGCCTGAACTTACTCAGATATGAAATGTAGCATGCAACTCATGCAAAGGAGCCCCAATTCACAAAGAGAGAGGGTATATGCACACAAATAGGGTTGTGGTCATGGGTTTGAAAAGATACCAATCTTGAAACCAACAATGAACTGTGTCAATTAGATATAGAACTTCAAACAAAAACCGTGTTGAATAGATACCAAATTTCAACGGAGGATGCACGGAGGTGAATACCCATGCAGATACAGGTCGTGGGTTAAAACGTATGTCATCTCCACAATAGCATGTAAAAATGAAAACTAAAACATGCATATTACCACAAGAGATAGCACAATACAGACTCAAGTTGTAGGAGGTTTAGTTTTTTATTCGTAAATGCCAAGGAGCAAACTGAGTCGGAGCAGGGAGCAGATATTATGCTAAGGAGCAAAATAAAGGAGGACAGAAGGCAGACTCAAGGAAATCATGAATTTATAAAAAAACTAGGTCTATGATACCATTGACAGACTTGGGATAACTCCAACGTTGGATATATCTTTACATTAAATGTGAATATATATATATAGATATATATATCTTCCAAGAGGTTATAGTAACTCTTCAGTTTGTTCTTTGCTAACTAAAACCATTCATAAGTCAAAACACCGTAATTTGGAAAACCCTTGTTCTTTATGGGTTTTTTAAAAACATGGTATAATTGTCGATTTGCCAATGGAGCATAGGGATGCCTAAGGCTATAACACTAAATAGACTTTAAAAACTTGTTTGGCACATCCAATATATGTTAAGTCTCCAATAGGCTAGGAGAAGACAATACCCATTAGATTATTTCCTAATAAGTCTATATCATTACTCTTTCTTTTTTATGCATATGTACACCCAATAGGTGCATAAGTATATAATTTTATCATTGTAGAGGTTAGTATTATGTTAGATCCATCTTAATCTTAGATTTATGAAACATGGTAAGAAATACAATTTTTTTTAAAAACATTTTCTTTCTTTCTATATATATGTGTGTAAATTTTATTTTTATTTGAGTTTATAATTTGGAGATGTATAATCATTAATATTATATTTGTTATAAAAAGTTAAAATTTGGAGGGCTTTCATTGTATTTGGTGATGATCACATGTGTGAAGAAGAAGTGGGTTTCAAATTCACAAAATGAAATGCATACATCAATCATCACCTTTGGGACTTGCACTTGGTAACTAGAACTTCTTGAGAAGATCACCAATACCAAGACTACCCTAGCTCAAGTGTGCTTAAGGATGGAGTTTCCCCCATATTTGAGCCCATTTAGAATGCTACCCATTTGCAAATATTAACATCTATTATGCCTAATGAACTATTCATTTATAGCTCTCTCGACTCTTTTATTTAAGCTTTGGAGGGCTCTCATAGTCCAACTTATGAAATGTCATTTTTGGAATTATGTATGTAGTGTAAGTCATTAATGCATGATCCATATCCCATGAGAACTAATTAGAATGATCACTTTTTTCGTGAATTTGAATAGTAGAATGCTCACTCATTGCATCGGGTGATGCTCATAGGGTTGAATAAGTAGGATTAAGATGAGAAATGAATTTCATAGCATTAATCCTTTCCTCTAGGTTGTGCGCCTAGTAACTAGGACTTCTCGAGAAGGTCATCCATGATCCCAAGACTACTTAAGCTTAAGCACACTTAACGATGGAATTTTCCCCATAGTCAACCCCACATAGCTTGGTAACCCATTTGCAAAACCTTTTCAAGTATCATGCCTCACTTAGCAATCATTGCAGTGAGTGATGCTCATAAGGGGGTGAAGAAGTGGGATTGGGACTAGTGAAATGAATTGCATAGCATCAATCATCACCTCCAAAGCTCGTACCTATTTACTAAAACTCCATGAGAAAGTCACCCATCCAAAGACTACTCTGGCTCAAAAGCCCTTCACAATGGATTTTCCCCTATAATCAACCCCACTTAACATGGGTCATGCATTACTGACTGAAATTAAAAATTCCTAAAATGAGATTTCATATGAAAAAAGAGTTCTCAACCGTGTATGTTGATGTTAAAGTTATAATCAATTCATCACTTGAATCATTTGTCACATCGACCTGGCCATACTAAATTGTAAATTACACCTTTCAACCCAACAAGGAAAACCATTTTACTCGGAGAAAAACATAGGATGTAAACATAACAAGATACATTGTGTTTAAGAGAACATAAAGAATAGCAAATAAGCCATACATACCTCCATCACATAATGTAAATGTTGCAATTGATAGACATCAAGATACTCATGATAATAGCTCTCGAGATTCTCACTGCACATCCAAAATTGACACAATCTAAAATTTCCAAAACGAACATAAATTGGAATTGCCCTTATATGTAAAAATCTTACAGGTATAATTAGATTAAGCTCTACACATCCAAAATACAAAAATAAAACTGTAGGATAACAATCTATCAAGAAACTCATCATAATAGCTCTTGAAATTCGCACTGCACATCCAAAATTGAAACAAAGATGTAAAAATTCGAAAACTAACATAAACTGGAATTGCCCTTGTATGTAAAAATCTTACAATTATAATCAGATTAAGCTCTAAACATCCCCAAAATACAAAAAACATTGTGGGATAGCAAGGGGTTTTGGAGATTTGTAGGACATTCCCTTACATGAATTCCGTGAAATAGTTCTTCATGCCATTGCTATTTGATTTCCAAAGTTTCTGTTGCACTTTCAGGAACTTGCAGCTAATTTTCATCTTCTCTACCGATACAAATCCTTTTGCAATTGTTTCCTCAAATTTTTTAGTCAGTTAAGATCTCTGATCTTGCATGATCTATATCCAGTTTTGTTTATATCTCAGGATAATTTTTGCCATATACTGACAATTTTTATGGATGTACTATGTTTATGAATCTTTAGCCAGAAGTATTTGGATTCTTCTTGGAATCTTGGGATGAGATTGCATTATTTTGTGGGCTGATAATGTTCCTTGTATAGTCTGTCTGGAGTGAAACTGGCCCAAGGGATGAATTTCTGAATTTCTTCATCAACTTGAGTTGCATATCAGTCAATCTGGTATCTATTTATGAATGTATATGAGTGTTGCACTGTAATCAGGCGAAGAGTACAAGAAGTCTGTATGCTGTTTAAACTTTTGGGAAGTCTATAAATGCAAATCCCATAGCATTTTGCTGCAAAATTACTGAGAAAGAATAAATGCAGACAAAAGAAAAAAAGGTGACAACACATGCAACACCCAACATTTCAAAAGGGCAGTCTATGGTGTGAAAGCAGCGAGCATTGTGGCTCTGAAAATGAGCCTTTGGAGTAAAGACAGTGTAGCAGATCTCAGGGATTAGCAAAATTTCCACTCACCAGTAATTTTTCGATATAATTAAAATGTGTAAGTAATAAAACTCATACCTTGATATTGTGAAGGCCTGACACGATCCCCCAGACACCTGAGCTTCTCAGACACAGTGGAAAATTTGAAATCCCTTCAATCCATCCATCATCTGCTGCTGTAAGCAAAAAACAAATGCAGTACAGTATGAATTGCATAGGCATAATGTTGTACAGATGGTTGAAGACGCGTGGAGCTAACATGCATGGAGCGCGTACCTATATCTGCAAATGCACTGTCAATGGAATTTCAAACTTCGTTTATCTATGACATCATGTTGAAACGTGCCTTGTACAGCAAGCAAACGTACTTGAACTTGCATTTGGCAACTCTCATCATGCCTCTGTGCACCAAGCACCACAGCTCAGAGATCTATGAAAGCCCAAATGGCGCATGTCGTCAATGGTGACTATTTTTAATTAACCAAAAAATATTAACTAACAAAAATACGATAACAATGGCAAATCGGAGTTTATTCCTTTAACACAAATATTATTACAATGGCAAATCAGAATTTATTCCTTTTCCATGTCAGCTCTGAGCTTTAACAATGGCAAATCAGAGTTCAATCTTTTTCAAGCTATCTCAGCACCTTTATGATATATATTTGTACTTAGTGCTACCTTTATGATATATATTTATACTAGTACAGTAATTGAACTTTTCTCTCTGTGAACGCCCATTATCTATACCTCAGCTAGTTGTTATTACCTCTTTTCTTTATTCTAGTTAAACAAGTTCCGCCACTAATTGCCCATGTCATCTATGCATCAACTACTACTTATTTTAGATATTCTTTTTTTAAGTGTTTATTTTGAATTTGTAACTACATAAAATTGTTCTACACAATACACTTGTCTTATTCTCGGAAAATTATAGGTGTCACTCCACCCAAAATTCTAAAATATACACCTACCCATGTAATGATTAATTAAATTGAAAGTTGGATGAATTAACTAGCCACCTCAGTCTGATATATTTATATGATTAAATAAGTTGGAAGTTGACGAATTAAAAAAAATAGTTTAATTTATTACACAATACACTTGTCTTATTCTCGGAAAATTATAGGTGCCACTCCACCCAAAATTCTAAAATATACACCTACCCATGTAATGATTAATTAAATTGGAATTTGGATGAATTAACTAGCCACCTCAGTCTGATATATTTATATGATTAAATAAGTTGGAAGTTGACGAATTAAAGAAGTAGTTTAATTTATTTTTTAACAAGAATGGGTAAATGATTTTTATAAAAAGGCTGAAAGGAATCAAACATAAAAAAATTACAAAATTTTAGTCTTTATCTGGGTAATTCACTATCTACAGACAATTACGCTACTGTAAATTCTTATAAACTGGGGTAGTGCTAAAATGCAAAAAAGAGCATAAAACAAACAAAAACGTTAGATGGGACTATGTGCACCGCTCATATCCTGGTCCTAATCAGTGTTTTCGGGATTTTCTTCTACTTCTGCTTCATTGTCTTGTGAATCAACAAATCTTGGAATGTTGAGGATTACACTAGGTTAACGAACATAGGAGCCATCATAATCCCTGCTGCCGAAATAATTAGTGGTGCAATATTGTTGCACTGCAAGTAGGTCATCATGTCTGTTCACAATCACTTGCATTTTGTCCACCTGATATTTATGAACCCAGATTTTGTCCTCATCATCCAAACAAACATCTAGACAAGACACTTGCCATCCGATCTAATGCACTATCTGCTCCAAATCCTCAAACTTTTCCAAAGTAGAACTTCATTGATTTGGGCATCACAAGTTCGAGTGTTCTCTTCCACTTCATCAAGACGACCATCCAGGCATGATGAGTTGGAGAGCTTCTTGTACAACATCTTCTAGACAAGATTCTATAATAGGCCATCGAGCATTTCATTTGCGAACCGCGTCAATTAAACCTTTAATTTACATACTCATCCACTTCATTTGACTACGAATGTCTCTTAACATTTGCTTGGGTATCTCTCGTACGTTCTTGTAGCTCCTACAACTGCTTGTCGATGTCCATTGTTGTCTTTGTCACCAGTCAAATACACAATTTCTCTATAATGCAAATACCACAAATTCTCCCAAGTGTTTGTAGAATTTAGGTATACCCTTGCAAATTCAAAAAAGCCGTGAGATATGTCTTCAATATTGTCTTCATGAACTGCAACATCCAACTGCTTCATGAAGCCTGTGTTGCAGACCTCCCAGATCAGAGAGAGGGAAGGAATTAGATAATAACCACACGATATAGCCTGACTAAGGTCCTCCTCACAATAAACTCTGAAAATTTCTAGAAACCAATCCCTCGGAGAACAGGGGAAGGCATCCAAATTTCCAAAAACCTGTAACAACATTCCCAAGTCACAACTAAAAATTCTCCTCTTGAGACTACTCACACCAGAGTCATGATCACGATAGCAAGAGAAATATGATGCATACAAAAACTGATGTTTATCACCACACACCTTTAATGAAATCCTTTGTACGAGACTCGATACATCTAGACAATTCATAATTCTGTCAACTTTGATTCTTTGAGATGTGCAGTTGACGTGGAGAGAAACCATCACCTCGACTTCATTTCCCACGAGCTCAAGCTTACTAAGTGGTAGGAGGAGTGTCTTGCCCGGTCCTTGGGGATTCTAACGACGATACTTTGTAATGAGAGCCAATTTAATACTGATGTAACACATGAAAGGGCTTTGGGAAGTCGATGCATTATTGGTGGATCTCGATTCAGCTTAATGCACCCACAAGGGAGAAGGATGGCTTCATTGGCAAGTTTTTCCACTTGTGAATTGTTTTCTCAATGAGCATGGAAGAGCTAGGCCTCGAAGAATTGTTGAAGAAGTCTAGCTATTCTCGTTTGAAGTCTTCCAATAGTATATCCTTAGGATTTATTCCTCGTCTAGCTTGAGAAACAATCAATAATGAGTTACCAATGACAACAATAGAGCGAATTCCCAAAGAGATGACTTGTTTCAGACTTAGGAAAATAGTGTATCTCTCTGCTTGACTCTTAGTGGCTATGCCTAGGCCACACGAAAGAGTTGCGACTATAGTTCCTCTGGGTTCAAAAATGATCCCCCGCACTTGCCGCCCCAAGAAGTAGTTTAAATATTATAGCGCTTGAATTTTTCGTTTTTTAAATTGTATTTTTAAATATATAAATAAATTTTGTATTATTAATTATTTTTAATATATTTGGATTATGTAATTTTAATCTTTTATATTTATAATTTTTATTTTTATTAAATTTTAAATAAAAATAATTAGAAAAATATGACTATAATTCCAAATTTTAATATAATTAAATTATCACAAATTAAAGAATATGATAAACTAAACATTTTAAAACAATATAATAATTTATACATATCCAAAAATTAATTATGATATATTAAATATTTTTTTTACTATTTAAAAAAACATTATAATCTTCATTATATGATATATAATTTTTTAAAACATTAATAAATTTTAATAAAAAGCAATGTGTTTTTTCAAGAAGGAAAAAATTTGCAATAAAAGATTGCAGTGCTCTATACAACAAAATATGTTTTATTGTAACATCATATGCAAAACACCCACTATCCCAGAAAATAACATAATTAAGAATAGTTCTATGCAGTCCATACAACAACCATCACACTTGCTTATAGATCAACAAAAAACAATCTTGATCTATAAGACACATTCAAATACCCAAGAATGATGCAACACCATTGTCCCCATCATAGTATACAAAAATAATATCCAACCAATAGGGCTACAGTGAATCTATAAAGCCTCAATATATATAGGAGTTATTAGAAATCATTAAATTTTGCAGATGTTCTTCAAAAAACAAGAGACCTTCTTCCAACGCGGTAGAGTTTTTAGATAAAGAGTCGGCCTCAGAATTTATCTCTCTATATATATGCTGGAACGTAATGGAGCTGAAAGAAGAGATCAAATTTTTTATATTTTGACACCAGTGATCCAAAGAGATCACCTGTTACTAGATCCAATAAGCCTGAATCCCAGTTGATAATAATTTTGGAATCTCCCATTACCTGTAGAGAAGTGATATTACCCGTATGAGTACCAAACTTTAATAAAACCTATAGAGCCAACAGTTCTACTCTAGTGTTGATCCCCTGTCCACATCCCATCCATGTAGAAAAATAATGCTTCTCCTTGATTTTTATAATCATAACCCCCCTCCACAATGACCATCCTATGCAAAGTCATCAAAAAAACCAACAAGTAAATTTTCGACAAAAAAAAAGATCATTACAGATTCTAAGTCTATGTTTCCTTTCCCCTCTGCAATGTTCCAGAAAGTATGTCAAGATTGTAGAGCAAACAAAAGAAAATTTATATTCTTTTGTTTACTTATTTTATGTTAGTTTCCAATGTGTTTACTTATTTTATGTTAGGTTCTTTTTATTATAATAATGTCATGAATAAAGTCAACATTTTTAGTCTTTGCCTTTACTTTTATATTTTTTATATTATTCATTTCATTCAATATTAGGTTATAGTATACCTTTTATTGAATACAATAGGCCATAATTAGATGTGGATAGCTACTTATTGGCGTAAAAAAGGCCACTTAACATAATTTTACAAAAGAATATACTAGCAATATGGTGCTAAAAGTATGTTGTAATAAAGGGGCTACGTAGAAATGATGTAGTTATGAGAGAAGTTGAGAAGTAGAAGACATGAAGTTATTGGAAGTGAAAAAAAAAATGTGGAAAAGGTACCAACTATGGAAGAAATAATGTACAAGAAGAAAAGATAATAACAACAATGAATAGAAGGGAATATAAAAAGCAATGAAATTTGGTAAGCTAGTACTAATTCCTAGGGTTGAGTAGCTTATCTTTCTATGGTAGCCATAACTAATTCTTAGCATTGGGTAGTGCTTGCTCCTCAATGGGTGTTTGGTGGACTCATATTAAATACAGTTAAATATTCATAATTAACATTGTGTGGAATGTTTTCTATTGTATATTTTTGTGTAAACTTATGTGTAATATCCTTAATTTTGACTTGGAATGCACTTAACTAAAATTATGTAAATGATGTAAATATGCTAGTATGGATTCTTAGTGTGGAGCTCAAGGCCAAGGCCCCACTAGTGAATGGATAGGTATGTATGGTGTATATATTTTATTTGGACCATATGGTTGGCTTGTCATGCTAACTCAAAATATATGTAAATATTATGTGCATAAATAATAAAATGGTCCAAGATGGTTGTGTAAAGAGCACTATAGTGGTTATGCTTCCACCAGATGGGAAGAGGAAAGGGGGTCTATGGGAGACTAAATCCTTTGCTCCCAAGTGTCAACCTTAGAACTCATCCAAATTCTACCATATGATTTAAATGAGCTAGTTACCTTCTCTTGACCATTTCCAATCATTGAATGCTTGTGTGAGGTTGGTGGGAAAAGTCACCTCATGTAGTTATGGAAGCATGGGGTTGACTGCACTTTTGTGAAAATTCTGTCAAATTTCAGAGGTCGGTTCTACAACCGTCAAGAGTCATTTCTTCTATGGTCACAAGCTACGTTAGTTATTTTTTCACCGTTATCTCATATCCTAGGGAGTCAACACTCATTCTATCATTCTCTCATGCATATCTACTCTATGTGGAGCTCCCCATTGATATTCATGACCATTACCAGACTATGTACAACCCAAAAAATTGAATTTAGAGCTAAGACTGCATATTTGAAGGGAAAGTAGATTGGTGTAGGTGAGCACAAAGGTTGGGAAAGCTAGGAACCCTTACCCATTGAGTTTTTCTACTCACGGATGCTTTAGAATCCATGAATTAAGGCTATAGGTGGTTCTGCAACACCATATATTAGGTTGGTCTCCTTCTATGCCTACACTGTAAGCACCTGGAAAGATGTATCGCCCAAGAAAACCATGGAACGGTAGATTCTGAACCTAGAAGGGTGTTGTGTGGTGCATGTATTGTTGGAGCCAAGGTTGTGATGGCTAAGTGAGATCCATGTAGAGCTTTGTATGAGCATTTGGCTAAGCATAGAGAGAAGAACAGGTTGTGGGATGAGAGAGAGACGCCTGTAGGTGTTTCCTTCGCCCTGGTGGCCTCATAGCTCGACTTGGGTGTGGCTTCTTAGCATAAAGAGTATATGTTGGACAGAGTGTCTACAGTTGGTTGGAAAATCGCTCTTACAAAGCTAGTTGCTTAGATCTTTTTTTTTTAAAGATAAGTATTCTTTTGTATTTGAATATGAAATGTTTATAATTGATGCATGTGATGATTATACTTATATATGCATGTTATCTGTATGTGGATCAAGTTTATTTCCATTGTGTATTTTTACTATGCATATGCACTCATATTTTAAACATTATGAATTCATAATATGGTTATGGAGTTAAATTTAGAAGCCCACAATTCGTTCATGTCCTCTTTTATTGGTTAGATTGTTAGATGGAGACATGACATTATGGAATCAAATGTGCAATTAAAAAAATAGAAATGTGTACAATTATTTTCATTTATGCATGTGAATTTAAAATTATATTGTTGTTAGAAATGAAATAAACATAACAATTAATTAATACCAAGATGGAATTTGGATTTGAAGTTTGAATGCTCCAATAACTAAAAGAGGAATCTAAATACATGACACTTCAAAAATTCTTTAAAATACAATTTAATTAGAAAAATTATACACAACCATTTAATCTTATTCTTATTTATATTATTAAAAATTAAGTCCACTTAAATAAGCTTAAGATTATCTTACTCTTTCCAAGTCTTTATTTTTAAGACTCCCACATTCATTACTATTATGTCTAATATTTTCCATAAAAAATTTACCTATAAAATCTTGTTATTATGTTTTTTCCATGTCAGGTTATGAACTGAGGTCACTTCCTCCATAGAATTCATCATCAAGCATTCATATTGGAGGGCTACGTGGGATACTTGATCCAATCTCCTTTATTTCATCTGATATGATAGATGATAGTAATAATAATAATCTATTTTTAAGGTCACCGCCAAGTGTGACACCAATTTGGTGTATGGGACCGCCTTGTTTTTGGGATAAGGGACCCCCCTCTGCGCAGCAACTTAACTACTAAAGTATGCACAGGTGTACATACCCTACCCCCTCTGGATTTGAACCTATGACCTCCTAGGAGGGAGCACATGTTCTTAACCGTTAGGCCCACTTAGGTTATATATCAAATGTAACATTTCCATGTCTGCCATCCTCCATATCGGTTCGCTATTGGCTGTGTTCCCCTTCCTTGTTGTCGGCCTCCCTTGTGGAATGACACAAATTAAATTATGGTCATACACATCTACCGTCCTCCGTTTCCGTCTTGTTTCATCAGTGGCTGTGCTCCCCTTTCGTGCTATCGGACTCCATGGTGAATGATGTGAATTAAATTATGGATTCCAGGAGTTAATGAATCTACCCCTTACAAAAATTCAAAAAAATCTCATCTTCTTCTCCTGTGTTACTCAAATTGCTCTAAACAATGAGATCAATCCATTTGGATGATAGACTACACCACTCCAGTCTATCAGATGACCACTTTCCTTTCGACCAATTGGACAATAGGAATATTTCGATTAGTCTAGGAAACAAGGGATAAACCAACTAGTTAGTTCCATTGCTTGATTATTTTCCTTTTACTGTCCTATTTCATTGGGTGGTTGCATGTTGGGTCTAATTTCAAGGTTGAAAATAGTGTTTCTCTTTTATCACCTGCCTCAAATTCTCCCTTGGAGTAGGAAGGGAAATTTTGGTTGGATTTTGCCAGCCAAAAAGATAGACTGATCAATTTTTTTCTTTTGAGATCGTAGGTTGAAATGGTTCTCATTTATATATGATCTATATCGCCTCAACTATCTCATCAAATTTGTGGATGACATAGGAAACCATCATATGGAGTGAAGTGTTTTTTCAAATATGTATATATGTGGGATTATTCCAATATAAATTTACCCTCTTGTCTATATGGTAGGGAGACTACGTTATCCATTTTATTCTTTTGATTGGTTAAAGAAATACATTTATCTAGAGAGAAATCATCAGTTGGAACTTGTTTATCATAAAAGTATGGAGTGTCCAATCATTTTGGTTACCAATCAATTGATGTGTAAAGCCTATAAAGCAAATAGAGCATCTTATAAAGATGAAACTTGAATAGGAGTGCATTAAAGATCAAATGGGAAAATTCATGGAAAGAAGATTAGGGCACTCAACATTCAACTCTTTGAACTTTATTGGTTCATCCTATTCCTTAAGTAGGAGGATATGAAAGTTGGTTAGTTCATCATTTCATTGTTGTGTTCAAATAGTAGCAGGATTTAAACTAGGATTTGTAACCATTTTTGGATAAAAAAATAGTATATTTAGGCATGCAACTTTGAAAGAGTAACTATCGCATCTATGATTTCAAACAATGGGAAGGAGAGGGAGGATGAAGGTTCATGGAGTGGTTTCTCCAAGTGCATGCAAGATGCAATAACATGTGTACTATTCACGCCATGTCTACAGCTCAAGAAACAGATGTCATCCAGGATGGATAGAGATTATCTTAGTAGAGACACCCCAACAAAACCAAGATGGGCATATACAATATTTGGTTTTAGCATCTTCAAAGAAATAGATCAACCTGTGTAGCTTCAGAGTTCGAATGATTTCACAGGAAGCATCACACCTTCACCAATAGTATATGTTAATTCTTCTTCCATTAGATCAATATAAATCCTTACATAGGGTATGCATTCTTTGCAAATTGTGTGTGATGACAAAGCGGAGTCAAATCCGACTAGCCAATGGTAGTTGTCAAGATTTTATGACAGACGACCAAGATCAATTCGATGGTCCTCTAACATGTATAGACGATGGTCAATCTTCCTCGAGCAAAAAAAAACAAAAAGTTAAAAAAAAACACCTTACGACAAAATTATTTACTTTTTTATGATTAAAATTAAAATTTTTATTATTATTAAAATTTTGAAATTTTAAATTTTATATCACTAAAATAAAATTTAAATAATGATTTAAAATACTTGATGTCTCTATGTGTATTTCCAAATTGTTCTTGCCATGGATTTTTAAGGGATTATATCTATTTCGATCATAACTTATTTTTATTGTCCACATTGTTCTTGCCATGGATTTTTAATGGATTATATCTATTTCGATCATAACTTATTTTTATTGCTTTCACCTTTGAGTTTTGTGCTCACACTATTGAAAAGAATGGGTGGTTTCAATAATCTTCAATTTATATTTAACTACCTAAAATGAATAGGCCCCATAAGTTTTTAAAATTCTTTTTAACAAATAAATAATAATTGCATCCACACAAAAGGAGGTCATGTTACTGCCAAAACTGCATATGACAGGATCATTCAGAATCAGTGTATTTATCCTTGTCATTGGTGGTATTCGAGAATTTGGAATTGGTCTTTACCTTTGAAGGTGAAGTGTTTTCTTTGGCATGCACTCAATGGCAGCCTTAAGACTTGGGAAAATTTACTTAAACGTGGCTAGATTGGTCCTAGCTGGTGTTGTTTGTGTAATTCATATTCTGAGTCTGCTGATCATCTTTTGATGAAGTGTCCATTTTTACAAAAAAATTGGAATCTTTGCTGTTCTGAGCTCAATCTGCAGTTGGAATGGGATGGTTTGGATTTTGGCTCGGGCATGCTCAATTGGATCAGAAATTATAATAAGCCACTATTCCTACCTATTTTTATTTCTTGGGTCATATGGTTTACAAGGAATGAAGTGTTTTTTCAGAACATGAAACCGAATGCTGTGCAGTGTGTAAAGACTGTTTGCTATTTATTACAGAGTTATCTAGAAG
Organism: Larix kaempferi; assembly: GCA_027924585.1. NCBI lineage: Eukaryota > Viridiplantae > Streptophyta > Pinopsida > Pinales > Pinaceae > Larix > Larix kaempferi. The sequence goes on from BSBM01001104.1 coordinate 554,976, forward strand.
AGGAACATGGGAAGGAAGTTGTGAATGAGGGTTCTTTTTCTTTTGTTGTCTCGCAACCGGTTTTATTTTTTGATGGGGCTGCTCAAGATGGTTTGTGTGCTAATGGTGGGGTCATCTACATCAATGAAAGCCATCACTTTTTGCTTCGTCTTAATGGTGGCAGAGGCACCAATATGAAAGCTGAAATTTTGGCACTTTGGGTTGTTCTAAAGGTGGCTAACTCTTTTGGATTGGTGAATCCTATTGTCTTTGGAGACTCTCGAGTTACAATTAAATGGGCCAACAATGAATATTCTCTCAATGTTTTGGAACTTGAAAATTGGTGTGCCCGTATTCGTCAGGAGATTACAAAGCTGGAGCAGATTTCTTTCAGGCATATATATAGATCACATAACTCTCTTGCAGATCAACTTTCTAAAGATGCTTTTGCTGGTCCTGTAGATGTTCTTTTCTGGGAAGAATGGATGGAGGCCTATCTGTTAGACAGGGGTAATTTATATCTCTTTTAAGAATATTTGTATTTCTGGGATGAACTTAAAGTTTTTGTAAGTTATCCTTTTTGGGGGGACGATGATATTTATATATAGCGGCCACTCTGAAGATTTTTTGAGATCATGTTATGTATTGAATATCTTGAGATAAGATATTCTCACTATCTTTGTACTATTTGATTCCACGGAATAGCAATAGTACGATTTTTTTTTCTGCTGGAAAAAAAATAAACTATTGTATAATTAAATAAAAAACATTAATTCAAGTGAATTTTGAAAGGTTGTATTTTAAAAATAATAAATAATTTCAACTTCTATAATCACACTCTTTAAGGAGATGAGTTTTGGGTTTCCATTGCTTAGGAGTCTTTGAATTTGATGAAATATATAGTACGTGCAATAGCTAACAATGAAAAAATCATAGTTTGGTGTTTCAATGTGTTCACGGTGTACATGTTACAGGTTCTTTACACACATGGTGTGCAAAGATTGTGCATGACAAAGTTGTGACTGTTATTTCCATGGCTCAGTGATTTGCTATTGCTATGTTGCAAGGTGATTCGCACTCATGAATTATCCTCCCATGTTCCATTTTCCTCATCTACATCCTCCATATCTCATATTATTTGTGCATTCCAATACCTCATCCTCATCCATTTTCACAAATCCAATTCACACTACCCACTATGCTATGTTGCAAAACAAAAGAGGGAACCCTTATCTCTAATCTACAATATTTGCTAACCTCTAATTCAAATTTTGTTACAAAAGGTGCTTCAAAAGTGCCTTTAATAGAAATTGAAACCCTCTGCGTATATATGCTCAATTCAATGCTCATCACTGTTATGAATATAATAAATATATATAATAATAAATAAATATAAAATAATATAAATAATAAATAATAAATGAAAATTATAATAAATTAGGTCACAACTCTTATGAAGAGTCACTATGTGCCCTTTTAACAATTATATATATGGGCCATGTATATTTGTAAATCATCATTCACACTTTACTCATTTTACATTTACTCCATTATGGATTTTACTTATTTGACCGATTCTTTAGATAGGTGGCTTGTGAACTAATTTAACTCACAATAGTGGTTCGGAGCCTTGGTCTGGCCTTTGACAGTTATTTAGACTTTGTCTAATTTGGATTTTGGCCATCAATTTGATGTAATTAATTATTTTGTACAAATAAGAAGAAATGGGGAAAGAAAAAAAAAGTTAAAAAAAAAATAAGAAAGAAAACATTTGAAAGGAAAAAGACAAAAAATAAGAAGTAAAGCCAATACATGGTATAAAACCAACATGTAGTTTTATAAAACCACATGTGGTTTTTATATCGTCTCAGTAATGTCACCCTTGAACACCACATGCAAATACGACACGGTGGGAGGCCGATGAAGGGGAGCGAGCAGGGCCTTCGGGTCAGACTGGGGGTGGGCCTCTCTGTCAGTACGGCCCACTGTCACGATCAAACATGGCAGATGGGGATCTTTTGAAAACCTGTTCTTATTCTCACGGCGAAGTATTGGGTGAATACTTTTCCATTTTGGTGCTTAGGGTTTTGGATTTGTCGTGGTTGGGGTCTGCTGCAACTCGGGGCTTGTTGTTTTAGGGTTGCTTGTTGTCAGGATGGATCCTGCAGTGGAGAGGGTGAATTTTGTGGAATTTGCCAGCGAACAGATGAAGGCGAATGAGGTTTGGGATCTTCCAGCTGGAGGTTTGATGGAGGGTTTGGAGGCTATCCCGAGGCCGGGGTCTGAAGGGTTACATGTGACCGGATTTGGGCAGTTGAGATCGGATGATGTCTTCTCACCTACAGACCTGCTATCGCTTTCCCCACATGGACCTGCAAAGGTGTTCTCTGTGGATGGGGAGGGGCTCCAGGTAGATTTGTGGGGTAGTCCTAGCTGGAGGGAGGCGGGGGAATTTTTCTCACGGAATCTTGGGTTTCCGGCTTCTACTGTGGAGAAGGGTTTTGAGGAGGTGCCAGGTTTTGGGGCTGTTGCGGAGGCTTGGGTGGCCAGACAGGTGGCTCATTTGTGTGGCTCGGGCGGGGAAGGTGCAGAGGAGGAGCGGAGGACTCTTCTTGATGAAGCAGAACACAGGGGTCTTGCAAGGGAATGCTCTTCTGACGGATCCCTGAAGGGGGTGGTCGAAAACCCTAATGGGGAAAATATTCGAGGGCCTTCAAAACGGCGGAAGCGGAGCTGGGTAAAAGCCAGAGCGGACGGAGTTTATGCGGTGGGGGTGGATGTTGCTTGGGATAGTGTTCTGAAAATGTCTCAAATGTCCCTGGTGGGTAGAGTTTTGGGCAGGACTTTTTCCTACAAAACTATGAAGGACTGGGTGGCGGTGAATTGGAGTGAGCTCCTGGGTTATGAACCGAAGATTGAGATGCTGATGCGCGGGTGGTTCGCGGTGATACTACAGTCTGAAAATGATTTACGAGTTATTTTGAACAAATATTGGCATATGAATCGCACGCCTGTGCTTTTAAAACCTTGGCATCCTCTCTTTGATGCTAGCAGGGAGAGAGTCGACAGGATCCCGATATGGGTTCGGCTTCCTGGTCTGCCGCGACACTTCTGGGATCCTTATCACTTCAGGTGCATTGGCGACACTCTGGGGACTTTTCTTGAAGCAGATCTTTCTTATTTGGAAACACATTATAAGCAGGTGGCTCGCATTATGGTGGAGATGAACATTCGTGAGGGTCTTCCTGGAAATATCATATTGGATTGGGGACCGGTTCCAATCACTCAGTTGCTGGATTACGAAAATGTGCCCTACCGCTGCATACGTTGTCATGTTTATGGTCACCCTGCCTCGGAGTGCTGACTACCGGTTCGTACTCTTAATGGGGGAAAACGGAAGGGCCTCATGGGGGACTCGATGGGAAAAACAAATGAACCGGAGTCCACAGACCCTATGTCGGTGACTGAAAACTCTGAAAGTGAAAGGGTCTCGGAGGATTCGGAACCCATTGGTCATGAATTGGAGGTGGAACCGACTGCTCGTGATATTTTGGAGCCCTTTGGTGATGTATCGGAGGAGGAACCGGCTGACCGCGTGGTATCTTCTATGATTTTATCAGGCGATGTTGTTCACACTGCTCCTGAGCTTGAAGCTGTTACTCCGGGGCCTTCTATCCCGGGTATTAATACTTTTACTCTTTCCCCTTCTTTTAAATTAATGATGAATCATTGTACACTGGTCGGTCTGGATTGGGTGGAAGGGTTAAAAAATTTAAATTTATCGGGCTCCCCTGTTGATGTCTGCTTGCCTACGGTGGAAGGGCGGGGTGGGGTTTTGTCTTCCTCGGAGGTAGTTATGTCTGGAACTATTACTGATTGCCCCGGTGATGCTGCTCGCATTACTGTTTTAGAACCTGTTTTACTGGAGCCTGATCCTGGCATTGAGGAGGAGGAACAGGGATACTCTTCCCCTGAGACCACTAAATCGGGATACAATCTTAGATCCTGTTCAAAGATGTCCGGCGGAGGGTTAGGGAAAACACGGGCACCAGGTCGGAGGGGCCGGGGCAGAATCTTGAATCTTTCTAAAGCCCAGTCCAGGGCCAGGAATGATCTTCGGGAGGGGAAACAACTTTCAATTGAAAGGGCACTTAGAGCGGTGAATGCCCGGAAATGTGTTAAGTAATGAAGATTGTGTCCTTTAATTGCAGGGGTCTGGCTGGGCCAAACAAAAAATCAGCCTTCATTAGGGTGCTTACTCTTGAACATCCTGATGTGATTCTGCTACAAGAGACTTTAGGGTTAGGAGATGTTATAAAGGAACGGTTGGAATGTTGGTTGCCAGGATGGTATTTTGTAACTCTGGATGCAAAGGGTCGGTCGGGAGGGCTGGCTGTGGGTTGGAAATTGAATGTGGCCAAACTCACTAATTCTTGGGGTATGGACTCTGTTCTGGGAGTTGAACTATTGTCCTCTGATTTGGGCTCTATTATAACTGTGATCAATGTTTATGGGCCTTATGCTAACAGAGAATCTTTCTGGGATAATATCCTTCAGGAACCAATCTTTGGAGGGGACTCGGTTGTGGTTGGGGGAGATTTCAATTTCACCCTGGGGCAGGCTGAAATTTGGGGGCCACACGCACAAGTGGATCCTCAGGCGGGATACTTCCTTCAGAAGCTGGTAGAAAAAAACCTGTTGGATATAGCGCCCATTAAATTGAAGCCTACATGGAGGAATAACAGGAGTGGGGATGCTAGGGTTGCTAAAAGATTGGACAGGTTTCTGGTGGCGGAACTGCTGGTGGATAGGTTCTTTATGGTGAGACAATGGGTGGGATGTGGTGGAAACTCGGATCATTTCCCCATCTTTTTTGAGATCAAAAAAGGGCCAAATAATCCACCCAGCTCTCTTAAGTATAATAAATGCTGGCTACAAGACGATTCTTTCAAGGCCCTGTTCCAAGAGCTCTGGAGGCCCTTTGACGAAAATCTTGTTTGCACAGCGGCCTTTCAATTTGCTGAGAATATCAAAAGGATCAAAGGGGCGATTAAGGATTGGGATATTGCCAAACGTCGGAGGGAGGATGTTGAATTGAAGACTATTGAGGCTGAACTTGAACAGATTTATAATGGAGTTGGTGGGGGTCTGATTTCGGTGGAAGCAAAAGAGGGTTTGATCAGGCTGGAAAGTAGGAGAAATTCATTGCTGCTGGAAAAGGAAGAAGCTTGGAGACTTAAGAGTCGGGCGATCTGGCTTGCATGTGGGGACGAAAACACAAAGTTTTTCCATGCTTATTCTAGGGGGAGAAAGGAAGCAAACACTATCTGGTGTTTGAAAGATGAGGAGGGGAATGAACATCTGGATTTTAATGGGAAAGCTAGATGTGGGGTTTCTCATTTTGAAGCTTTGTTTCGGGCACCTGCACAGGCCTCCATTGCTGAAGTTATCAGAGTTGCACAGATGTTTCCGAGGTTTGCAGAGGAGGTGGATAATAGGAGGCTGATGCGGCCAGTGAATGAAGAAGAATTAAAGGAAGTTTTGGGAAGCTTTCAAAAAGATAAGAGTCCTGGTCCGGATGGGTGGTCGATAGAGTTCTTTTTGGATCTGTATGAGGTGCTGGGGGTGGATCTTAAACATGTTATTGAAGATTCTCGTACTACAGGAAGGATTCCAGCCAGTTTTAATTCGACTTTCATAGCCCTCATCCCAAAAACGGATAATCCAGCTACCCTCCATGAGTTCAGACCCATTTCCTTGTGTAACTGTATCTACAAGATTGTTTCGAAAGTGATTGCACGAAGATTAAAAGTCATTCTTTCGGAGCATATTTCTGCTGAACAATTTGGGTTCCTGGAGGGACGGCAGATTCATGAGGCTATCGGTGTAGCACAGGAAGGATTGCACAGTTTGAAGACCAGAAATATCAAAGGAGCGATTCTGAAAATCGATCTCTCAAAGGCATATGATAAGGTGAGTTGGATCTATATCCGTCTGCTTCTAACTCATCTGGGGTTTGGTATAAATTTTATTAGATGGATTATGTCTTGCATTACTACTGTTTCCTTTGTTGTGCTGATTAACGGGGCGGCCACACCTTTTTTTCATGCTGAAAGAGGACTCCGTCAAGGATGCCCTCTTTCCCCCCTACTTTTTCTGCTGGTGGCTGAAGGTTTAAGTAGGGCTATCCATGAGGCCAAGAGGTTGGGTCGGTTTAATGGAATCATTATTGGTGATCAACTGGCTATTACACACCTACTATTTGTGGACGATGTCCTGATTTTCTGCTCTGGTGAAAGGAGGGAAACTCGAGCTCTGCAGGAAATTATGGAACTCTTTTCAAAAGCAACGGGGATGGAGATAAATGCTGAGAAATCAACTGTTACTACAAATTTGCTGCGACCCGATGAAGTGCTTGAAATATTACATTTTTTCCCCTACAATATCTCTGACATTGATGAGGGCCTCAAGTATCTTGGTTTCTATTTAAAGGCTAACTTATATTTAAAAAAGGATTGGAAGTGGCTGCTATGCAAGGTAGAAAAAAGGTTACAGGTTTGGAGTCATAGATGGTTGTCGAGAGCGGGGAGATTGGTTTTGGTGAAGGCAGTTTTGGAGGCCATTCCTGTGTATTGGATGTCTCTCTCTTGGATTCCCAAAGGGATTCTGGAACAAATCAGGCGAGTTTGCTTCAGATTTCTTTGGAGTGGAACAAAGTATGTACATGTGATGCCATGGGTAAGTTGGAAGAGGATAGCCTTACCTAAGGGGTTGGGGGGATGGGGCCTTAAAAACATCTTCCTGTTTGCTAAAGCCCTGGCTGCGAAGGGAGGATGGAGATTGATTAAAACCAATAGCTTATGGACGAGGGTTATTAAACAGAAATACCTACCAAATGAAATCTTGGAGGAGTGGATCAGGAGACCGGACAAGACACACATCGGGGGGTCGGTTATATGGAAGGCGGTGGTTAGATCCTTTTCTTTGATTGAGTCTGATCTGGTCTGGGATGTGGGCAATGGGGAAAAGGTTCTGGTAGGCAGGGACCCCTGGCTGGGCAGTGAACAGCAACATAACCTGCCAGAGGGGGTTATACTTGCCCTGGCCAACAGGGGGATTACTACTCTTAATCAGTTAGCAGATCAGAGACCTGGGGATCCGTGGTTTCAACACTGGAAGAGCGCTGAGATGCTGGGGTTGGTAGAACCTGAGGCAGGTTTATTGGAGAGATATATCAGAGGTCTCCATCATGCTCGCATCCAGTTGTCGGAACAAGAAGATGTCTTGATTTGGGAGTCAGATCCGGAGGGGAAGTATACACCAAAGGCGGGGTATCAACAGTTGAGTGTTGAGGATGGTATTAGGGAGGAGGTCTGGTGGTGGAAACTTTTATGGAAGCTTAAATGTCCTCCAAAATCAAGGGTGTTTATGTGGTGTGTACTTGAAAACCGGGTTCCCTCTTGGGACAATTTACAAAAAAGATCTTTTCATGGCCCCGGCTGGTGTGCCCTGTGCAAAGTGAATTTGGAATCGATATCTCATCTCTTCATTACTTGCCCTTACTCGATTGCGGTCTGGAAAGAATGTTCGAGACTGATCGGTATGGATTTGAGATGGGAGGGCAACTCGGTGAATGGTGCTTGGGAGCGATGGTGGAGGTATGTCCCAAAGAATTTGAAAGCATTACCTTTGATCGTGATTTGGGGGATCTGGTTGGCCAGGAATGGGGCTATCTTCCAGGACAGATTCTCTCTTCCTGATATTATCAGTGCACAGGCCGTGAGCATATTTAAATCTTTTCCTGTTCAAGTGCGAGAGGATTATCAGAATAGGGATTTAACGTTTGCTCCTGATAAATCCCATCCGTGGGGTTTCTTTGACGGCGCAGCCCAAAATGAAATATGCGGAGGAGGGGCAATAATATTCCTGTCAGACTCTCATTTCTTCACGCTTACCATGGGGCTGGGGGCAGGTACAAATAACTATGCGGAGCTGATGAGTTTAAAACTACTACTTATCTTTGCCATAGAAAAGGGTATCAAGCAGCTGACGGTCTATGGGGACTCGATGAATGTAATCAACTGGATAAAGCAGACTCAAGCTTGCAGGAATATCCGACTCACAAATTTACTTACAACTGTGCAAAATGTTATGTTATCATTTGACAACTTTACCTGCCGGCATGTGTACAGGGAGATTAACCGGGAAGCGGACCAGGCGTCCAAAGAGGGGCTGCGCATGGACTATGGCATTTGGAAAGTGAAGGAAATCAGTGACGATCAGACATTTGAGTATTATCACAGACCGTTTATGGATTGATATGCTTATTTGTTACTTCATTTTGCAGAAATGACGTTTAATATGTAATCTCCTTTATATTTATCTTTACAGAAAAACATTGGAAATATAACTGAAATATGTCCGCAGGGACAGAACTGCCACTATTTTGCTATTTAAAACAGAAAGGATATTAACATCTAGTATGTTGAAAGAAGACGTAATAGTCTCATCAATGAACTCTATGCTACATAGAATCTAGATATCACACTGATACAGTGAACCTCAAATGTAATTTTGATCTCAATTTTGATGAATGAAATTACGCTTTTTTCTTTTTGAAAAAAAAAACCACATGTGGTTTTTCCAAAGTTTAATATATATATATATATTACTAATCAAGAGATAAAAGGGGATATTAAGTAACCCTTTAGTTTAAAAAAAAAGAGATTAATATTAAACTAATCTTCCCTTTTGAGTTTAATAGTTATCAAGGGAAAAAGATAAAAAGAAGTTATATCAAGGAAAGGGTTATTTTATAAATAATACTTTAAGTCTCATTTAAAAAAAATGGGTCATTTAAGTTATTTCAAGAGTATTTATAAAAAAGAAGTAAAAAGAGATCCAGAAATGGACTGTATTAAAAATAAGGACGAAAGATTTTCTTATAATGGTTTTCCAAGATCATGTTTCGAAGGAGTATTAACATTGAAGGGAAGTATTCAAGATGAGGGTAACATCTGTATTTCTTCGGGAAACAAGGAACATTACATCAACATCAACTTTGCAAATCAACTTGTTATTGCATAGTTAAATATAATTGAAAATAAAAGCACTTGTGGTAAAGAATATGAGATTAAAAACTTACAACTAACAGTTGATGATTACAAATTCACATCTCGGTTTAATGTTACCATTATGTTTGAGAAGGATGATGACATCATTTTGGGCTCTACTTGGATGGAAACCTTAGGATCATTCATCCTAAATATGAACAAAACGTTTTTGACATTTCCTTATAAAAAGAATAAAATCACATTTCAGGATGTTAGACTGAAGTCAGATTCAGAAGTTGTGTCGTCTGAAGACTTCAAAGATATCTCGTAGGTGATTTTAAAAGAAGACCATAAATCAATACAGAAGATACAGAAAGAGTTCGACAAATTTATCGTAGATAAAGAAGAGGATATATGTCGTCTAAGTGATCATAATTAGAAATTATTTCTTCAAATTAAGAAGGCGAAGGATAAAGCACAATGCAATCAAAAGTTAGAGGAGGAGAATCGAGATCTTCAAAAAGAATTATCATGCAAGGACGAAGAAATATCTTCCTTAAACAAGGTTAATCAAGAATTTCTAGAGCAAATGAAAAGCTTAAAAGAAAGAGAGCACAAAAATCAAGACAACCAAAATGAAGTTGACAAGTCAAACTATATGGAAGAACTCTTATGTTTAAGGAGACATAATCAAGACTTACTTACACAAATTAGAAAGATACAACATGATAAGAAATATTTACAAGAATAATTAGGTCGCAAGAGATCATTAGTTGACAAGGAAACGATGACAGACCCAATAGACAAGTCATCAAACACCAAAAAGGGGAACTGATATAGAGTCAAATGGTGCTCAAAATCAGAAGAATGTTTATAATGACAAATCACTACAACATCAAGAATATATGGTTCTGAAGAACAATTACAAAAGATTACGATGCCTTATTGTCATCCAAATCATAAGAATCATTACAACCAATGACGAAGTCAACAGGAAATAAACAATATTCTTCTTACAGAAAAACCAACTACAACATTGAAAAAGAGAAAAATAAAAATAAAAAACTTGTATGGATACCTAGAATGAGAAGTTCTATCCCAACAGTCGATCATCAAACAGTTCCAATGAAAGTAGATTTGGGGTGGATTAGTTCCCATAAAATGCAACACATCAGTTCAGGTATTTGAATATTATATCGCATTGTTTCATTGAGCATCATACTTATGAGCTTAGAAGATCAAGAGACAAAGTCTTTCAAAAAATTATGCTTTGAGGACAAAGCATTTCTGAAGAGGAAGGCAATGTTACGAGAATATATATATATATATATATATATATATATATATATATATATATATATAAAGAGAGAGAGAGAGAGAGAGAGAGAGAGAGAATATATATTAAAATAATAATAAATTAGATCGCAACTCTTATGAAGAGTCACTATGTGCCATTTTAACGATTATATATATGGGCCTTGTATATTTGTAAATCATCATTCACATTTTACTCATTTTACATTTACTCCATTATGTATTTTCGTATTTGAAATATTCTTTGGATAGTTGGCGTCTGAACTAGTTTAGCTCACTAATTTGACCTATTCAAGTGAACTTTGAAAGGTTGTATTTTAAAAATAATAAATACTTTCAACTTCTACAATCACATTCTTTAAGGATACGGGTCTTTGGGTTTCCATTGCTTAGGAGTCTTTGAATTTGATGAAATATATAGCATGTGCAATGGCTAACAATGAAAAAATCATAATTTGGTGTTTCAATGTGTTCGGGGTGTATAGGTTATAGTTTCATTACACGCATGGTGTGCAAAGATTGTACGTGACAAAGTTGTGACTATTATTTCCATGGCTCAGTGATTTGCTATTGCTATGTTGCAAGGTGATTCGCACTCATGAATTATCCTCCCATGTTCCATTTTCCTCATATACATCCTCCATATATCATATTATTTGTGCATTCCAATACCTCATCCTCATCCATTTTCACAAATCCTATTCACACTACCCACTATGATATGTTGTGAAACAAAAGAGGGAACCCTTACCTATAATCTACAATATCTGCTAACCTCTAGTTCAAACTGTGTTACAAAAAATGCTTCGAAAGTTCCTTTAATAGAAATTGAAACCCTTTGCATATATATGCTCAATTCAATTCTCATCACCCAATGTTTCTTCTCTTAGTTGGACATATATATATACTCAATTCAATGCTCATCACCCAATATTTCTTCTCTAGGTTGGACATTATTTTAGTCTCTAAGTTGGACATTATTTCATGTTGGTCATTAAAAAACCAAAACTCCTTGGGGATGTTACCCCTTTCATTGCATCCAATCCAATTGTAAGTTCAGAATCCAATACCTTGTTGGAGTTATGACCAAGGTTTGGCAAGCCAAACCTTGTCATGTTTGTGTTCAAAAATAGTTTTATATGCCCTTGGTCATTGAGATTTATCACATGCAACCACATCGCTATTATTAACCAAATGTTGTATGTGTAGCCAAGCACAAGCCCCATGTCGGATCCCAAGTCTCGTTTCGCCAAACTTTGCCATGTTTGTGTTCAAAAATAATTTTATACGGACTTGGCCATTGAGCTTTATCACATGCAACCACACTCCTATTATTAACCAAATGTCGTATGCACATCCAAGCAAAAGCCCCATGTTGGAGCCCAAGTCTTGCTTTTTTCCTATCAATACTACAACCGCCCATGCCATATAAAGAATTGCTTATCAAAAGGAGCCATCACATGTGGGGTTTCAACAAGGACTGCCAAATGTGACAAAATTTTTCTCAACCCTCGTCCATGTGTCACCACAAGCAATCGCTAACCATATTAACCAAACCATCGCTAAGTACCTCAACCACAGCCAAGCACTGCCAACTCGAGCACCAATTCCAAACCATAAGGAGGGTTAGGCTCTCCTTGCTTATAATTGATACAATCAATGGAGAACAACACTTATGAAGTGATCTTACTCTATGTTTCTGATGCATGTGGGATAACACTTATAAAGTGATGTTACTCTATGTTTTTGATGCATGTGGGATAAAAAGATTATCGTTGGGAAAAGCAAAAATTACTTACCAAAGCACCACCAAATTCAACATTCTAAGCCCAATCCCTCGATAGACTCCAAGTCTTCCTCCACTCCCCATCGAAATATCCATAGGAAAGCAATGTATATTCACATCCAATGTCACTAACCCATGTTACATGCGTGTTTTCACCAAATTTTAAAAGCAAATAAATACCTAGGCAGAAAAAGTGAATCTTTGCACATCCAGTTCAACAAAATAATTCGATCTTTAATGCCAAAGATCTATTCGACTCAAGGAAAATTTGATTAGGGTTTGTGTCACAATGATGAAGGGGATGTCAAGTGCATGAGTAACAGATGAATGGTCAGTTGAGGCACGAATTAATGAACTGCAGCTATGTGGCAAGGATTCAAGTGAATCATGGGCGTAGCTAAATATCCCACAACGCGAGAACTTCTACAGTGAAACCATTGTTTTTATATGCATTTTATAGTCAGCACTCAATGAGTACATCCAGAGTATTATTCACCCACCATAACTCTGAATTTCAGTGTCTAGGAGAGTCCAATAAGCTAAGACTTTGTAGATTGAGTCTTGAACCACAACATCACCTTGATTAATTACAAGACAGTCTCAATCTAAAACTTGTTAATCTAATGAAGGGTAGAGTTGCATTGATGTATTGATGACATCCACTAGGGATGAGAGCACTGAAATGACAAAGAGAATAGCCATGGGTTGTTCACTCATGAATGAGTTTGGATCTCATTTTCATTTTTTTTTTTACTCATTCTAGCAACCTTCATGAACAATTCAAACTGCTTCACAAGTCTTTATACATGGGCAGGAGCAACAAAGCAGGGGTTCTGGTTCCAACTTTGATTATGATAAGTATGCTAATGACCAATCATTAATTTTCACATTCTCTTCTCATTTTCCATCTGATTGTTTCTCTTACAAGCCTAACTAGATCTTTGGAAGTTACATAACGATAAGGGGGTTGAGATTTAACTTAGGTCTTAAGGTACAACTTGTTATCCTTTTGTATTTTGTAGCATTAGTTTACTCAGTAACACGGGTACTTATAATTTGCAACTCTATACCCATAGAAACTGAAATCGACCGTTAGTTAAGATGCCATATGGGAGACACTATTATTATTATGTTGTACTGATTGATAACAACATTGCATATGATTGTAACGAGGAGAGTCTATTATTGCTTCTCTTGTCGGTTCCCATATTGAGGAAAAACATGTTTGAACTTTTTGATGGTTGAAATCTGGGGCTGGGATGGGGATTTAGAGATTGACAGGAGCATCTTTGATTCCGAATTATACGTATTTGTTTATCCGTATTCATAAATCGACATTTAAATTGAATCTCTTCTTGTTGATTTCCAAGGATCCAAATTTCTAATACAAAGTACTATGGAGAATTGCATTAATCAATTCCTTTTACAAAGCCAATCTATATTATGCGGAATGTATGGCCCTTGGGGGGTACCTCAAGTGATAAAGGTGATAAGTTGTAATCAGTTGTAAATGGAAGGTCACGTGTTCAAACCCCCCCAATCTTACCCGTGCGCCACGGTTCGGGCCCTGTGGATGCACCTAGGGGTATAGTGGTAGCGATATTGGATCCCTGGACCCCGTGTCATGCGAGTACTGGCCCAAATCTAGTTGTTGATTCCCCTAGTACCAAAAAAATATTATGTGGATTGTATGAAATTTTCTAACCAATTACAAGGGCCAAAGTCTACTTAGCTACTCTCTGGTCAGATGTTCCCGACTCCAGTTTAAAGAAAAATCTATTGAGATTATGTTCAGCATAAACTATGCCTTTAAGACACAGGCATTTGCACAAAAAATAAAATGATGGCACTAATGGTACCTATTATTCATGCTCGATTTGTGGAAATCATGGTCACTACACTCACCATTTCCCACTCATCCTCAACTATCAACAATTGGTAGAAGCCAATAAAAAGACAGGTGTGAGTCCTCCTTGGGCACCTAACATTCCACAACCCCAAGTCGTTGTCTTACAACAACCCTTTTCCAATCAAGGGATCATTACTTAGAAACCCGAGACCCCCCCCTCACGATGGATCTTTTAAAAACATCTACATGAACATGAAAGACATCAACCTACATACTAGAGCCAAAGGATATGGTGGGCATGATCCCCCACAAGTGGAGGATGTACCTACCTTTTCTGGGGACCCTTTGCAAATATTACACCCAAGTGGTGAACAAATCCCACGGATCCCAAAGGTACCACTTAGGCGCACCCCACATAACCCTCATATGAAAGCATCCCACAATTATAGTCTTGTGGAGGACTTGGATCAATCACCAACTGCCATTTCCACATTAGAGGTCCTACAATCTTTCCCAACCCAATGGAAGGTTGATTAATGCACTTGGCATGGTCAACCCTTATGAATCGTGCCTTATGACCTTTGATCTCGATAAAGGTGAACTGCGACTACCCTCATCGGTCACATTCCAAGTTCTCGTTACGATTAAAAACATTATGATACATTGATGCATCATCGACGAAGGTGCATACACATGTGTCATGTCATCTAATGTATGGAAATGATTGGGTTCACTTGAGTTAGTTCTCTCATCTATCATCCTTTGCGCAGATGATGGGAGACCATCCCAACCAAGGGGATTATATGAAAATGTCCTTATCGAGCTAGGAGGAAAGATGGTAATGATCGATATCGATGTATTCGATGCACAATTCAACTACAATATCATTTTGGGTCATAGTTATATGTACACCATGAAGGCATTTGCCTCTTCGATCTTCCACATTATGATGTTTCCCTTCAATGGAAAGATAGTCACCATTGACCAACTCAACTACTATGCCCTGCATACCAACAATAACCCTGACAACGTCCTACCCACTGTTTACGGAACCAGTCAACCCCCTTACGTCAATATATGCCTAGGAATGTACAAGGACTCAAACTTGCTAGGGTATATTCAGGTCCACTTGTTGAAATCCCTGCATTGATTGATGGAATTATGTGCACCATTTTCACCTCTGAAAATGTATCTAACCTCCCCTCCCTCTTAGCATCATCATCAACACCTCTGATGAGTCATGGAATTGAATAGATATCGAGTCCATTAGTACCTCCAATCTTCCAAATACCACTCTTTAACCCCCCACATGACTGCAAGGGACACCGTTTATGGCTGAACTGACTCTACCTAGGCTCACTTTGGATATACATGTGTGGTACCTCACCCCACCCTACTGAGAAATTGCCTAAAATCCTATGGCCCACTATGATTCTATCCCCATCTCAGTTGTGATGGCATCTAGGCTGGTTACACCATCTATAGCAAACACCGAGACTACGACACTTGTGAATAAACCACCATCGGTTGTTGCTAAACCCTTCAATGGGGGTGTTAGCACTCCATAAATTTTGTGCTTAAATTTCTTCTGACAACATTGATGATGCAAAATAGAAGATTTTTTCATGGTGGAGGTTTCGAAACTTAGCTGAAGAAGAGGTTCTATATGTTCAAGAACTCAGTCTTTGAATTTTTATGAAAGACCTGGAGGATTTTTTAACCTAAGCTAAGTATGGATAAAGGTTTTTTCATAATTTTGCCATAATTGGAGGTTTTATAAAGAAGAAAGGTTTTGATATTTTATTTGCCAAAGTCAAAACTTTATGAAGGTTTTGATTTTATTTTTTTAACTTTTAGCCCAAATATCAACTTTATGAAAAAAAGGGGACTAAGGTTTTTTTTTTAAAATAGTATGGCTAAAACTTTAATTAAGTTTTATAGCCTAAGGTTCATTTGGTTTGGGCCAAAGGGTTTAATAAAGTTGGAGCAAAAGGTATGCACCCAATACCAAGGGCTTCACCATGGGACCAAGCACAAAGCCAAGAAGGACCAACATAGCCCCCACCATCCAAGCGCAAGCTTTCCTTTCATTTGTTACTTGGTATATATTGAAGGCATTGAGGTATATAAAGAATAAGAAGAAGTCTTGTGCTTTGCATGTGGGATAAATTCCCTAGAAGCAAAATAAAAGAAAAGTGGCACGATTGGGTTATTGAAATGTGCAGCAAGACTACGGTGAGATCAACGGTGCAGGATTAAAGAAGGATCGACGGTCCACATGATACTGCATTACAAAAGTGCCCATGAGATAAGGAATAAGCCCGGTGTAGTAAAAAAAAACCACCATCCACGTGTAAGTGTCACAGCAGTCCGCAATTCGAAAGAGTGGTATTATAAACCATTGTCCACCAATGCGGAACCACCATTCTCGAAGGTATAAAGCGCCCAACTCAAGGAAGAGGAGTTTAATAGCATGCACTATATGTTAAAATTTTTGTGCGCAACGAAATATATAAACACTACAAGTACTTTTCACTTAACCAATGTGGGATATAGCTCACAAAGAAACTTAAATGGAATAAGTAGAACACGTTTTATGAAAATGACTGTTTTAGTCACCATTTTCTAGCAGCTATTTCCGCCAAACCAAGAGGAATTTTAGGAAACTGAGAGAGGTTTTTCTTCAGAACGGGACGCTATCCAATAACCTCTCTCAGAATTTTCACAAGTGTTATAGGTTAAGAGAATCAAAGTCATCTTCACGGGGAAATTTTCCAGAATTTCAGTTTACTATATGAGTCATCAACTTCAAAGAGTTGTTTCTACCAAATGAAGCATAATTTTCAGAAATTGAAAGAGGATTTTCTTCAGCACAGGCCAATATTCAAAAAACTCTCTCAAAATCTACACAGCTATCTCCATCTAATATATACAGATGGGGCTTTGAAGCCTATTTTTCAGCAAATTCACTTCCTGAAATGAAGAAAATAAGGTGTAACTGTTTCTATTTTTAGAGTTCAGTTAGATTTCGAATTCAAGACTAAGTATAGGTTGTCTTTCTATATATTTATATGTAATAAACATGTAAGAGAGGGATTTTCAGAGAGAAAGAATTCCCGTTTTGGGTGTTTGAGGTTTATTCCAGAAATTAATAAAGATTACAGAGTTGAGCAGATTTAATCAAAGATTCATGTGTTGTTTCAAAATTACAGTCCATACTTTCCCTTTCTTTATATGTGCATGTCAAATTTTCTTTGTCATTCTTTCCATTATGTCATTTTCTTCTACGCTTGAATGAAATTCTGAAATAAATTGGGATTCATAATTGCTATGCCTCAGTTTATCGCATTCGAGTATCCACTTGCTTCTCCAAAGTTAAAAAAGGATTCATCCTAGTTTGATGCTCGTTGTTAATGGATTGTCATTAATTCTTTCCTTGTCACCTGCAAAATCTTATTGACTGTAATAAAACAGCTATCTTGCCTTTGTACAAAAGTTTGTTTTGCTACTGATCTATATTTTTCTGTTTCTCGACTCCATTTTCCCAATGGTATCTTTTCCTATTGATCTCACCACATTATTTAAATCCTACAAAGTTTTTATTGTTATTTTACAATTTGGCCATTGAGTTTATTGTCAAACTGTTGTCGTGGTGACATTGGGTAGCAAATTTGCTGAGAGAGCCCTCTCTGGATGAAAGAGGCCAACTTTTCATTCTAAAGATTGGTTTGAAATAGGTTATGTCGGGGTTTCTTTGATACAACCCAAGCAAAATCCGAGTGCTAATAGGGGGAATGAGACAACCTAAGTTGAAAGCCTCCGTCATAACCAACCTTATCCCCGAACCATTATCGGTAGTCACCAAGTCTAAAGTAGGGGTCATAACCCAACAAAGGTTAAAATCCGGAGTAATGACAACCACTACACCTATTACAAGGGTCACTCCACCATGTTCCCTCAGTGAGCAATAATACCATGCGACCAACCTATGCCCCACCTTGCCGGAGCTTAGGAATTTTATTAACACCCCTAATATTGTGACGCAAGCAACCCACATGATAGTAGGGGGCACATTTGCAACCTCGTCTTCACCCACTATGACACTTAATTCTAAGTCAATACACACCAATCACGCGTGTTCGATTTGCTCCTAGTTTGGGAATTATACACACCATTGTCCGAACCTCCCTCGATTTCAGGATGATTTGGCGACCATCCACCTCACCAGCCCTTTGGTTGAGATTACTTCAACTCTGTTGTTGTAACTGTAACTTCAAAATATATTCATTTGTATTTTATATTGATATTATTATTGTATTTTACTTATACCTCCGACGGAGATGTTTTTCCTTCGTTTGGGGATGTCTTTATTATGTTTGGTCATGCTAGGTCATTGAGGTAAAACCTCCATTGTAAGTCAGGGCAATAGAACCCCAAAGAATGAATGTAAATTATATTATTGAGTCTCCCTAGGACAGGTTGGCCCAGTCAAGTTAGTCAAGCCGACCTAATTAAGAATTAGGTCGCCCAAACATAAAGTATAAATAAAGAGCTTGCTATCTCATTTGGACACACCTCTCACTCACTCATGTTCGCATAAGCAAGAGAGAGAATACAAGTTCGTTGAGGAGAAAGAAGAGAGAGCTACAGAAGACTTCATATTTTTGGGTTTTCCATTTTGTGATATTGTATTAGTGATGAATCTCTCTTTGAGGAATTTGCAGGGTTTTCTCCTTTATGGTTTCCTCGAGGAAAACTATTGTGTCTATTTTTTTGTGCTTGTTTTTCTTTCAGTTAAAGATCCTAGTTAAATTGAATTAAAGTGCAAATTCTAACAAACTCAACCCCACGAAGAGGATTCCATAAATGTTGTCACTACATCGGCAACAACACTCGTTGCACCTACCTCAAAATTAGCCACCACAGCAATACCACCCACTAAGTCTACCATGATGCAAGAACCCCCACTTATGGATCTTGCGCCGGTAGCACAACATGATGGATGCACATCTTATGGACATCATACTCACATGATTCCCAACGAGGTCAACGTAGATCTACTTGATCATGCCAACCTCACTTCAGCACGGACGCCTATCTATTCCAGGGTTTCACGCCCATGTCGATCGTGTGGCAACACTTCCCACTTCTCATTTCAATGTTCCATTTTATGCATCCAACGAAGTTCCCACCTCAAACTTATGCGAATATAATATCAACTTCCACACCTAAGGGTATTCTACTATTCCCACGAGGATTTCCCGTTGAGGAAATTGTTTCTCCTCAACCAGATACCATCGATAATGCATCATATTTGGCCAGCCTACTTACCAATGACGATTCATAGTCTTTTGATGAAGACTTGGATCCTCTCCACCTACCACATGTTGCCTAAAACACCATGGGATATCCTTTCAAATGTTGGTTTCCTGACAAGATTACTACCACTTAGACACAGCACGAAGTTTCAACATTAGGAATCCCTTACCATCAGAAGAGTGGAACCATATTTCACCCTTTATATTTCTCATATACCTATTAAATTGAACCATGTAGCACTTTATTCTTAGTATTTTCAATCCCTTTTGATTGACAATAAGACCATCCTTTGTTTGGAATGCAGATGGTCTCCTGCTCAGATAACTATGCCGACTTCACAGATGGTGCAAGTCGTTGGTCAAAGAATCTCGCATTGGCTGCTTGGGCCATTTATTCTCCGTCCCAAACTCTCTACCACACTAGAGGATTTTTCCTAGGGGCACTAACCAATAACCAAGCAGAATACGATGCAGTCATTGGGATTTTATGTGATGCCATCCATCTTGGAATACGCCATATACACATGCACCTAGATTCCCAATTATTTGTCTCCCAACTCACCAATATATTCATGTTCTCAACCCACTCCTCTTTCATAAATTTTTACGAGTGCGCCTCCTAGTACGACAATTTGAAACCATCACATTCACGCATATCCCCAAGAAAACCAATGCATTTGCTGACCGCGTTGCAAACGAGGTGTTGGATTGGCATCTAATACATCAACCATATGTTTGACCCTGCATACACAAACAAAGCATCTATATATTTGTGTGTCATTCATAATAAAAATCATGTGCAAGTACCTACAACTACACATATAAAACATTAAACATTCATATAAACATCATCATCGCATGCCTCACATTGACACATCAAACACATACAAAAGATCATAGAAAATGCCAATAAAATGGTATATATATATATCCAAAAAACAAATGTGTCATGTATAAAATCTGACCCTCATAGGGCCATATATATACAAAAAGAATCATTCGCCTGATAGGTTACATAACCAACAGGCCTCCCATAGTCTCCCTCTATACATAGTACAAAATGTGGGTCTCATCCCTATAAAATAAGAGTGCTCAACACTCATTTGGACCCTCACATAGCTTGATCATTAGGTCCCTTAATAGCTAAAGGCCGCACTGCCTCAATTACTTCTCATGCTCCTCTTGTTTCCTATCCCGTAGCTCCCGGGTCTAGTCCTCGGGCTGGTCCCGGTCCTAGATATGGTCTCGGATTTGTAGGGTGACCCTGTCAACCTGTGCTCCATGTAATGCATGGCATGTCACTGCCACCCACTACATCACCCGGTGCCATCCATCTCCACACTTTACCAGAAACTGGAGGGTCTTAGCTAACTCCCCATCCTTGAGATTTCCAACTCCTCAGTCATCGATGCCCTCTCTCAAGACACCTAATCATCTCTCCAAGTCGGATAAGATGACTACAGTCCGAACCCGCTCAGTTTCTCCCCCTGCAAGAGAATTCAAACCTGCAAATCCACTAACAACCCTACCGCTTCAACCCATGCATGCCTGGAAATATCACAACGTCACTGACTCTGCACCCCTCGGGGTGGCCTCACTGGTCTAATTTCTACATAAGAAACCAAAGTTAGTGTCAAATATACATAAAAAGTATGTACATAATCAAACACGTGTACATAAAAATATGTAAGCATAACATGTACATGTACTTGAGGCATCCCACCCCTGCGTTGGAGGGGGTATCTGGATGTCCCCCTGATAGTCCATCCCACTCCACAAGTATCCCTCGGCTCCCACATGTCCAAAAATTGGATCGTGAACACATGACCAACAGGGCCACCACCCGCACAAAGCATCACGTGCCCCCAAAACATCATCCAAGGCTCTTGTAACCCCCTCGAAGGTACCACCACCTGTGGTCTTAGTTATGTATATCGCTCAAAGAAATAGGTGCACAACATGCTCCCATGACGAAATGTAACCTATCATGCCCATGTCGCATCTCAGTCAGTTGATCCCTCAGTACATGTAGCAACATAGGCCCTAGGCCACCTGGTTCCCACCTATCACCTGCTCCACTAGCTAAAATTGTCCCCTAGTGATCATGTTGGGGGACACCACCCCCAGCACCCTCACCACAGCGGTAGCCACCATCTGCACCACCAAATTCCTAATATGGTTGATGAGGATCTTCCTAGATTTCAAGGCACTCATGTACCCTCTACAGTACTGTTCAATGAAACCCTGAATCCAGTGAACCCCTCCCATCAACAGTTAGGTTGACTGCTGTACTCCTCGATGGGGCAATCCTATGAGGAAATGAATGTCCTGAGCAATGATGCACAAATACTCAAATAACACACAAAAGATCCCCCCTATCAGTGTCCCATGTAAAGATAATCCGCTGCAGCGGGAAGTCAATAGTCCGAAGAAAGGTGCACTTGAAAATTTTCAAGAGACCCACATCCCATAAATTTTGCGTAGCCACCAGAACCCCTGTCACCTGGGGCACTACTGATCCAGACTTGGTGAGAACCGTCTCACATCAAAGTCTCGATAAGGACATTTTTTCTGATGTTAAGTTGCACGTGAACATATACATCTCATAAAGTATGCATCATAAAATCAACCATAAAAATGCAAGACATTCCAACACATAATGAACACGATATGATAATGGAGTTCAATAGAATCTCCCTGGCTACGTCTCTGGGCCTACTCAAAAGAGAGTGACCGATCCATTAAAAATGATGTCAAAATACATAAAGTACATCAAATGGATTTCACCTACAGAATCTTCACCCGCTGATCACCTTCAACTTATGCACAACAATTGCCTCTGAAAAGGCCACACCCTCATCCAAGTCCTTTAGCTTTGTTATTCGGACCGAGAGTGTCAAATCCTAGCAACTGCACCAGTGCATGAGCTTTCTATGATCATATTCCAGCTGCACCACTATAGAATCAGAATTGCTTCATGACGCAACCATCATGCTCTCTCAACAGCTTCATTCCATGAGCCTCGAGCAAGACCACGTTATCCCAAGCAACATATCTAAGTAAAAAACATGACCTCCAAACAACATGGAGTCAAAATGGACTGACTCTCTCATAAGCCATGAATTCCCTCACAATTGGAGCCTCCACATGGAATCTCTCTTACAATTTGAACTTAAAAATGAGCTCAAGCTCTCAACTCTCTAAAAGGTTCTCAACAATTTCCCATGCAATTGCCCCTCCCACACAATGCAAATGTTTCGCTTATATATCTTGAGTTCTTCTTCTTTGGGCATAACCATGTGAACCCAAACATCGCCTCTTAGTTGGGATAGTTACAACTTGTTTTCCCCATATAAAAAATTGGTTAAGTCAAATGGTCCATAATTGCGGTTTCACATGTGGTTACTCACCTCAATTTGGCATTACAACCAATATTTTTTCAAACAACAATATATTTGTGTTGCCATGACAAACCAAAAATCCTTTAAGACATTGTTTGAACAACCACTTGGTTGTAACCACCATTATTTGGTTCTAAAATATCAATCCCAATAAAATATGCCAAACATGCCTTTCGTTGGCCTCAACAATATCCATATGCAAAAAAATATGCCAAGCAATAACATAACCATCAAATGGTTATGACCAAATCCCCCTATTCATGGCACAATAAACCAATTCCAAATACAACTCAAACCCATAAGAATTTCCAAAATCTTGGTTCAAGTGTTTTCTTGGATACATTTAGCTAACCATAACTAAATATGGAGACACCTCCATAGTTGGTGGAATTATCGTCGAGTTTGGTGGAGCTGCCAATTCTCTCCAGGATGAATAAGGTTTAAATAAAACAATTCTCATGTGCATTAACAAATAACACTTGTGGTCAATTGGTAAAGGCATTTGAATGGTGCAAAAGAGGTTAGGGGTTTGAATCCAATGGAGGCCAAATATTTTGGGAATAAGGTCAATTAGTGGCCAATTGGATTGCCACATGGTAGCTTCCGATTAGTCCACATCAACTGCACAGTCAACCATATGTGCCACATGTCAAACTTAGATTGATTCAAACCGCCAAGTCATCTTCACAATCACCTTGCCACATTATCGTACGGCCTGCCACATGTCAACCTGTTATTTGTCTGCATTGTCATGGCATCTACACAGTCAGCCTGCCACATCATCGTGCAGCCTACCACATTATCATGCTACGTCAGCCTACCACATAATCATGCCACGTGGCATTTTTTTATTAGTCCATTTGTGTAATGTCCCTTTTTAAATTTTTTATAAAAATGCCCAATTTTTCACTTTTTCCCCAATTTTGACCTTTGACTAGTTTTGATGCCTAGATCCCAAATTTGCCCCAAATGATCCCAAATATTCTAAGAAGGTATGTGACTGATATTAGGACTTGTATATGATGTTCAGGGATGATATATGGCCACCAAAAGAATTCTGCAAATTCTCTTAAGATTATGGACCAAGTATGTAATTTTACTAGCAAGTTGGGGTTCAAATCCCCTTGGGGTAAGTACTGAAAATGGCTTCCCAAATGCCTCCAAACAGAGTGTTAGCACCTAGTTTTTCTGCATAAGAACTAATGTGTAATGGATGAATATCCTAGAAAATTCTTGGGAGAAGGCCTGAAATTGCCTCATTTTCCATGGCTAGGTGCTAAGGTATGAGAAAGGGTTGATTTGGGGGTGTTAAAAATAAGAAGACCAAAGAATTGCAAAAGAAAGGGTTAAAATACGACCAAATGACCTAAAAGGGGCCAAAGACTATAGTCTGGAGGAAAATAATGTGCAAGGCAGATAGCAGGCTGGTTTGCACCGTTGATCGGGCGCGGACGAGAGATCAGCGGCCCTCAATGATTGTCGCGTGGCCAAGTAGTGCGGAGTAAAAGGGATGTAGTAGTTGCGATGGATATTACTGCTGGACAGGTGGCGGCAGGAGAGCACATCGCAAGCAAGGTAAGCGGTATGTAAAAATAGCTCACAAGGATGCAATACCACCTAGGCAGATAGGTAAGTTGTGGCCACGTGGACATCCAAGGTGAGCCGAAAAAGATCATATGGTTAAATATCGGAGTTCAGAAAACTGTAAGTACAATGTGGCTAAAGAATGGTTTAGATTGTATTGCGATAGATCGACGACCCACGATGACCATTGCATAAGGAAGATGCCCTACGGTTAGAGGAGATAGTGGTCGTGATAAAAGAAGCCACTAGACAGGTGTCGACGCCAAGATAGGTCACAGGGAGGAAACGTGGTAAGCAAAACCACTTTTAAGCCATGTGACACCGCTTGGTTGGTATATAGTGCTAATAAATGGATGGTGGAGATCAAATCCCAAGGAAGATCCGATGGTAGATATGGAGGGGATGCCAAACCATTAAAGCGAGAGTAGATATAACGGCCTAGATCTTTGCATAAGAGATCGACGTCTAGCAAAGATAGATAGATGGCTAAGAAGATTGAAGTTTAAGGGAAAAAGCTTATATATATAAAGGTTGGCATGAAACGTTGACATTTGTTCCTCAGACTTGTTAGAGCCGGAAGCTTCTGGGCATGTGGAAGATGAAGAAAGCGATGGGAGGAGTCGTTCTCAGAGATTTTCAGTAACAAGTAGGGCCTTATGACCTCCACTATCAGCAAATCTAATTCCCTTTACAACAAGAAAGCAGATTAGGAACCAACTTCTGGGAATGTTAGGGTTAAATTTGCTTTGGGGGATAGGGTTTGGATGCATTTGATACAGAGTTTCGGTGGTCTATACCTAAAATTAGGAGAAGAATGACGGTTTAGACATGCATGGGGGGTTTCAGTCGCCTTATGCCCTTCGTCGCATTGATAAAATTATGTTTTTCCTCAAGCCCGAGGGTTTTTTCCAAGGAAGTCCGTCATCCCTGCATATGGGCGGGTTTTACCCTTGGGAACCGCCAAACCTTTTCGGCCACCTGTATTAAACTTGAGACAGAAGGCTAAATATGCCAACCGTCAAATTTGTATATGCGATGGAATTGCAAAGTGGGAGCCGCTATAAGCACTAGCATGGTATGAGTAGGCAGGCAGGTTATGGTTTAGTCGACAACGGAGGATGTAGATAGACGGCTTAAATGAATTTTTTCTGCCACCGAAATGATTGTGGATAAGAGGGGGGCCACCTCAGCACTGTCGCATACTTTTCTACCTGGTCGAAAATCCTGATTAAGCATGTTTCATGTCGACTCAAGCTTTGGACATCATTTTTTCTCGATTGGGAGATTCGGCTAGGTCATCATGGCAAGGGCGATCGTACGTAACTACCGTCATTGTCACGATCGTTATGGACATGGCCCCTGCGTCCCCTGTTCGAAATTGGTATATGGGCAAGGTGGTGGACCTAGCAGTCCATGCATCATTCAGTTGGAGTTTGATCATGGAGAAGGAGCAGGAGTCCGAAGTGGTATTTATGCCCGAACAGGCGTGGTCTGAGGTGGAAGAAGAACACGCTCCTTCATCTCCTGTGGTATTTGAGCACGTGGAATCCAGCACCACCAATGAAGATGAAGAGCCCGAAGGGCGACAGGTGTACAAAAGAGTTCGATGTCGAGGAAAGGAGGAGACTCCTGAAGAGGAGCGAGACATCCAGTAGGACACGGAGATTCTCAAGGATTTCATGATCTCCACTGAGGAATAAACACCTCCCCCTCCAGCAGAAGAGTCGCAGGCGGACAACTCTTTGAAAGTGGAAAACTTCTTTGATCCGCAGGTCCAATTAAAGACACCAGAGTAGGGTGGCGTCTCGCTCATGGTATTTTTGTTTCCCGTCTTAATCAGTCTGTTTTGAACTTGACACATATGTAATATTCCCAAATTTTGGGGCTGTCAAGGTGGCAACGTAATATTAATTGTTTCCTAAGGACCAATTCCAGGCTGGGAGCCTATAAAAGCATTGTAATAGAATAACTAAGGGTTGGAAAATCATTTGGCTAAGGCCTGGAGGGCGAGCCCGGTTTTGAGACTTTTATATTAATACAATGTGCAGTGCCTATGGCAGATCGTTTTGCAGAGATTCATGTGTTGCTTTACTTATAGTCAGTTTTTTCCTCCTTCTCTATGCGCTCGTATTTCCTGTTATGCATTTACATTATGTTTTCCCTTTCATATCTGAGATCAGTGTATAATAGCTCAGAATTCTTGGAAACAAGCTCTGGTTATTATCTCAGGCATTCACTCAATATTGCTACTAATGTTGATATCGAATTCATCTTTGTTGGATGCTCATATCAATGGCTTGTTCTTACTTTCTTCTCTTACCACCAGAAAATAACATTACGATGGCAAGAGGGTGGCTACCTTGCCTCTGTTTTAATGGTCCGCGCTATAGCACTGTTATTTGATTTATGTGTAACGTCTTGACTCCAGCACCCAATGTTTCTTCCTTATGATTATCCCACCAAAACTTTTACACAATCTGTTCCATCAAAAATCTGACCTTCTTTGTATGATTTGAATGAATATCTTGGATTGGAAGGCTGCGTGTTGTTCATGGATAATTTTTAGTCTTCTTTCAAATCTGTGTATTTCCTCATGGCTGCAATTTTATTGAGTATTTTCAGTCTTTCATATATTTGTAGAGAGAGCCTTCTCTGACTGTGCTAGGTCAGTAGCACTAGACTAAAGTGGTTTGTGGTTACCCCTTAGTGGCCTTCTCCCACAACCTAGGGGGTCAATTTGGGTGTTAACAAATTGGCATCGTTGCCGGGGAACGATGGTCTTATCCTCCCTGGGAGAACGACAAAGTATTAGATCTGATTATTGATGGTGGATAGCAATCGGACATCAGAAGGGTTGTGTATCATCCACTTGGCGACTCCACTCAGTATTCAATTCAATTTGCAGACGCCACTGGAGAACAAGCTCAGCTACCTTAGACATGGAAGAATTAATGTCCAGGTATCAAAGTATCATTCTCTTCAAAGAGGTCCTATTCTTCTATGTTGGTATCCTTTTTCCTTTATGTATATATATCAAAAAATTCCTGTCTCAACGAAGATCTATAGGTCATGAGAGAGCCTCCTTTATATACCCTTCACTTGAATTCGAAAATGTACATTCTCCTTTCACCCCTAGAGTTGATCCCATCATTTCCTTTGAACCATGTATAAACCATAACCAGCTTTATGAATTCCTTGAGAGTAAAAACAATGATATCCTACCTGCACATACTCATTTTCCTTCCAGAGCTCAGTTGAGATACATCCCTTTAAGACTGCCCCTTGTTCTCCATGATTTTCCCCCGAACTCCTATAAATACCTCCCTATTTTTTATGGAGAATCCGAGATTCTTACTGTTGAGAGACATCTTCAAGGTTTTGAGCATTTTATAGATCTCTTCGAAGTAGAACATGATGATGTGTGTATGAGGGCTTTTGCCAAGTCCTTCCAAGGAGATGTAGAGAAATGGTTTAACCATTTGCATCCTGTATCTATTGATGCATGGGAAAAATTGTCTGAGGTATTTATGGGGTTTTGGGGCAAAAGAAAGTCATGGGACATAGTTCTTTCAGAGTTATACTCCATGAGAAGGCAAGAAGATGAAACCATGTCTAGCTTTAACAGGAGGTTTGCAAGATTCTATTATAACATGCCAAAGGAAATTCAGCCCCTAGAGAATGCTGCTAAATTACACTATGCATATGTTTTTCCTCCTGATTTATCTTTCCATGTTTTGGAGAGGTCTTACAATTTGTAGCATATGTTCATTAATGCATTGGAAGTTGAAGACAATCTCAGGATGTCTGGAAGGTTATCAAACCAAGATAATGGTTAAAGGATTGAAGAAGAAATACGATTCGAAGAGAGATTAGAATAGAGGGAACTTGCCTCATATTCCAATCTTTCCCATATTGAACAAAGAGGTGATCGGCCCGGTGAGGTGCCAGAAAAAGGTAATTTTGGTTTGTTTTATGTAAATTGCAATCAGCCTGCTGAAGTTTATCTTACTGATTATTTGAATGAAGATTCCAATCCACCTAAGTATGATGAATATGAAGGGGACTGTTTGGAGAACTTCATAAGCTTCTTTGAAATAGAGGATAAAGATGAACCTTCATGCAATCAGTTTCACTAGTCGGGAAGACCAGCCAAAGAGGGAGACTCAGTGGTAGGTCCTGAATCCACCATTGAGATCCGTCAGAATATTGAGCCCAGAGGTGGTGAAGCCATTTTCCTCGAAGCTTAATCATTCGCCATAATAGAGGGAATTCCTAAAGCCATGAGACTCTGTAGGAGAAGCTCGGCCATCATCCGCGGGAGGAAGGAAGAGCTAGCGATCAAAGGTTCCCTGGGGATCCCCAGCAGGAAGAGGCTTCTTTTCGGACTAAAGCTAAAAGAGAATACAGAGTCCTTGAAGAAGAATATAGGACCCTCGAGGAAGAGTATGTGATCCTTGAGGAGAAATGTGGAATTATTGAAGAAATAATGGGTCCAGGCATGTACTTTCGACAAGTCGACCAGATAGCTGAGATACTAGAAGATGACCAGGGTAACCCACATGTTTCATATATTTAATCTACTTTTGGGGCTGAAGATGATTATGGAATCCTCAAAGAATTTTTCGGTCTTGGCCAATATCTCCAGCCAGCTGACCAAATAATCGAGGTGCTTTAGGGAGACTAGGCTAAGCAGCATGATTTTCATGCAGGTTTTTCAAACTTGGAGTCTGGGTTCCAAGAAGAATGGCCTTTTCTAGACCTTTTTGGGGGACAGGGTGAAGTTTCTTTTGAAGTTCCAGAGCAGAACCGGGTTTTCAACGCAGGGATCACAATTAGCCCACGAGGAGAGGTTGTAGATAGATTTTGTGCGGGAGCAGCCTCCCAAGTTACAAATGGGAAGCCACGTCACGAAGAGTTGCTCGAATTTGTTCATTTCAATCTCACTAGGTCATGCGGGGGTTTCAGTAGGCATGATTTTTGGGTCCTGATTATAGTTTGTCAAAGGTACACAATCCTTAGTCCTGACATGAGCACCTGGGGAAATGAATGGCCTACTTACAGCTCTTCAGAAAGAAAATATGCTAAGACGCAAGAGGAGTGTAGGGCATACTATGTTTTATATGATCCAGCGGCAAAGTACATGGAAAATTTCATCGGCCGGAGTATGCAGTTTGGGTCCACTCAAGAGGTCCTCGCTCACCATCATTGCCTAGTGCCATCGACCCCCATTGTTCTGACATTAATTGGACATGGTAGGAAGATCCACCTGGGGTGTCAATTGTTGGACTAGTTACACTAGTATTTTTGTATAACCTAGAGTCGTAGCCTCTCAAACAGAGCAGTCTGTATATAAATAAGCTTGACATAGCAAGCATCTCTTTCAGCAATTTCCAATGTGTTTTCAAAATGCACAGTTTCAGTTTTGGGGTTTTGGTTCCAAGAAAGTTTTCAGTTTATAGTATGATAGAGCATTTATGGTTTGCGTAAAGGTCACCACAGGGCACACCTCACAGAGAAATTCCCCCTATATCTTCCATGAATTCTTTCAGGTAAACCCTCCAAGTATCCTACACCATGAAAGTGTTCTACAAGGAAGATTTTCCTGCATAGGCATCCCAATGGATCAGGCAATTGGTCTACGAAGTTCTTTGCTATCTCGCAGGGAGGATAACATCCCTTGTTGGAGCCAGTTGTTAGCACCTAGTTTTTCTGCATAAGAACTAATGTGCAATGGATGAATATCCTAGAAAATTCTCAGGAGAAGGCCTGAAATTGCCTCATTTTCCATGGCTAGGTGCTAAGGTATGAGAAAGGGTTGATTTGTGGGTGTTAAAAATAAGAAGACCAAAGAATTGCAAAAGAAAGGGTTAAAATACGACCAAATGACTGAAATGTTGAGATATTGTAACTTTTAAGAATATTATATTTGTACTTTATTATTCCGGAGATGTTTCATTCCTCCGTGAAGATCTTATTGTATATCTGGAGATGTTTATTCCTCCGTCGGAATGTGGTAACTTGGGTTATTAGACTTCCCTAGTGGGGGTTGGCCCTGTATGTGTTATGTGGGTCAAAGGGTTATTAGACCACCCTAGTGGGGTTGACTCAGTCAGTTGTAGTGGGGTGTTTAAACCAGTGGTAAAGTTGGGGCCGACCTAGTTAATATAAAGAACAAGTCGGAAATGTGTATAAATAGAGGAGGTGTGTTCCTCATTATACACACACTTCCCTCACTCAGAATGTAGCGCACTTGTGGAGGAGAGGTCTGCTATGGTGGAGGAGGAGATCATGTCTTTGGTTTGCATCTTTGTATATTGCTGGTCATCTATATTGAGGAAGCTTTGCTGGGTTTTCTACCCCATGAGGGTTTCCCAGGAGAAATCTGTGTCTCTTGTGTTTATGCCGTGCTTGTTGTTTCTTCAGTGATCCTGTATATGCTATTGTTGTGAAATGGAATGAAATGATGCTATTTTATGTCTTAGCATATTAAATCTTAACATGGTATCAGAGCTAACCTGAAGGAAGGCAAGGTATGGCACTTACGACACTTGCTTTACTTACGACAATTTGAAGGTTAGGGTTTTATATAGCAAAAAACCAGTCATCGTGGAACTTTCGCTATACATCCATTTTGGAGAAGTTTCAGGATCTTACACCTTTACAGGTCGTAGATAACATCCCCAAGTACCTTGTGTCCAAAGGGAACCCTCATATTCGTTGTACTTTGTGAGTTATGATCAGTACAAGTTAGGGTTTCTGCCTCTTCCAGATCTCAGTAAAAATCAGGTGACCTAGGAAAAAAGGTCATAAATTGGGATAGGAATATCCAAATGAAATTTCCTAAAATGTGACAGGTAGTACACAGATTGTACTATCACAGAAAACGTTTTCAGTGGCCGAAGTTGAACCAATGACACGTGGCATGCCGTACAAGCTCGCTCTCCTGTTTTATCCCATAAACAGGTCACGTTGCGACACTTGGCATAACTCTCTCTCAGAAAATCCAATTGAGGTCAGACCTATTGGGATCGAAAGATGATAGGTCAGGCTACCACAAAAATTGTTTTTAGACCTTGTAGATCGAAAAGTTTGGAGTTACAGTAGAAACGATCAGGTACATATTTATGTCAAAACAGAATTATTTTTGGAGCACCTTCATTCATGGCTTCCGGAATTTAGGGTTTCGGAGAAAGTTAGAATTTTTGGAATCGGATTCCACGGCTGAATACTACTCAGGAAAATCAAAATTTAGAGACCAAGATCGAATTTTTTTGTTGAGTAGAAGACCGGCTCGTTCAAACCCCAGTTCGGGAATTTGATCGGAAAGATGGAAAATTAGGGCTTCAGCAAAAGTTGGAATGTCTGTGACCACGGCTGGAAGCTCCTCAGAAAAATAAGATTTTAGAGCCTTGTATCGAACCTTTTTATTGGACAGAAGAGTGGGCTTCATCAAACCCTAGTTCGGGATCCTGTCCAGAAGACCCAGAAGTTTCGAAGGCAATTTTGAGGGGTCAAATTTTGGAGATTTCAAAATTGAAGTATGCTAGTTTGATCAGCTCAGCAAGACACATCTATCCATCCATTCAGAAGAGTGTGAGTCAAAGATTGAATTTTTAAGGGTTTCTCTAACAAACCCTACTCAAGCTCCAGATCCAGTTTCAGGGGGAGTTGAGGCTAAGGCCTTACATAAGAAGACTACAAGAAGTCTCGATAGGTATGTCTTAAGGAGATACAGGTATGTCTTGAAATCTGATTCTTGATTAAGTTCACAATATGTTTGTCCTCATATTATTTAGGTTAGTACAATCTCGATTAATGTTAGAATTGTCTTATCACCCTAGTAACCGTATGAATGCATGTGAATGATAGAAGACATTCATTGATTAGGGCTATATGATTGTACTAATGCACTTTGGTGTTGTATGAGGTTGATGTTGTCTGCTAACAAGATACAGGTACATCACAAAAGACAAATCAAGTTCCATGACCATGACAGCATGAAGACAAAGACTCATCCATAATCTTTGTTCTACTTATGAGGTATTTATATTATGCTTAACCTATGGCAGGTTCTAGCACAGGATCTCTAAGAGAACAAAGAAGATATTGTTTAGGTATGTTAGGCATAACTAAGCAGGTATACTAATCCAGGTATGTTTTCCTATGTCAAGTTAGAATCTTACCTTGTGTTAGAATCCCTTATATAAGTATACTTGGTATGATTGGTTATGCTTACTCTTAAAGCTGGTTATCAAGGGTTTATGCATATTATGTCTCTTATCTTGATTGATGATTTAACTAACCAGAAGAGTCCTATGATCAAACAAGAATATGCATGAGTAAAAGAACTCTTTCCTGAAACCTTGAATACTAATGTTTATTATCTATGATCATGAATATACATATTCAATATTATTTAGAATTATAATGTTTTGATAATATTGAGAATATACTAATGAATGTATGTTTGAGATCATGAGGATGACACTTGAGCATGCACAGTGGTACAGAATGTATAGAAGTTCAAAAGACATATAGAAGATCAAGCGGGAGGCAACCACACAAACATAAAAGATAAGTATTTGAGTTGTTATTTGAAATAGTAAATGATATTGCTTGTAATCGTTGTATACATATTTGTATTCCTAGAATATATCATGCCGAGTGTAAACATTCATATAGCATTGAACAGTATACTACTAATATGCATATGATTGGTAAATTGGACAAACATTCCATTGTTGCTTGTCTAGAATGAAACCTCTATGCTGACATGCTGAGAGTTGTGCACACTCTCGATAGTATGTTCTGGTAGAGATGGAAGGCATCTAGATAGCCACTGTATGCATACAGGATATGGAAAAGTGTTGTGCCAAAGTATTGGTCAAGATAGTTGCATAACTATGTAAATGATATCTGTATGCATAATAGGTTATCATGTCAACATGATTTCATGATTACGAAGTATTACTAATCATGTACTTAATTTTGATTTGTAGGAAAGATCATGAAGAATGATGAACACCGAACAAGTGATGGATGTTCAACAAGAAGACTTACAAATCAAACAAAATATAGAAGGCTCGTGGCTAGAAGATTCTCTTAGAAAGAGGAAGAGAATCATGACGAGATGTTTGCTCCAAGTGGCTAGATAAGAACATTATCTTAATCGTGTAATTAAAGAAGAAGTGTGAATCAGGTTCTGTATGGGTACCCAGGATCGATAATCAATTGATGAGCTTAATGATCACCATGGGTGATGTGGATCTCAACCTTTGCTACAAGGTTGAATATGGTTTCTATACACAGATGACATGGATACAAGAAGGAAATCACCACAAAGTTCGAATGATATTGAGGCTCATATCAGTAGACCCATCTGACGAGAGATGGCACAGATAGATGGCTGCATAAATGAAAATGAAAGATCTCAAATTGATGCATTACTTCCTAGGTCTGGAAGTATGGCAAGGCTCAGAAGGAATCTTTCTCAACCAGGGAAAATATGCCGAGAAATATTAAAAGGACTTGATGTATTGGAATGGCCACTCTCATGGATTCCAACTTGAAGTTGTTAGTAGATGACTCATCAGATTTAGTGGATATAACTCTGTACAGAAAAATTATTGGGTCATTGATGTATCTAACAAATACTAGGTCAGATATATGCTTTGTTGTGAACACCTTGAGTCAGTATCTAGTGGAAACTAGATGTGTTCACCTGATAGTTGCAAAGCATGTGATGAGGTACCTAAATGATACGATAGACTTTGATCTATGCTATCTTGGAGATCATGACTTCAGATGGCTACATAGATGTTGATTGAGCAGAAAGTGTATCAGACAGGTAGAGCACATCAAGAGGATGTTATTGTCTGGGATCATCCATGATCTTGTGGTTTAGCAGGAAGCATTCCAGTGTGGCTGCTTGCTCTGCTAGTTGTGAAGAAGTATGGCTTCAGGATTGTTTGACTTAGAATTAGACCCAACTGTGGTCCTATGTGACAAACAGAGTTGTATCAAGATGACATAGAATCCAATGTTCCATGATAAGTCAAAGCACATAAAGATCTGACATTTCTATGTACAAGATATGGTGTAGAAAGGAACTATAAAGTTCGAGTTTGTAACAGGTTAATGATGTACTAACCAAACCTCTACCTCAAGTGAACAAGTTACCAACATACTAACCAAACCTCTACCTCAAGTGAACAAGTTACCAACATACTAACCAAACCTCTACCTCAAGAAAAGTTTGAGTATTTCCGAGACAAGTTTGGAAGGACCCTCCTCGAAAGGGGGAGTGATGTGGTCACTTATGATGAGATTGCTTCCATCGACAGTGAGGTCGATGATGTGGATACCTATATTGGTGATGCCGACAGATAGGTTGGTGGATGGTCCTTAGACAGGGTCTAAGTTGAAAAGGGAGATTGCATCATCCTTGAACACATGTTCTAAAAGGATCCATAGACATATGTCTCCGAGAAAGAAGAGGGATTGCATCATCCTTGAACACATGTTCTAAATTGATTCATAGACATATGTCTTCGAGAATGAAGTCCCTAGTGGACAGGATGGGATTGGATCATCCCTGGACTTCAGTCCTAAAGTAAGCCGTAGACATTTGTCTTCGAGAATGAAGTCCTTGGTGGACATGTGGGGATTGGATCATCCCTGGACTTCAGTCCTAAAGTGAGCTATAGACATTTGTCTTCGATAATAAAGTCTTGAATGAACAGGTAGGGGATTGGATCGTCCTCGGACTTTGGTCCTTTGAATTGAGCCATAGACAAGATGTCTCCAAAAATAAAGTCCTGAATTAACAGGTTGGGGATTGGATCGTCCTCGGACTTTGGTCCTTTGAATTGTGTCGTAGACAAGATGTCTCCGAAAATAAAGTCCTGAATGAACAAGTAGGGGATTGGATCATCCTTGGACTTTGGTCCTTTGAATTGAGCCGTAGATGTCTCTTAAAATAAAGTCCTGAATGAACAGGTAGGGGATTGGATCGTCCTCGGACTTTGGTCCTTTGAATTGAGCCGTAGACAAGATGTCTCTGAAAATAAAGTCTTGAAGGTACATGGTAGGACTGGATCATCCTTGGACCTCGGTTCAAAAGGTACATGGTAGGACTGGATCATCCTTGGACCTCGGTTCAAAAGGTACATGATAGGACTAGATCATCCCTGGACCTTAGTTCAAAAGGTACATGGTAGGACTGGATCATCCTTGGACCTTGGTTCAAAAGGTACATGGTAGGACTGGATCGTCCTTGAACCTCGGTTCAAAAGATACATGACAGGATTGCATCATCCATGGACCTATGTCCTAAAGAGAGCAGGATTGATCATCCTGTAATATGATCGTGTGTGTTGCAGGGTATGCTGCTATTGTGGATACTTGTATTAATGATGTGTATACTTGTATTGATGTGTATACTTGTATTGATGATGTGGATACTTGTATTAGTGAGGATACTTGTATTGATAATGTGTATACTTGTATTGGTGTGGATACTAATACTGATGATCTAGATGACGATGTTACTAATCATGTTGATTTAGATAATGATGTTACTGATCATGTAGATCCAGATGATCCAGATGCTGTAGATCGTGATGATCTAAATGTTGTAGATCGAGATGATGTGATGACGATGCTGATGATCGTGTGATGACGATGCTGATGATCGTATGATGACGATGTTGATGATCGTATGATGACGATGTTGATGATCGTATGATGACGATGCTGATGATCGTCTAATGACGATGCTGATGATCGTGTGATGATGATACTGCTGATCGTGATGGTCTAGATGACGATGCTGATAATCGTGTGATGACGATGCTGATGATCGTGAGGATTCAGATGTTGATGTTACTGTAGCTATTTGAGTGCTGCAGAAGATAAAGACTCAGTACTGAAGATGTTGTTTTTCCAGTATTGAAGATGTTCTAGTAACTGGTTGAATTATTGATGATGTTGAGAAAGCTTCCAATGATTTATAGATGTATCATGTTGATGACTCCTTGCTCCTGCAGATGTTGTTATAATATCCTTCTTGTTAAGGGGGAGTGTTGAGATATTGTAACTTCTAAGAATATTATATTTGTACTTTATTATTCCAGAGATGTTTCATTCCTCCGTGAAGATCTTATTGTATATCCGGAGATGTTTATTCCTCCGTCGGAATGTGGTAACTTGGGTTATTAGACTTCCCTAGTGGGGGTCGGCCCTGTATGTGTTATGTGGGTCAAAGGGTTGTTAGACCACCCTAGTGGGGTCGGCCCAATCAGTTGTAGTGGGATGTTTAACCCAGTGGTAAAGTTGGGGCCGACATAGTTAATA
This sequence comes from Larix kaempferi, assembly GCA_027924585.1. Taxonomy (NCBI): domain Eukaryota; kingdom Viridiplantae; phylum Streptophyta; class Pinopsida; order Pinales; family Pinaceae; genus Larix; species Larix kaempferi. Next base: position 591,614 of record BSBM01001104.1, read on the forward strand.
TAAAGAACAAGTCGGAGATGTGTATAAATAGAGGAGGTGTGTTCCTCATTATACACACACTTCCCTCACTCAGAATGTAGCGCACTTGTGGAGGAGAGGTCTGCTATGGTGGAGGAGGAGATCATGTCTTTGGTTTGCATCTTTGTATATTGCTGGTCATCTATATTGAGGAAGCTTTGTTGGGTTTTCTACCCCATGAGGGTTTCCCAGGATAAATCTGTGTCTCTTGTGTTTATGCTGTGCTTGTTGTTTCTTCAGTGATCTTGTATATGCTATTATTGTGAAATGGAATGAAATGCTGCTATTTTCTATCTTAGCATATTAAATCTTAACATGAAAAGGGACCGAAGACTGTAGTCCGGAGGAAAATAATGTATAGGGTAGACAGCAGGCAGGTTTGCACCGTTGATTGGGCACGAACGAGAGATCAATGGCCCTCATTGATTGTCACGTGGCCAAGTAGCGCGGAGTAAAAGGGATGTAGTAGTTGCGATGGATATTAAAAACAAGTGGCAGAAGGAGAGTGCTTCGCAAGAAAGGTAAGCGGTATGTAAAAACAACTCATAGGGATGCGATACCACCTAGGCAAAGAGGTAAGTTGTGGCCATGTGGACGGCCAAGACGAGCTGAAAAAGATCATATGGGTAAAGATTGGAGTTCGAAAAAGTATAAGTACAATGTGGCGAAAGAACGGTTTAGATTGTCTTGCGATAGATCGACGACCCACGATGACCGTCGCATAAGGAAGATGCGCAATGGTTAAAGGAGATAGTGGTCGCGATAAAAGAATCCACTGGACAGGTGTCGATGCTAGGATAGGTCGCGGGGAGGAAAATTGGTAAGCAAAACCACTTTTAAGCCATGCGACACCGCTTGGTTGGTATATAGTGCTAATAAATGCACGGTGGAGATCAAAGCCAAAGGAAGATCCGATGCTAGATATGGAGGGGATGTCAAATCAGTAAAGCGAGAGCAGATCTAATGGCCCAGATCTTTGCATAAGAGATCGACGTATAACAAAGAGAGACAACTGGCTAAGAAGATTGAAGTTTAAGGGAAAAAGCTTATATATATAAAGGTTGGCATGAAAAGTTGACATTTGTTCCTCAGACTTGTCGGAGCCGGAAGCTTTCAGGCATGTGGAAGACGAAGAAAGCAATGGGAGGAGTCGTTCTCAGAGATTTTCAGTGACAGGTAGGGCCTTATGACCTCCACTATCAGCAAATCTAAGTCCATTTACAGCAAAAAAGCAGATTAGGAACCAGTTTCTGGGAATGTTAGGGTTAAATTTGTTTTGGGGGATAGGGTTTGGATGCATTTGATACAAAGTTTCGGTGGTATATACCTGAAATTAGGAGAAGAATGAGGGTTTAGACATGCACGGGGGGTTTCAGTCGCCTTATGCCCTTCGTCACATTGATAAAATTATGTTTTTCCTCGAGTCCGAGGGTTTTTTCTGAGGAAGTCCGTCATCGCTGCATATGGGTGGGTTTTCCCCTTGGGAACCGCCAAACCTTTTTGGCCGCCTGTATTAAATTTGAGATAGAAGGCTAAAGATGCCAGCCGTCAAATTTGTAGATGCGATGGAATTACAAAGTGGGAGGCACTATAAGCACTGGCACAGTGTGAGCAGGAAGGCAGGTTATGGTTTAGTCGATGATGGAGGATGTAGATAGATGGCTTAAATGCATTTTTTCTACCACCAAAATGATTGCGGATAAGACGGGGGCCACCTCAACATCGTCGTATACTTTTCTACCTGGTCGGAAATCCTAATTAAGCATGTTTCGCATCGGCTCAAGCTTTGGACATCATTTTCACTCGATTGGGACATTCAGCCAGGTCATCATGGCAAGGGCGATCGCACGTAACTGCCATCATTGTCATGGTCGTTATAGACATGGCCCCTGCATCCGCTGTTCAAAATCGGTATATGGTCAAGGTGGTGCACCTGGCAGTCCAGGAACCTTTCAGTTGGAGTTTGATCATGGAGGAGTAGGAGTCTGAAGTGGTCTTTATGCCCGAACAGGCGTGGTCTGAGGTGGAAGAAGAACATGCTCCTTCGTCTCTTATGGTATTCGACCATGTGGAATCCAGCACCACCAGTGAAGCTGAAGAACCCGAAGGGCGACTGGTGTACAAAAGAGTTCGACGTTGAGGAAAGAAGGAGACTCCTGAAGAGGAGCGAGACATCCAGCAGGACACAGAGATTCTCAAGGATTTCGTGATCTCCACTGAGGAAGTGACACCTCCCCCTCCAACAGAAGAGTCGCAGGCGGACAACTCTTTGAAAGTGGAAAAATTCTTTGATCCACAGGGCCAATTAAAGACACTGGAGTAGGGTGGAATCCCGCTCATGGTATTTTTGTTTCCCATCTTAATCAGTTTGTTTTGAACTTGACACGTATGTAATATTCCCAAATTTTGGGGCTTTCAAGGTGGCAGCATAATCTTAATTGTTTCCTAAGGACCAATTCAAGGTTGGGAGCCTATAAAAGCATTGTAATAGAAGAACTAATGGTTGGAAAATCATTTGGCTAAGGCCTGGAGGGAGAGCTTGGTTTTGAGACTTTTATATTAATGCAATGTGCAGTGCCTATGGTAGATCGTTTTGCAGAGATTCATGTGTTTCTTTACTTGTAGTCAATTTTTTCCTCCTTCTCTATGCGCTCGTATTTCCTGTTATACATTTACATTATGTTTTCCCTTTCATATCAGAGATCAGTGTATAATAGTTTAGAATTATTGGAAACAATCTCTGGTTATTATCTCAGGTATTCACTCAAAATTGCTACTAATGTTGATATCAAATTCATCTTTGTTGGATGCTCATATCAATGGCATGTTCTCACTTTCTTCTTTTCGCACCAGAAAATAACATCACGATGGCAAGAGGGTGGCTACCTTGCCTCTGTTTTAATGGTCTGCTCTATGACACTATTATCCAATTTATGAAATACATCATGATAATCTCTCCCAAGAAGTACAATCGCTCACCCAAAGCACAATCCCTCAAGGAGCATGAATATGCCTTCAAAACTGGAAATGGTTGAGATATGGTGCTGCACTAAACAAAACCACAAGCTTCCCTGTAGTTGATACCTGCAAATAAAAACTCCATGAAAGGCCTGAGTGGCCTCTCCAAACACCAACTTTGGTGGGAATCTTTCACCCTTTAAATTGGCTAAGGCAAGAAACTAGTCATCCACTAGCTCTCTCTTCACAAATGCAATTTTTCTCTAATGATCAAAAGCCCTTCTCTTGATTTGTCCCTGTATTTTATAAACATCCTTAGCCTTCTAAGGTTCCCAAAACATCCATAGACTCAATCCAATTCGAATTAAGGTAAGGGCTCAAGATTTGCCATGTGTCACACCTTTCCTAGCCTTCCACCTTCCACCAATTCAAGTGGGGGTCTCTTTGGCTTCTCCAACTCCCATGAGCGCCCTCTTGGAGCCTATTTTTGGGTCTGACATGTCATAATGGTCAGATGTTAGAGGTCAGATCTGCAATTTTTCATAGATGTCATAGATGCTCCATCATTGTTATCATAAGGGCTAGGGAATCTAGCCCAATTGTCCACAAGCTTCCAATTTGACTCTTCCTCTTCCATGGAGGTTACCAATCCATCCCAATTCGAACTAAGATGCTCAATGCCATGTTTATGACTTAAAAACTCACCCAAGAATGTTCACCTTCTCATGAATTCGAATTGGCAAGAGAGATATGCCACGTGTCCATGAAAAATCAGGCTAGTGTGGGTCCCACATCCTCCATATGTCTTCAAAACCACTTGCCACCTAGAATTTCTCTTGAATTTATTTATTCAACCTATTTATTAAATACTTGAACCCTTCTAATGTCTAAACATTATTTATTAGCTTTTTTATTACAATACCACATGTGCCCATCCAACCTAGGAAACTAGTAGGATTGATGGGATTGTCTTACTATGCAATTATTTGAATGGGGACATTACAATTTGGACCCAAAAAAGCCCCAATCTGGGTGACACATGGCACTCTCTAGTACTACCATGTGTCACGTGGCACCTCTGTAACTCATTTTTCCTTCTCTCACAAAAACTTCATATTGCAATAACTTTCGCATATAAACTCCATTTGATGTGTCATTCACACCATTGGAATCGGATCGACGAGCTCTTCATGTTGGTGTTCTGTTGTATGGGTTTTGAAGACTTCGAATTTTGAGCTCTTCTAGAGCCACCTGGATCAACTAAGTCCTCCTAGTGGCATTCCCACCACTCTAGCACATGGGCCATCATGATCAGCTAGTAGCACCTACAAACACAAACAATCACACATCAGGGTCCATCTCAACATAAAAAATGAAACAATAACAAAAAAACCCACTTGTGCTATTCTCGCTTGCAATTGCACACTACAACGCAGCAATCCACGTTTAAACGTGCTTAGTGTGACTAAACTATATTATCTTGCATGGTCCTATCCATGTGGGGAAAGAATGCTTCGATTGCGCTAGTGGTGCAACTATTCAAAAAACAGTCACGCGAAACCAGCACGCAGTAGAATCATACAACTCCCGCGCGTCATGTCGGTAAAAATATATGCTAGTATTTACGACATTAAATTATTGACTGGGATCCATATACTTAGAGGTGCAAGCACTGTATGTGTAGGATTGAGGTCTAAACTAACCTAACCTAACCTAGTTTATCCTAATCTAATGTCGACAAACACACTTGAAAACAACACAAGTGAATTGAGATAGATCAACACTTAGGAAATAATCCCATTGCGGAGTGACCATATTTCATGACTTAGGTCATTAATCTATCTGTCAGTGACTAAAGCTATTGGAAAATTTAAAATGCGAGAAAATCTATGACAAAATTTAATGCAACCTAGTACAAGAATCAAAATTAATGCAGGAATTCAAAGTGCAGAAATGAAACTAAATTAAAGAAAGCAAATTAAACTAATTAGGACAAACTAAACATTACTATTCATATACTCATAATCCATAATCCATCCCCCGCATTCATTTGACGACACAACACTTTAACAATGTTAATGCCTAAAATTCGCACATGTGACATTTCAACGATTCATCCAGTAAGGCATCATCAACATAAAAAATGCATCTCACCACAAGCATCCTCAATAGATCCAAAACACAGCATGAGTCCATAAGTGCCAAGAAACAGTCAAAAGAAAGGGTAGCGATGGTAATACATAGTTAACCTGCACTATAGTGCAAGTTATCTGAACAATGCATGTGCTACACCCGCGCAGATTTTTCTTTGATAGCCACACTACTGTCAAAACGACGGGACCACTAATTCCCAACGGTGCATTGAAGGCTCAATCCTCTCCAAGCATCCGATGTTGGCTCCTCACACACTTGGTGGCATTAATCATCCCTCCTTGTTTACACCTTGGAACTAGTTCATGGAGGAGGAAAGTTCACTTTTGGATCTAGTTATTTGTTGGCCACCTCTTGGCCTATAAAAGAAATACATTGGCATGCATTTTGTAGAGAGAAATAAAAAAGGTTATGCTGTTGGATTTGAGTTGGAGCTTCCTCATAGCCCACCATTTCCTATCATTGTGAACATTCCCAAGCTCCCTTGCCACCTTCCTTCAAGGGGCAAATGTTTCTCTCCATTGTTCCACCTTCTTTCAAGGGGCAAGTGTTTCTCTCCATCGTTTCCAAGCTCCTTTGAATCCCACACCTCCTAGGTGTTGTATAGCTATACCATTGGGAAATACAATAGTGGTTTAGCATATCTATGATTGTTATTGGAGTTTGCATTCTCCCCCCATCTCCTTCATTTTGTTTTTATCCATATTTATTTGTTTGAATGTGAATTACACTAACAATCTGTTGCAGGATCACTTGGAGGAATAACACACAACCACCAAAGGGACTCCAAGGACTAAGGCCTTGCTGGAACCTACAAGACTTAACCCCTTACCAAGTAGAAGAGAGCACTTGTGCAATTTTTTCCACAACAAACAATATAATACATTTGAAGTTGTAAAATATATATTACAAATTACTACACATTAAAAATTGTTAAATGAACACACATTAAAACACACATATAAGTGACTTTTCAAACTTTTGGAAACATTCTATTAACATAATAGTTTTAAGATTATGAACGACAACTCCTAAAATAAAGTCAACAAAGATAATATTACCAAATTATCAATGAAGTCATTTCAAATCAAGAATTAGTGGCTGTCGTTTGCCAACAAAACATCATACCATTTCGAAGAAAAATAAACACAAATCTATTAAACTTTTCAAAGATATGGAGACAACTTGGAACGCTAGCTCAATGTAAAGATTAAGAAGACGTTATAATTTATTTACAGAAGACAATTCAACGAAAACACAATGAACAAAAAGCTCAGCTTGCAAACAGATTAGTAAATTATATGAGGCGTAATTTAGGACATTTGATCACTAATACATGCGATGGCTAATTTGTACAATGAACAAATTAAATTGTGAATGATAAGTATAACATACGATTGCAATGTAAAGTAAATGAAATTACAATTGAGCGGAGTCTGAAACAGGGTTTGCAATGCGTTCTGAGTGTTTCTGAAATAAGTGCAAAAAACAATTATAGAAATGCAAATATAAACGTGAATTTAAGTGCATAACTCAAAATCCATCTACACATATAGGAATATTTAACCAAAACAAATCTATCTAACCTATCTAATGAAAACAAATCAACTGCAACTATTTTTAATTTTTGTAATCATTCACTCCATTACCATGACCTATGGTGCATTACAACCTGAGCAGGGGGCCTCCTAACCCAGGAATGCATTCTCAGTTCGCACTATATCAGATCATGTGAAAAGAAGAGAGTTGTTGTAACTTCATCAACATATGTCTATATTAACAAATCAGAGAATACATGAGTATTTCCTTAGCTCTGTGACACCATCTTTTTTCATTCCCAGATATATTGCATATAAATATAATACGAGGGGAAACGTTGAAGAATCAACCCCCTGAAAAGTAGGACAATTTACTAAAATTGGCAAATTTAACGCTCTAGTTGTTATGAAATAAATCGCAGAAGCATCTTCTTGTTGGAGGTTCCTATCAAATCTATTATATTTAATTCATCATAAGTTTTGTATCTACAAATGAAGTTAAGGAGGTTTTCTTATTAGTCCCTTCCTTCGGCAATCTTCACAACCCCCTATGCATCTATCGTTTCTGTTTTCATAAATATTTCATGAAAAACTTTGGTGTTTTGATAAATATTTTATGAAAAACTTTGGAGGAGCTAATCAAATATTTGGAAGTCTTATTTGGCCTCTTTCCAAGTAGGTGGATTTTCTATGGTATGATATCCAAAGTTTTATGTGTTTAACTTGTTTAATATTCAAAGTTCACTTGTTTCAAGTATATTAATGCTATCCTATGGGTTAGCATTAAGTTGAAACATCAAATGTTTTATATTTTTTTGTATTTTTTTGAGTATGTTTTCATTACCACATCCACTACCCCCACCGTCCTATTGATACACTGCCCCATCATATTGTTGGAGACACATGTCTCGAAAGCCTAGACTACATGTCTAGCCAAGCTTCCACATGTCTCATCCAAGCTTCCAAGCTTCCACATGTCTATCCAATATTCCACATGATTCCTCATCCAAGCTTCCAAGCTTCCACATGTCTATCCAATATTCCACATGATTCCTCAACCAAGCTTCGACATGTCTCAGGCCTGAAAGAGAGTTTTTTTTTTTTTTTTAACAGAAACAGAGGAAAGTATATATAGATAAAAGGCTGTGCACAGCCATTCATTACAAAATTTGAAACCAACATTATGCTTATGAGAGGGGAAAATTGCAGAATTTGGAAGAGTTTGTGTCACTGTAAGCTTTGCATCTAAACTTCCTATAACTTCTATTCATAGCATTGGGATAAACCCTTACAAACTGATTACATAGCAGTAGGCAAAAATATATTAAGAAGTTGAAATTCAAAGAAACCTAATGGAAAAAGACATTAACTGAAATTCTGTTGTTGAACCGAGGCAGCATCCAACATTTCCTGATTGGCAGTTGGGACATCCTGAACATGGCTGTGTTGTGACTTGCTAATGAAAATAGAGGTATCTTCCTTGATACTGTCCACTTTACCCATTAATTCAATGATGTTTCGTTCCAAATCATCCATTCTGGACTCCTGGCAGGAGAGCCGGGAGTGAATGTATTTGTTTTCAACTGCCAATTCCTCATTCTGACGAACACTGGTACAAACCGTAGAGTAAGTCCTGCACAGGTATGTTTTTACCTCCGCGGTGAGCTGACTGAGCGTGGCGATAGCTTCTCTTACCCCGTCCATATTGCAGTCAATTGAGGT